>CM061546.1:33875738-34435738 GCA_030864215.1 Capsicum pubescens
CCCTTATTTAGGAAGGCCTATTTTTGTAAGATTGTTATTTTATTATGGTTTTTGGTTCGACTGGGGCTTTGTCCCAGTATTAGACAAAATATTGGTTTTGATGTAATAGAGATTTTGTAGACTGATGTAGATGTTGTTAGAGGTTTTGAAAATTCCATTTTGAATTTTGCTTTTGAACTATAATATTTGACCATGATTCCATATCGGTAACATGTGTATGATGTCAATAAAGTGAAGGGTGCTCGGACCTTCATGGTTTGGGATTCTCATCGCGGCCAGGGTCTTGGCTCCGTTCATGACAATTTTAGTGGTTAGATTCTTGTGAGAAGAGTTTTCAAGAGTTGAAGACTTGACTCACCAAATCCCCGATTTTGACGTTTCTAGATGGTTCAAATGGGTTTATTGTGTACTGTGATGCTTCCAGAGTTGATTTGGGGTGTGTTTTGATGTAGAAGGGTAAGGTTGTGGCCTATGCCTCTACATAGCTTAAGCCCCATGAAAAAAATTACCCTACCCATGATCTTGAGTTAGCAGCTGTTGTTTTTGCCTTAAAGATTTGGAGGCACTATTTGTATAGGGTGTATGTTGATGTGTTCACAGATCACAAAAGCTTGCAACATATGTTTTTGTAGAAGGATTTGAATCTGTGTCAGACAAGGTGGTTAAGGTTATTGAAATACTACGATATAAGTGTTTTGTACCACCCGAGCAAGGCCAATGTAGTGGCAGATGCCCTAAGTAGATTGTCTATGGGGAATGTTTCTCACATTAAGGATGATAGGAAGAAGTTAGTTAGGGTAGTTCATCAGCTTGCTAGGTTAGGTGTTCTTTTGGTCGATTCAGTTGAGGGTAGCATTTGGGTTCAGAATAGTTCAAAATCTTCTTTGGTTGCCGAAGTGAAAGAAATGCAAGATAGGGATCCTAGTTTGGTGAAGCTGCAGGAGTCAGTCAGAGATCAGAAAGTAAAGGTTTTCTCCCAAGGAGGAGATTGTGTGTTGCTTTGCTAGGGTAGACTGTGTGTGCCATGTGTTGATGAGTTGAGACAGCAAATTCTTGTAGAGGCGCATGGTGCGCATTACTCTATTCATCCAGGGGCCACGAAGATGTACAACAATCTGCGAGAAATCTATTGGTGGAGTGGGACAATCTGCGAGAAATCTATTGGTGGAGTGGGATGAAGAGTGATATTGCAGAGTTTGTAGCTAGGTGCTCCACTTGTCAACAAGTTAAGATTGAACATCAGAAGCCTAGTGGGTCTATGCTAGAGTTTAGTATTCCCACTTGAAAGTGGGAGGAAGTGAACATGGATTTTGTGATAGGGTTGCCTCATACTCTTCTACATCATGATTCAATTTGGGTTATTATAGATAGGATGACCAAATCAACTCATTTCTTACCAGTCTATACTTCTTATTTAGATGAGGACTATGCCAAGCTTTATCTTAGAGAGTTGGTTAGGTTGCACAGTGTTCCATTGTCTATCATTTCAGACAGAGGTACTCAGTTTACCTCTCACTTTTGGAAAGCTTTTCAGAAGGGTCTTGGTACCCAAGATCACCTAAATACAACCTTTCACCCTCAGACAGATGGTCAGGTAGAGAGGACCATTCAGACCCTTGAGGACCTATTGAGAGAGTGTGTTATTGACTTTAAAGGCAGTTGGTATGACCACTTGCCATTTATTAAATTCGCGTATAATAATAACTATCATTCTATTATTTAGATGTCTCTATTTGAGGATCCTATAAAAGGATATATAGATCTCCCGTTGGTTGATTTGAAATAGATGAAACCATAGTAATTGGGCCTGACTTGGTGTTTGATGCTTTGGAGAAAGTTCAGTTGACCAGGGAGAGGCTTAAGGCAGCCCAGAGCCGACAGAAGTCATATGCAAATATAAGAAGGAAAGATCTTGAGTTTGATATTGGTGTTTCGTATATCTGAAGATCTCTCCCATGAAGGGAGTAAAGAGGTTTGGTAAGAAGGGGAAGCTTAGTCCTCGATATGTTGGCCCTTAAAGAATTTTGAGCCGTTTTGGCAAAGTGGCTTATGAGCTTGAATTGCCTGCAGACTTAGCATCAGTGCACCCAGTATTTAATATCTCTTTGTTGGAAAAATGTATTGGTGACCCAGCCATACTTTCTCCCTTAGAAAGCATAGATGTTCAGAATAGCCTTTCTTACGAAGAAATTCCAGTCGAGATTCTTGATAGACAGATTCGTAGACTAAGGAATAAAGAATTTCCCCTAGTCAAAGTTCTTTGGCGGAATTAGTCCGTTGAGGGAGCCACTTAGGAAGAAGAAGCAGTATGCGGACCAAGTACCCTCATCTTCTTAGAATTTCTCTTTCCATCTCAAGACCCACCAAATTGTAGGAAATTGAATTATTTTTCCAATGATACCAGTTTTACCAAAATTTGATATTTGGGTGAGAAGTTATGGTACTTTTAGTGAAAGACAGTATCCCAACGCAATTAGGCCGCGTCACAGTGAGGTCCAAAATCATATTCGTCTTTTTCTAGTGTGTCACCACGGTAAGAATCCATCACACCAAGGGGCATTATAACACCCTGAAATCCCATCCCGAGATGTCACACGGTGCTCAAGGCTATGAGTAGCCCCAAGTTAACCCTTTGAGCCAGCTACTAAGTCTGGAACTTACTTCAAGGTAATCAAATCAAACAATAGTACTACATCATATTAAATCTAAATTGAAACAAACTAAAAAATACCATCTAAATACAAATATTGAAAGTCTAGAAATCAATTTATTAGTCCGACAAGCCTCTACTGCTAAAGAACTAGAGATTCATTGGGACAGACCCCAACTGACTCTGACTGAACTGAAAATGATAACTCAAGTACTATGAAAGCTGGAAATCTTTAGAGGTAGGTCCTCGAATCATGAGGACTCACCAACTGTAAGGATGTAGATAGAGGATCTCAGAAAGTCACTCTTGTTGTTGAGACTGAGCACCTAAACCTACATTATAAGACAATGTAGCACATAGACATATATGTGGATCAGTACTTTGAGGATGTACTGAGTATATGGGAGTGAATGCATAAGTAAACATGTTATCAATCATCATAAGTTGTAAAACAATGCATGCTAAATGTAAATGTCTCACATAATCTTGAGAAATCTAAAAATACTGAAAGTCAAAGTCATGAACAATGAAGCATATGTTCTAAATCTTGTGAGCCATTACACTTAGTTCTAAAATCTGTATTCTATTCTTGTTCTGAATTCGTATCTGAAAACTTATTTTGCAAGGGAAATCTTTTAAAGCTCTAGGGAAAACACTTTATCTGAAGGCTTTAGGGAGGTTCTCTTAATCGAAAAAAACCATGTGAGCACCCATGGAGTACAACATTTTACCCACATTGGGGAGAGCTATTCTACCTTTGCCATCAGAATAGAACCTAATCCATGTAATCGATCACAAGCTAAAACTGTCATCCACGTAGAAGTGAGAATAATTTTATAATCTGTACCTAAGCTGGCTACGTAGTTCTGTGGAAGTAGGATGCACTAAACCCACACTTCCTTCTCGGTGCTAAATACTACTCCCAATCTTATGCTCAAATGCTCAAAATCTTAAGAAAATCCACTTTTAAAATAATATAATGGTTTATAATAAAACCAGTTGTAAATCTGTGGAGCTCAATCTTTAAGTTTGAATCTGTAAAGTGGATTTCTTTATCTGTTCTGAGACCAAAAGGTCAAATCTTTCTCAATAATCTGAAAGCATTCTAATCATGGGTTGCTTATAGAACAACAATTCTTTTAATAACAATCTTTAAATAGGGCTTAATAACCCATGTATTAATCTCATGATAAAACATCTCAAAATTCCTGCTTGATAACATAAACATTCATAAATCATCTTAAAATCTGGAAATTTCAGCAATATGTATAACAACAAAAACATAATTATGTAATTCAACTTCAAAATCATGGAAAATCTCAAAATCTTGCAAAGAATGATAATGGGTATAAACCCTAACTTGAATTTCATGGAAAATCTCATAAATTGCTGTAAACTTATATTTCAAATAAAGTTTTGGGAACAAGGAAGAAAGAATTATCCTTGTTCAAACCCCATATACCTTAAATTGATGATCTTTGATTAAAGACTTGAATCTTTGATTCCTATTGATGCTTTGGAGATGATTTCCTTAGTGTTCTTGTATTGGGAAATCTAAATCTTGGATTATCTTGGAGAGTTAATGGAGAAATCTTGGATTTTTGAGTTTCTTGGAGAGGAAGTATGAGGAACTAGGGTTTTGTTTTAAAGAGAATAATAAATAGGTCATAAAGTTCTTTCATATTTGATAAATCTTCTATTTTTGGATGGAGTGGGGGTTGAGGATTTACCAAAATACCCCCTTTAAACTCTTAAACGAAACTGAAAAGCATAATTTTTTTCTGAACTGGGTGGCCACCGCGATGTGCCACTATCACGGTGGCTCACTGGAAATTGACAAATGGGAACTGGGATGGCTCTACGATTCAGCATCGTGGCGGTGCCCCTTTGGAATGCCATTTTGGATCATGGCGCGACACGCCATTATCGGATTGGGCCTCTGGAAGTTAACAACTGGGAAAATGGCCCTCCCTGCGATACGCCAATATCGTGGAGGGCCACTGAAAATGACAACTGGGGTTTTACACTACTCCACGATGCGCTAAGGGTCTAAATGATGATGTTTTACGACTGTGATTTAAAATAGCCATAACTTCTTACCCGGTTATCGGATTTAAGCAAATGTTATATCGTTGGAAAGCTAATTCAATTTCCTATGCAATGGAAAGTTGAAATCTAAAGAATTCCACACTAAATAAACATCATTCATTTGAGAAGCTAATACTTGACATTCTAAGGACGAAATTACATAGGAAACTTTGGGGTATTACAGGCATTTTCACGTCCGTCACTTTCCAGTGAGTCACCGCGATTAGCACCACGTCATGCCAAGGATCCAAATCGAGATTGTCGATTTTCAGAGATGCAATGCGATAGCACCGCATCGTACCATTATTCAAAATGGAGATTGTCATTTTCTAGTGGCGCAACGCGATAGCACCACGTCGTGCCGGAGCCAAAAATTGAGATTTCAAGTTCAGTTCTGAGTTTTTAATTTTTAAGGGAATTTAAGTACTTTCCCTTCACCCCATTCAGTTAAAACACGAGATTTAACTCCCAAGCGAGCATTATTTGCTCATTATTTCACAATCCTCTCAAATTAAAGTAGCCCTCTTTCAAGAACAAAACCCTATTTTTCAAGATTCAAGCTTAATTCCTAAGAAAAACCCCAAGAACTCTCACGAATTCATCAATCCAGGTATGTTATATGTTCATCCATGTGTCTCTTTCACCCATGGGGTCCAAGTATCCCATCTTAAATTCAAAGTTATTATCTTTAAAAGTTATTATGGTTTTGAATTGTGATTTTTAACCATGAATTTCCATAAATTGTAATTCTATACCATATTTACATGAAATTATTGTTATTATTAACCCCACATGTTTTAATGTTGTTATTCACTGATTTACTTCATAATTAGTGATGTTGGTGTTGAAATCATGCTATTACTACAAGCTTTAAATTATTTTCTTGCTTAGCATAAACTATGAATATCAAATGTTTGACGAAATGCCCACAAGAATGAATTTTGGATAAATGCTTTCACGTTATGATTTTCAAAGTTTAGTACTATTTTGCTATTATTGCTATCGAGTCCTGGGGGTTTCAGATATGTCATGAGCGTTATCAGTTCAGTCAGTTATCATAAACAGTTAAACTTAGAATATTTCAGTATTTAAGTCAGTTTAGTTGGGAGTAGGATTTAGTACCGAGTGAGTGCAGGGATGGTGACTTCCCCGTCAGATAGGAAGAGTCATTAGTAGTAGTCCCTGTACTCCAGAACTATATAGCCACCGTAGGATATAAGGAGTCACCCGTCAGTTTAGGCTTGACTACCTCCCAGGGGTCACCCATTAGTTTAGGCTTGACACCCTTAGTCCTTCGGGATAGTACATTAGTGGATCCACATAGACAGTGTTAGTACCCGTGGCACGATACTGACACCCTTCCAACTGGGGTCACAAGTTTAACCCTAATTTTCTTATTAGGGAAAGTCGGTTAGATGATAGCTCCCACAGCTCAGTCCAGTCACCATCTCAGTAATTCAGTTTTAGTTGCATGACCATAGCATACAGATATCAGTTACTCATTTATCAGTATTCAGTATTTCAGTTATAGATTATATTTAGAACATGTTTTATGCTTAGTCATACATTTTAAGTATTTACAGATTTCATGCATCCTATTCAGTACTTTATGCTATACATTCAGTCAGTTATTACTCATTCACATGAATCCATGCATATTAGCCTACCTCATTTAGCATACCAGTACATTGAAAGTACTGATCGCATACTAGTTTTCTTGCGTTAGGATGTATCATATCATAGATTAGGATGCTCAGTTATCTGATCGCGCATAGACATTCCAAATTATTAGCCATAGTAGTGTTGAATCCTCATATTTTGAGGAGTGACTATATTCATTTTCATGCTTTCAGTTTAGTAGTTAGTTGGAGTTAGTTTGGGTCTGTCCCATCAGATCTTATTCAGTCAGTTTTAGAGGCTTTCGGACACTTCAGACAGACAGTCAATTTGTCTTTATTTTATCAGTTTCAGATAATTATTTTCAGACAGTGGTTCCCAGAGTCATGATTCAAAAATATTTTTAGTAATTAAAACCTTTTGGCATATTCATATATTTCACACATATTATTTTGTTGTTATTATTAAGTGCTCACAACAAGTACCAGCTCATGGGTTAGCTTGTGGTCTCTCGGGATTGTAAGCATCGCACCTAGGGTGTACTCTTGAGGTGTTACAATAATGTAGAGAAATTAGCCTGGATCTATTATTCGATTACATGGTGTACCTATTTCCATCATTTTAGATAGAGGTACTCAGTTCAACTTTGAACTTTTATCACACTTTGCGATGGGAGTTAGGTATTGTCACTACCCAAGACTACCCTTTAGATGTAACACGATGCTTAGAACCACAAGTGATCCCAAGCTAACCCATGAACTGGCATACTGTTAAGCAACTGATTTAAAATATATTAAATAACTGGTTCTGCTGTGATAAAATATAATCATGACAAAATCTAGGAAAATATAATACTGATACAACTTACGCTCTGATAAAGCTTAAGAGAATTGAAATTACATGACTGACTGTAACTGACATCTATGAAGCCTCTACTATACTAACTATAGATAGCTGGGACATGCCTCCAGCTATGACTAATCAATACATATGAGTAATAAAGTGAAGTACATGAACAACATCTGACTAAAGTCCCCGAAATAGGAAAATCCATTACATGCTGGATGGAAAGTGCAACTATCAGGTCATGATTTGTGGAATAAAACACTTACCTACATTATGAAACAATGTAGCCACACAAATGTATATGTAGATTAGTACTTTTGGAATGTACTGAGTAAGCGGGGGTGAATGCAACAAGTAAAACTTATTTTATATGAAATCTTAAAGCATGCATGCTAAGTGACTCACCACGAGACAAGAATAGATTAAAAGCTGAAATATCTTTAAAACATGAGTAATAAAATAATGATAAGCTGGTGAATCACTACACTTATTTTCTTAAAACTTTAATTTTATAATATAAGTAGAACTGAAGATGGAAGATAGTAAAATATGGGTACTGTATGAATACTGGATCTAAAACTACAGGGTGGAAACCGACATAACTCAAGGATTTGAATACACAAATATATTGAGCATGAATGAATGAAAACTGTGATATCTGAGAGTTCAAGACCAAGCATATATATATATTTATGAATAATCTGTAAATTGAAATATGGAAACACTGATAACTGTATACTATGGTCAAGCAAACCTAAGACTGAACTCTGTACTGAATACTGAACTGAGACTGTGGGAGCTAGCTATATCCGACATGCCCCAATGTACTATCAGGGTCCAACCTGTAACCCTAGTTGGAAGGGTGTCAGTACCGTGCCATGGGTACTCACGCTGGCTGTGTGGATCCACTAATCTAATGTCCCGAAGGACAAGGGTATCATGCCTAACTGATGGGGGAGCCCTCAAAGTCTACGGTGGAATTGTAGGTATGGAACCTAGGGACTGCTACTAACATCTCATGCCTACTGACGGGGGAGAAAAGTGCCTCATGCCTACTGATGGGGGAGACGTCATCCCTACGTTCACTCGGTGCTAAGTTTTACTCCAAACTGAAATACACTGATTATTGAACTGACCTAAGTTTAACTGAGCCACGACTGAACATGATACTAACTGAATGACAAGACTCATGGTTTATCTAAAACCATTCTGAAGATTCTGAAAACTATGTAAATAACTAAGTAGTAGGTGTTCATAACCCTCCAGGACTCAATGGAATAAAAAAAGGAACACATGAAATCTATAAAACCATAATAAGGAATCATGTTTCCAAATTCAATTATTTAGACATTTCATCAAACATTGGAAATTCATATACTTAAGCATGAAAGTGAGTGAAACATATGGGAATAGCATAATTACAATATTGAAATCATAAATTTGGGATTTATATAGACTGATAATGCTCATCATGAATATGAATATCTGAGTATACTGATAAGATTCATGGATGGCCTGTTCGAATGCTTGAAAAGATGAATTCATGTAAATCACATAGGTATCAGGTATTCATAACCCACCAGAACTGAATAACTATATGGCATGATATCTACACATAAAACTGTAGTATGGGAATCATGATTCAAATACCCATAACATGAACAATACACCAAACATGTGAAAATCATAAGCTTGAACATGGGATGCTTTAAACATGAGGAAATAGCATGATTACATGACAAAAATCATAAATTTGGGGACTTAACATGGAGTTCACTTAAAATAGGACTTGGGAAATTCAAATTCATAGCATGAGGAAATCAAATCTTGCATTGAATCATACATGGGATAAAAACGCATTCAAATAACCATGAAAACATGTAATTTAATATTTCTTGAATGTGAAAAATACCATAATTATAGAAGATTCATTTTTTAATTGAAAGAAACATACCTTCAACTTGGGGAAAGAAACATACCTTAAACTTGGGGAAAGATTCATTCTTAACTTGGGAAAAGAAACACCGTTCTTGAAGCTTTCCTTAAGGTTCTTGAATTTGGGAACTTGAGTTCTTGGTTTTATTGAAGGGAATGTAGTTAAATTTTATGAACTTGGGAAAGGGTTAGGGTTTCTTTGAGAGGAGATTGAAGAATATGAGTAAATAATGCCCTAACTAAAGATTTAAGTCACGGATTTATGAATTGGGTTGAGGTGGGAAAAGACCCAATTGTCCCTCAATCATTTAAACCAAAAATTCTTAACTGGAATGCAGATTGAAGGCTTATCGTGATGCGGTCTTATCATGATGGCTTACTGATTCTAATAAAGATGATCATAACTTTTTGTTTGGGAATTGGATTAAAGCGAAATTAGTATCATTAGAAAGATAATTCAATTATCTACAATTTGGTGGGTTTTGAGATGAAAAACTCCACGTATATCAAAAGTAATACACGTTCAAAGTTTACCCTTGTAGAATCGACTGCTAAACTTTGGACGAATCAAAGGATCTTAGCTCAACTTTGTTCTAAGTGATTTCTATGAGAAATCCTCACCTCATAAGCACTTCACACACACTAAGATAAAGATCATGACACATGCATTCAATTATGAGTCAAGAACTGGATGACAACACATTCACCGTGATGCGATGAAGGCCTGACCTCTATAACCACTGTGACACATCACTATTGCAGTGAGATTCTAGAATCTAAATCCAAATACGACCCAATCCCCATTTGAAAAATCCAAAACTTTCCTGATACATGCTGATATGGGAATTCCTAGCTCGAGACCTTTCACACGAAGCCAAGCACGTGAGTTACAATGACTCCAAGACTTTTTCACATCCTTGGTCGCATGTAAGGCCCTTGTGAGACCATCTAAGGGACTATACTTATTAAAGTGTGAAGAGGCCCACCAAAGCACCCAAACACGCCCACTTAATGCTAAATGTGTCTTGGTCTTTTGTACCTCCTTTGTAATTGAATATATAATCCATGTGTTAGGGATATTTATCTTTAGTTGATTCATAATATTGAAGAAAAAAAACACTTGTAATATTTGACTTCTCTTTCTCATTTGGAGAGTCCGAATCCGAAACTCACGAGTAGAGTAATACTAGTGTTGTATCTTGGCTAGAAACTAGGATCTTAGGGTTCTTTGAGTTCCTCTTGGTCCAAGTAAGAAATTGGTATTGATATTTATTAGTCTTACGACCCTTTCTCATTGTTAGGGTTCTTAGATCATTGAATATTGTGTGTCAAGTTTCTATCTCTTGTAATCTTGTTATCATTGTGTTGTTGAATCAAAAAGTCTAGTGAAGCAGTGTGGGGATCTTTTGAATCACTATCATTGTTAATTATTTGTTGTTCTTTTTGTTAAAATCATTTTCTAGTTCCAAAACCAAGTGTTGGAAGCCTAATGAAGCCCTGTGTGGCATTTTTGATTCACTAGCACTTTTTTGATCGTCTTTTTTTCCTTGTGTTGGCTTGAATCTCTTGATACATATTTAGTTTTGAATCATTTGGTATCAAAATCTCAAGGCTTGATTTTGTTCTTACAAAACCAATCTTGGGAAGCTCTTACCAAAAGTGTGTTCTTGAATATTTTGGTCGAAAGTTGGTTGTAGATCTACAAAGGTTTTATTTTTTTAGTTTATTTCTTATGTTGGTTTCTTTCTCATCAACACAAAAGTGTCTAAATCTAAAGTTGATCTTAAGAAAAAGTGACTTGTTGTTTTGAAAACTTGAGGTTGGCCATATGGTGACTTGCGTTGGACATTGGAGTGCCCATTGTAGTGTGTTGTTTTTTTCTTGAAGGTATTGATGTTGTGTTCATCTTAAAAGTTTCTATTCATCCTATGTCTTAAAATAGCAATAGATCCAAAAAGGTTGTAAGACAAAATTGAAGTTGTTTGTGAGAAGACTTGCCAACATCACCTTTCTAGACTTGACAACCACTTTTCCTTAAGACAAGGAACCTTGTCTTGTGGAACTAGTAAGGTCAAACATCACCTTTAGAGCTTGAAAAATTGAAAAAGTTACAAGACTATATGTTTCCTCCAATAACAATTCATCCATTGCAAAATAATATAAAAGGGCTAATACTTCAAGTTGATGATCAAACGTGTTGACCCGTGACCAATACCACACTGTCGCGTCACCTAAACACTGTTCACGACATAATTAAGATCAAATTTGGATTTTATTTTTTCTAATTATTGACTCTTAGTTATCTTTAAATTGATTCGAGACCTAATTAACAAGTTAGTACATTCCTACTAGGTTATCAATTAGTCCTTTGAAGCCTTGAGTTCGTGTCAACTTTGTTTGTGTGCTTTTGTCATTTGAATACGTTGTAAATCTTGGCTCTAGTACGATGAGAATTCTTTGAGTTTCAAATAAGAATCCATTTCAGACAAGATCATACTCATACCTTAAGGATTCACGGGTTACTAACTAATCTACAACACTTGTGGAGCTTGAGTGTGAGTGAACCAAGAGAGTGTGAGTGAGGAGAGAGGTTTTAAAACTAACTTATTTGTTGCTTGTGTAGGTGATACCTAGACAATGTAGGGAACCATGTCTCAAACCATAGATTCTAATGAAATGGAGAATATGAGGGTCACTCTTGAGGATATGACCCGAACTCTTGAAAGGTGGAGTACGGAAGTGGGAGCCATAAGAGAAGAAGTGACAACTATTAGTGGGAGGTTAGAACAAGTGGAGAGTCAAAGGAACTCTCTCTTATCTACTCGAAATGTTTCGTCAAGTGGACATTATAGGAATTCCTCCACCACTGTTACTCCCGAAATATGACCACAATTTCTAAATCCTTCACTAGCTCCACTAAATCCTAAACTGAGACTCCAATAAACCAACCATTCCCAAACTCCTTAAGTTCTGCAAGAGGTACTTGGGCGTCCAATACCTCCACTAAATCCAAACCTTCCCTTCCAATCCCTACTAAACCAAAGACCACTACTTTCATAAAATCCAATCTCTCCAAATCAAGTTCTAAATGTGTAAAACCATCTCGTCCAATTTGAGGAATATGGTAGAGAGGATTATGAAGGGTATGGATCCTTTAACGATGCTTACATGTGGGAGGAGGATATGAGAGACGGATGTATGTATCCAAGAAGATACCGAGGGTATGGATAAAGGGGAAACTGATACCAAGAGAGAGACGTAGAGATCAATACCATCAAATTGAGCCTACTTATCTTTAAGGGTGAAAGTGACCCTGAGGTGTATCTTGCTTAGGAGTCGGTGTGTGATAAAGTGTTTTAAGTGAATGATATCTCGAAAGAGAAAAAGAGTTGTTATTCCATAGCTCATTTTGAAGGCTATGCTAACACTTGGTGGGAATACGTCAAACGGTTCGACAACGATTTGGTAGAGGGGCAACCATCACAATGGTTTTGGTTGAGGTACCTAATGAGACAACGGTACCTTCCCGAGAGTTATCGACATGAGTTTCTTGCAAGATTGTACAACTTACAGAAAGGGAATCAAAATGTGATGGCATATTATGATGAGTTTCAACAACTCATGTTGAAACTTGATCATCATGGGGAACAAATTAGTCATGATATCATTCGGTGCAAGTATGGGTTGAACAAAGAGAACTCTACTAATTGACACTTTACAAGTTTGAAACCTGATGTGTGCGTAGATGATAACACATTTGAGGCTTTTAACTGAGAATAATTGCAAAGTCTTAAGCAACTTTTGTCATTTTTGATTGTTTTATCTTTTATTTTGCAGTGGAAGTCAAGAGGCAAGAGAACCAACAATAATGGAAATAAAAGAGTTGAAATCTGAAGGAAATAAAAGAGAAGTATGGCTGACAACATTCCTGATAAGTCATCAGCACTCTTATAGGTTATCATCTTCATCGTCAGCCTTAAACAAAGAATGAGATTAAATTGGAAGAACTGATGATGACATGTGATAAGCCGCCAGCCTTGTAAAAAGCCGTTAGATTTGTCGTCAGCCTTAGATAGAACATGGGAGTTGAGGTGGAGAAGTGACGACATTGTCTGATATGTCATCACAGTTTTGATAAGCTGTCAGGATTCACCGTCAGCCTTAAGTAAAAGTTGTCAAAATTGAAGAGGAGCTGACGACATCCGTGATAAGTTGTCAGCCTCCTGATAAGGCGTCACGTATGTCGTCACCTAATCCGAGAAGAACACTGAACTCTGTGATCTTGTTTCCATAGTTAGGCTGAAGTATTTAAAGCATCGTTTAAGGTTTTCTAAGGATGATTCTGAACCTATTTTGGAATGCATGAATTTTGTTATTTTCTCTCTAGTTTTTGGCTTGGACAAAACAATTAACTTTGAAGAGATTATCATCAATATTTTGAGATTTCTACTTTGATCTAATCTGAGAAACAGTCTTTGCTATTCATTTTGTTGTAAGTTCATCTTTCGAATTATGAATTCAACTTGTTGTATCGATTATTACATTATGAGTGGCTAAATCCCTTTAACCCAAGTTATGGGATCTATGGGTTAGGTCTTGGTAAGTGACTAAGTATTCAAGATTCTAAAGGTAATAGGACTCTTTGATAATTCCAAGTTTTAATTATTGTCTATTGGTTGCAAATGATAGATAGCACTTGCTTTGATTTGCTTGAGAGATGAAATCAACTATAGTAGGAAGTGAATTATTGACAGGGACTTGGAAGTTACCAACCTTCCGTTTAATAATTAACGCTGTAACAAGGTTAATTAACTTGAGGTGAAGTCTGGTCAGTGAATATAAATTTCCTAAGTCCGAGAGGATTAGGTAATTAAATTCTTAAGTAGGTCGAGAGATATTTAGGCATAACTTCGATAAAGACAATCTGTTGTTCCTACCTATCGTGAGAATCTTGAATCACTATTAGCATCTTTCAAGTACCAAAAACCATAGTGAACATACTTTTGGTTTTCCATAAACTCTTGATTACAAACACTGAAACTAAAGTGACCAACAATTATTTGCTAAATTCTCATAACCCCTAATTTACCGGAAACTACTTACTATCATTTTATTAATTCGCATACAACTCAGATTCACACCATATTCCCTGTGGGATTCGAACCCAACCTAGTTGGGTTATATATTGACAACGATCGCTTACATTCTCACATGAGAGGTGTAGTTTGAGCGTTATAAAAAATGGTGCCGTTGCCGGAGAACAATTTGGCGTATTGAGTTGGCTTGGAATTTTAGTTTACTTTCTTGAATTCAAACTTGAAAATATTTTTTAGTTTATTTTTTTATTTTATTTTATTTTTATTTTTCTCACACCTTTCTTGAGATGTCAACCTGGATAGATGTTTTTTTGAGTGATGACGATTCTTGTTATTATTATGGGGGACCATATTTTGAGGCTTGCTGTCCAGATTTACCCGGATGTGCATGGTTGGGACCTTCACAATATGATGTGGATACTGTCCTACTTACTGTACCTTGGTGTTTGTCTTGTGGTCAAAGTAATCATACTGAAGAGATGTGTGCTGTCATGATTCAAGCGAACAAATTGATGAAAAGAATCTTAGAGAATCAAGAACAGCTATGGGCAGAGCTAAAAGAGTTACCACTCCCACCATGTTTACAGTGGCTAAACAAAGAAGAATATGAGAGGGACATTAGCCAATTTGAGGAGAAAACTCAAGAATCGCAACCACTTGATTGTCATCTTGATCTTGAGACTGATATTAAGAAGGTCAATAAAAGTGAGTGTATAGTAGATAGTGTAAATTTTGAAGTAGAATTAGTTGGGCCTCACTTGAAGAATTTTTCCACATTATGTTTAGATGATATCTTATCTTTGGAATCATCTAAAATAGTGGAAGCGTGTGAAGATAAGGAACAAAAATCCTATATTCTTTATTTTACACCTGATAAGCAATATAAAAACACACCTCACTTTAAGGTCGAGTGGTTTACCACGCTCAATCCATTACTCAACTTCTTAATTTTTGTACCACCCCCTATGATCGAGGTAAGTAGATGGACTCTAAGTTAGGGGTGAAATTCATATCCTCAAGGTAAAGGAAAAAGCTGAGTTGGGTCATGCCGCGACACTAAATTAGGCACTTCTTGGGAGGCAACCCAAGGTATTTTGTTGTTTGTATTCGTATTATGTGATTGACATCAGATATTTGCACCCATGGTGCCACAGGTATGTTTCTGACTCTCTTGTTTTGTTTTGACGGATGGGGGACAATGTATGACTATAAGTTGAGGGTGGGACTACTTGTGGGTGTTGATGTCCTCTTGGGGTTTTTGTTGTCGTGCCTCTTTTTCCTAGAGTATTGTTCCTAGTAGAGCCGACATGTTTAGGCGTATTGTGATTTATTGTAAAATATTGTAGTTGTCTAGGAGAAATACAAGTACCGTAGGTAGTTAATATATTTTTGTTGATTTTTGAACACCTTTCCAATGGTGTGTTTTATAACTGTGTGATATTCATTTATGTGTGACCACTGTGCATCTTGTTATGGTATTAGTACTAGTGACATGATAACCATTACTAAAAAATGGTATGAACCGAATGTGTAGTAGCTTGTGATGTACCTTTATGCCATGTGTATGTGAGATACTACCTAGTTACTGTTGTGTGTTAAATCCAGATCTTGCCCGATTGGTCTTGCCTTGGTTGTAGGATAGCGGTTAGGAAAGGATCATAGGTCGTTGTTGATATTAGTCCACTTTTAGCCTAAATGACCTTCCATGTGTAAATAATATCCCTTGATCCTGATTTTGAGCCTGAATGCCTATTCTTTTTATTATACTTATCACCTTCCCATTTGTATCACAATGAACCTGTTTTGGCCCTGGTCCTCTTTGGACATTATGCACTTTAACTTAGGCAAATAGCCTAGGTTAAGGGTGGCTACCATAGGGGTGCGTGATGTAAAATGAGTATGAATAAAAGTAGAATAAAAGAAAAGAATAAAAATCTAGGTGCGGTGAAAAAGAATAAGAAAAGAAAAGTTGTGAAAAAAAAAATGATTGTCAAAATGACCGCACCTATCCTGAATATGTGTGATCAAGAAAAGACCACACCTATCCGGTTGATGTGTGAGCAGATGCTAACATATTTGAGTCTTTTAACTGAGAATAATTGCAAAGTCTTAAGCAACTTTTGTCGTTTTTGATTGTTTTATCTTTGATTTTGTAGTGAAAGTCAAGAGGCAAGAGAACCAACAATAATGGAAGTAAAAGAGTTGAAATTTGAAGAAAATAGAAGAGAAGTGTGGCTGGCGACATTCTTGATAAGTCATCAGCACTCTGATAGGTTATCATCTTCAGCATCAACCTTAAACAAAGAATGGGATTCAGTTGGAAGAAGTAACTACGACATGTGATAAGCCTTCAGAGTTGCCATCAGCCTTAGACAGAACATGGGAGCTGAGGTGGAGAAGTGATGACATTGTCTGATATGTCATCACAGTTTTGATAAGCCGTCAGGATTCACCATCAGCCTTAAGTAGAAGTTGTCAAAATTGAAGAGGAGCTGACGACATCCGTGATAAGTCATCAGCCTCCTGATAAGGCGTCACACATGTCGTCACCTAATCCGAGAAGAACACTGAACTCTGTGATTTTGTTTCCATAATTAGGCTGAAGTATTTAAGCATATTTTAGGGTTTTCTAAGGATGATTCTAAACCTATTTTGGAATGCACATATTTTGTTATTTTCTCTCTAGTTTTTGGCTTGAACAAAACAATTAACTTTGAAGATATTATCATCAATATTTTGGGATTTCTACTTTGATCTAATCTGAGAAACAGTCTTTGCTATTCATTTTGCTGTAAGTTAATCTTTCAAATTATGAATTCAACTTGTTGTATCGATTATTACATTATGAGTGGCTAAATCCCTTTAACCCAAGTTATGGGATCTATGGGTTAGGTCTTGGTAAGTTGCTAAGTGTTCAAGATTCTAAAGGTAATAGGACTCCTTGATAATTCCAAGGTTTTAATTATTGTCTATTGGTTGCAAATGATAGATAGCACCTGCTTTGATTTTCTTGAGATAAGAAATCAACTATAGTAGGAAGTGAATTATTGACAAGGACTTGGAAGTTACCAACCTTTCGTTTAATAATTGACACTGTAACTAGGTTAATTAACCTAAGGTGAAGTCTGGTCAGAGAATATAAATTCCCCAAGTCTAAGAGGATTAGTTAATTAAATGCTTAAGTAGGTTGAGATACATTTAGGAATAACTTTGATAAAGACAATATGTTGTTCCTACCTATCGTGAGAATCTTGAATCACTATTAGCATCTGTCAAGTACCAAAACCCATAGTGAACATAATTCTGGTTTTCCATAAACTCTTGATTACAAACACTGAAACTAAAGTGACCAACACTTATTTGCTAAATTCCCATAACCCCCAATTTATCGAAAACTACTAACTATCAGTTGATGAACTCACATACAACTCAGATTCACACAATATTCCCTGTGGGATATGAACTCAACCTAGTTGGGTTATATATTGACAATGATTGCTTACATTCTCACATGAGAGGTGTAGTTTGAGCGTTATCAAAACCATCAAAGGTATTTTCCAAGTGGCTCTTAAGATTGAAAGGGAACTTAAAGAGAGGTCATCGTTCAAAGAAAAGTGATAATAAACCTCAGGTTAGCCGAGGGTCAAGGATATGGTTCAATCCTCTTTGGTTTGGCCTAAAAACAAGGACCAACCCACCACTACAAGGCATCCTAAGTCTAAAATAGTCCACAAAATCCCTCCGAGGCAATAATCTCACAAGTATCCTAATCCTAAATGCCTTCAACTCTTCAAGTGCCAAGGTTGGGGGCATAAAGCCAATAAATGCCCTAAACGATGCAATGTAATCCTAAGGAAAGGTAGATTGTATTTCCTTGTTAAAAAAGTTGGTATTGATGGAGATGAGAGTGAGGACGAGCCTCAAGATGGAGAGACGGCCAAGAGGGAGCCATATGATGATGATGATGATTGTGAGAAAGCTTATCCACAAGAAAGGGAGTGCGTGGTTCCAAACTTTATAATGAGGCGTGCCATGATTAGTAAGGGGATAGATGATCCTATCCAACGAAAGAATCTATTCCATACTAAATGTCTTATGAAGGGAAGTGTGTGCACTATGGTGATAGATAGTGGAAGTTGTGCAAATATGGTTAGTGTTGCAATGGTGAACTTCTTGAAATTGCTGACTATACCTCACACTAATCCTTACAAGTTGCAATGGTTGAATGAATGGGGTGAGTTGAAGGTCACAAGGCAATGTGTGCTATATTTTTCGGTAGCCAACTACCATGACAAGGTGCTTTATGACGTGATACCAATGCAAGCTTATCACTTGTTGTTAGGAAGGACTTGGCAATACAATAGGTCGACCAAACATATTAGAAGTTCCAATCGATATACACTTGAGAAGGATGGATAAAAGGTCTCTCTTCATCTATTATTGCCTTTCCAATTAAATAAATTACACAAAAAGATGCGAGAATTAAGGGAAAAGGGAAAGAAGGCTAAGAGTGAGGGGAAAGGAGAGGAATTCAAGAGTGAGGGAGTTGGGAAAACGCGAGGGGTCCCTAAATTCTAAGGGGCATGGAAGCATGGTGATGATGACTAGGAGGAAGGAACTATTTGTGGATCATGATGAGGACACTCTGATGCTCCTCTTGGCTCATTGTTTTAATACTAACCCCGCTAACATTTTCATTTCTCCTCCTATTTCTCATGTTTTGCAGGATTACGAGGATGTCTTCCTAAAGGAAATACCAAAAGTATTGCCTCCACTTTGGGGCATTGAACACCAAATTAATTTTGTGTTGGGCTCACAATTGCCTAACAAACTGGCTTATAGAAGCAACCCGACGGATATTAAGGAGTTGCAGTGCCAAGTTTAGGAACTTCTCAGCAAAGGATACATCAAGGAGAGTATGGGCCCTTATGCGGTCTCGGTGCTACTAGTTCCCAATAAAGATGGGACTTGGCATATGTGCGTTGCTTGTCGAGCCATCAATGAGATAATGGTAAAATATCGTCACCCTAATCCTAGGCTATATGATATGCTTGATGAATTGAGTGGTTTGTGTTTCTTTTCTAAAATTGATTTGAGGAGTGGCTATCACCAAATCCATATGCAACCAGGTGATGCATGGAAAACCACTTTCAAGACCAAATTCGGTCTCTATGAATGGATGGTTATGCCATTCGGCCTAAAAAATGCTCCAATTACTTTCATGAGGCTAATGAATCATCTGATGAAGCCATTTATCGGAAAGTTTGTTGTTGTTTACTTTGATGATGCGTTGGTGTATAGTAAGTCCATAGATAAGCATGTAGAGCATTTACAATGTGTGTTTGATGTCCTCCAAAAGAAGAAGTTATATGCTATTTCAGAAAAATGTTTTTTTGGTGTCCATGAGGTTGTATTCCTTGGGTTTGTGGTGAGCTCAAGAGGGGTCGAAGTGGATGAATCTAAGATTGACGCCATTAAAAATTGGCCAACTCCAAAAACCATAGGTGAAGTGAGAAACTTCTGTGGGTTGGCTAGTTTTTATAGATGTTTTGTCAAAGGATTTAGCACCATTGCCTCCCCCTTGACCGAAGTAATTAAAAATGATCGGCCTTTCAAGTGGGGAGATGAATAAGCTAAGGACTTCAAGGACTTGAAAGCTATGCTCATCTCGACCCCTTTGCTACAATTGCTGAATTTTGACAAGACTTTTGAGGTCCAATGTGATGCTATAAAAGTTGGCATAGACGCAGTTTGAATGTAAGAATTGGAGCGTATTGCCTACTTTAGCGAAAATCTCAATGGAGAAACTCTAAACTAATCTACGTATGATTTAGAGTTGTATGCCTTGATTAGAGCCTTGGCCACTTGAAAACATTATTTGTGGCCTAAAGAATTCATGATCTAAACAGATCATAAATACTTGAAAAACCTACAGGCACAAGACAAGCTTAACTGGTGGCATGCCAGGATCTACGAGAACAAGACAAGCTTAACCGACAGCATGCCGAATGGATTAATTTCTTAAAACTTTCCCTTATGTTATTCAGTGTAAGAAGGGTAAAGACAATATGGTTGCCAATGCATTATCCCAAAAACCTGTGTTTGTGTCTACTTTGTCATCTAAGTTGATGGGGTTTGAAATCCTCAAGTCTTTAAATCTCGAGGACCCTCACTTCGGTCCTATCTATAGGGAAAGTGAAGAGTTGGATAGGGATTGGTGGGTTACAGATAGGGGTTCCCATTCCTATACAAAATTTAATGAATACTTGTTTAAGGGTATACGATTATGTATTCCCTCAAGTTCGTGGAGAGAATTGTTTGTGAGGAAAGCACACAATGGCGATCTATTGGGCCTTTTTGGGGTCGAGAAAAAACTCGGAATTTTGGAAGAACAATTTTATTGGCCTAGAATGCACAAGGATATGGCCTGGATTTGCAGCCATTGTGTTGAGTGAAAAAGAGCTAAGTCTCGGATCCAACCCTATGGGTTGTACACCCCATTGTCCATCCCTTTGCGTTTTTGGCTTGATATATCAATGGACTTCGTGTTGGGATTGCCGAGAAGGGGGCGGGATAGTATTTTTGTCGTGGTAGATCAGTTTTCCAAGATGGCTTACTTTATTCCTTATTCTAAATGTGATGATGCACCTAGTGTAGCCTCTTTGTTTGTTGATAATGTTGTGAAACTTCATGATGTTTTGAGGAGAATAGTGAGTGAGAGGGATTCTAAATTCCTAATCCACTTTTGAAAGTCTATGTGGGGTAGGTTCGGTACTAAGTTATTGTTTTTTACTTCATCCCACCCACAAACCGATGGACAAATGGAGGTAGTAAATAGGACCTTAGGGTCTATTCTACGATTCTTGGTTAAGGGAAAAATGACTTCTTGGGAGGACCACTTACAGTTAATTGAGTTTGCTTATAATCGTGTTATACACTCAAGCACGGGGATGGCACCCTTTGAGTGTGTATACGGCATCAACCCCTTCACCCTTTTGGAGTTAACCCCTTTGCCAAGTGATCTTGTGATAAGCTTAGATGGAAGTAAATGGGACGAGCCCATAAAGAAGCTACATGAGAATGTGAGGTTGCAGTTAGAGAAGAAAAAACAAGAAGTTTCAAGGCAAGCCAACAAAGAAAGAAGAAATATCATTCTTGAATAGGGAGATTGGGTGTGGGTGCACCTAAGGAAGGGTAGATTCCCATCTCAAAGGAATGCTAAGTTGATGCCGCGGGGTGATGGCCCGTTCCAATTATTAGAAATGATCAACGACAATGCCTACAGGATTGATATACCCTTGGAATATCAAGTGCACAACACTTTCATCGTGTGTGATCTCTCTCGAGTGGAAATAGTAGAGAATGGAAATGATCTGAATTTAAGGACAAATTCTCTTCAATATGGAGATGATGATATGGGAATTCCTAGCTCGAGACCTTTCACACGAAGACAAGCACGTGAGTTGCAATGACTCCAAGCCTTGTTCACATCCTTGGCCATGTGTGAGGCCTTTGTGAGCCCATCTAAGGGCCTATACTTATTAAAGTGTGAAGAGGCCCACCAAAGCACTCCAAACCCGCCCGCTTAATGCCAAGGGTGTCTTGGTCTTTTTTCCCTCCTTTGTAATTAACTATATAAGCCATGTTTTAGGGCTAGTCCTCTTTAGTTGATTCATAATATTGAAGACAAAACAAAAACACTTGTAATATTTTGACTTCTCTTTCTCATTTGGAGAGGCCGAATCCGAAACTCATGAGTAGAGTAATACTAGTGTTGTATCTTGACTAGAAACTAGGATCTTGGGGTTCTTTGAGTTCCTCTTGGTCTAAATAAGAACTTGGTATTGATATTCATTAGTCTTAGGGTCCTTTCTCTTTGTTAGGGTTCTTAGATCATTGAATATTGTGTGTCAATTTTCTATCTCTTGTTATCTTGTTATCATTGTGTTGTTGAATCTAAAGTCTTGTAAAGTCGTGTGGGGCTCTATCGATTCACTAGCATTGTTGATTATTTGTTGTTCTTGTTGTTAAACTCATTTTATAGTTCCAAAACCAAGTGTTGGAAGCCTAGTGAAGCCGTGTCTGACCATTTTTGCTTTACTAGCACTTTGTTGATCATCTTGTTGTCCATGTATTGGCTTGAATATCCTGATACACACTTAGTTTTGTATCACATGATCTTTACACCCTTGAACATGTATTAACTTAAAAACTTATGTCTCGGGGTCGGGAGGGCTAGTTTAAAAATCCTTGAAGTTGTGAGTCTAAAAATAAGACTAAGTCCCTAATATTTAGTGAAATTTTCAGGTTCTATGCCTCTTATGCATGCACTATGAGCTGAACAGAACTAAGAAAAGTATGGGGTGTTACAGGTACTTAGCTAGATATGGGTACAATATTTTATCCACGAACAGATGGCTAGTCAGAGCGGACTATCAAGTATTGGGGGACATGTTATGGGCTTCTGTGATGGATTTCAGGGGTCATTCGGATCAATTTTTACCCTTAGTGGAGTTTTTCTATAATAATAGCTATCATTCTAGTATTCAAATGTCTTCGTTTGATGCGTTGTATGGTAGGAAGTGTAGTTTGCCAGTTGGGTCGTTTGATTCTTTTAAGGATAGACCTTGGGGCACTAATTTGTTGAGAAATTCAATGGATCGAGTGAGATTGATCAAGGACCAACTCTTGGCGTCTTAGAGTAGGAAGAAAAGTTTTGCAAATAAGAGGGTTTATGAATTGGATTTCATGCAGGGTGAGCGGGTCTTATTGAAAGTATCACCCATGAAGGGTGTGATGAGGTTTTGGAAGAGAGGAAAGCTTAGTCCAAGGCTTATTGTCCCTTTTGAGATTCTTCAATACATTAGGCCAGTGTCTTATGAGTTGGGTTTACCACCAGGCCTCTCAGTCGTGCATCTAGTTTTCCATGTTTCTATGTCAAAAAAGTACAATCCAGATGATTCGTATGTGATTCGGTGGGATGCGGTGAATTTGGACCAAAATCTAGCATGTGAGAAAGAGCCTATAGCAATTCTAGATATGCAGGTTAGAAAGTTGAGGTCAAATGAGATAGTATCAGTGAAGGTACAGTGAAGGCATTGTCCCATAGAGGAAACCACTTGGGAAGTTGAATCCGAAATACAAAGTAGATATCCTCATCTATTCGATATTCCTTGCACCTTCTTCTTTCTTATGCCTAGGGACAAACATTTGTCTTAGTGGTGGATGATGTAATGACTCTTTAAGTCATTTTGAACACTAGTATTTCATTTCCATGAAAAACTCTTTGCGTAAGTTTTGAAATGAGAATTTCAAACTATTAGATTGGCCACGATTATTTAATTGATGAATAATTTTTAATTAATTGATTTAGTTGGTGGTTAATAAAGTTATAATTAGAGAGATTTTATTTATATGAGGAATGGGACACATCCACCACTTTTATTTTTTAACCCATGTACAAGACTAGGGTACATCATCAGATTCATAGTTCCTTTTCCCCTCAACTCATTAGAGAACAAAAAAAGTATAAATAGTACAGTAGAAGAAATTAAAGTTGGCTGCTTCAGATGAAAAGTAAGATCCTACTGCTATTTATATGCTTTAATTTTTAAGAAGTGGGGCATTAATTACGCATGTTGTTTGGGTGAATTGTAATTTAAATTATAAATTAGTTATATACTGAAATGTTAGAGTTGTGACCTGGATTTTGTTGGTCCGACCCAGAAAGTTTCGTGGTGCGACCTATGTTTATGATTTTCAATGGGGTCTGTGGACCTTTATGTTCTTGGGCCTAGGACTTATTTGTATGCACATATTATATAAGTGCATTTAGTGGGTTGTTTTGTGCATTCAAGAAATTCAGCCTTCTCCACATTGTACTCTCTCTCCATTATAGTGAAACCTCATTTGCCTCCGCTCGTGTTTTTTCCTGCAAGGGTTTTCACTTAAATTTGTGTGTTTTTCTTATTTTCTTTTACTTGTGGTTTGCTTATTCTGTCCAAATCATAACAAACTAGTATCAAAGCCTGTTCAATTATTTTCTCAGGGATGGAAACCATGAAGTATGATATTTTAATATTGGATCGCAACACCAGATTTTTGTTATGGCAGGTTAAGATGTGGGTTGTTCTCACACAAATAGATTTGGATGATGCTCTATTAGGGTTTGATAAGATTCCCTCATCGTGGATGGATGAGGATAAATGACGTAAGATAAAAAGGCTCTATCTCAAATCTACCTTCATTTATCCAATCAGATTCTGCAGGATATTTTGAAGGAGACCACTAGCGCTGCGTTGTGGATGAAATTGGTATTGTTGTGTATGACGAAGAGACTAGCAAGTAAGTTGCATATCAAACAATAACTTTATTCCTATTGCATGTTTGAGGGTGCGTCCTTCGAGGATCACCTATCTGTATTTAAGAAAATCGTCTTTGACTTAGAGACTTTGGAGGTTAAGTACGATGAGAAAGATCTAGGGTTGATTTGTTGTGTTCATTGCCTGCATCATACATGACCTTTAGAGATACAATTTTATATAGTCATGATACCCTGACCATAGATAAAGTCTATGATGTGTTGTTCTCTAAGGAGAAGATGAAGCATCTTGTGAAAGGATAGGAGACTCAAGGAGATGGTCTCATTATTCGAAGAAGGAATCATAAGAGAAACTATAGGGGTGATGATAGAAATAGATAGAAATCTAGAAATAGAAACAAAACCTATAATTACTGCAAGAAGAAGGGTCACATCAAATTCGAGTATTGGAAGTTACAGAATAGAGAAAAAAGAAAAGCTCCAAAACCAAAGGGAAACCAACCAGAGAAGTCCGGTGAAGCTAGTTTTGTTAAAGATAGCGGTAGTGATGGTGAACTCTTGGTTGTTTCTGATGGTAACTCCATACCCTGTGAGGATTAGATTCTTGATTCAGCTTGCACATTTCATATGTGTCGCAATTGGGATTGGTTTACAACATATGAAGCAGTCTCTAAAGGTGTTGTGTTGATGGGAAATAATACCCCTTGCAATATAGATGGTATTGGAACAATCAGAATTAAGATGTTTGATAGGGTTGTGAGGACATTGGTGATGTGTGGTATGTCCCAGACCTGAAGAAATATCTTATTTCCTTGAGTACTCTTGATTCAAACGGATATAGGTACACTGGTAAAGGTGGAGTCCTGAAGGCTACTAAAGGTTCTCTTGTTATGATGAAGGGACAAAGAAAGTCTGCAAATTTGTATGTCTTGCAAGGATCTATGGTCACAGGTGATGCGGTTGTTTTTACCTCCTCTCTATCAGAAAGTGTCATTACTAAACTTTGGCATATGTGTCTGGGGCATATGAATGAAAATGGGATGGTTGAACTAAGTAGGAGAGGACTTCTTGATTGGTAGAGTATCACCAAACTGGAGTTCTGTGAGCATTGCATTTTCGGGAAGTAGAAGAGAGTCAGATTCACTAAAGGCATCCACTCAACTAAAGGAACACTTGATTACATTCATTCTGGTCTCTGGGGTCCTTCTAGAGGAGATGTGAATTATTTATTGACTAATATTGATGACTATTCCAGAAAAGTTTGGGTCTTCTTCTGGAATCAAAAGAATGATGTGTTTCCTACTTTGAAGAAGTGAAAGATTATGATTGAAAAGCAAATATGGAAGTAGGTAAAATGCCTTCAGACTGATAATGGTTTAGAGTTCTGTTCCAATGAATTTAATGCTCTGTGCAAGTTATAAGGAATTGTGAGGCACTTGATAGTTCGTCATACTCCACAACAGAATAGTATGGCCGAACAATTGAATAGGACTATAATGGAGAAAGTGCATTATATGATCTCTAGTGCTAGTTTACCCAAGTTTTTTTGGGCTGAAGCTGCTTCCACAGCTTGTCTTGTTATTAACTGCTCTCCTTCAGTTGCGATTGATAATAAGACTCCGTAAGAGGTATGGACTGGTACTCTTGCTAGTTATTCTGATTTGAGGATATTTGGATGTTCTGTGTATGCTCATGTTGATAATAGAAAGTTGGATACTAGATCTTTCAAATGCTTATTTATGGGTTGTAAGCCTGGTGTTAAAGGTTATAAGCTTTGGTGTACAGAAAGCAGAAAGGTTATAATTAGAAGGGATGTTGTGTTTGATGAAACTGCCATGCTTCGGGCTCTCTCCGAATCTAGTGTTACGCCTCCAGATGAGCTTAGTGACATGAATCAACAAAATTCATTCACCCATGTTGAATTGCAAATTGGAGTGAGTCTACACCAGTGCCTATTTCTCAGTCTAGCTCGGAGATACAGAGTGGTACTATTTCTTCTTCACCACCAGCCACAATATTCTATTACTAAAGATAGGCCTAAAAGAGATATTAGACCTCCTCGGAAATATGCTGAAGCTAATTAGGTTACTTATGCATTGAATGTAGTAGAAGGTATTGATTCCGGTGAAGAACCTTCTTCTTACTTAGAGGTAGTTAACTATGATGATTTTGGTCAATGGATGATTGTTATGCAAGAGGAGATGGAATCACTTCATAATAATGGCATATGGGATTTGATGAGATTGCCAAAAGATAGGAAAGTTATCCATTGCAAGTGGGTATTCAAAAAGAAAGAAGGAACATCGGGATTTGAATATACTAGGTACAAAGCAAGACTAGTTGCTAAAGGTTACAGTCAGGTTCCAGGTGTTGACTTCACAGATGTGTTTTCTCCAGTTGTAAAGCATAGTTTGATTCGAGCCTTGTTTGGTATTGTGGCCATGCATAATCTTGAGCTTCAGCAGTTGGATATCCAAACTACATTTTTACATGGAGAACTTGAGGAGGATATCTTTATGCAGCAACTAGAGGGTTTTTTTGTCTCAAGAAAGGAGGACTATGTATGCTTGTTGTAAAAGTCTCCTTATGGCTTAAAACACTCTCACAGGCAGTGGTATAAGAGGTTTGACTCATGTATGACTTCATATATGTTTCAGAGTAGTAGTTAAGATAGTTGTGTCTACTTCAAGGAGGCAATTGAAGGTTCATTCCTGTATCTTCTCTTGTATGTTGATGATATATTGATTGCAGCAAAGGATATGAGAGAGATAATAAAATTCAAAGCCCATCTCAGCAAAGAGTTTGAGATGAAGGATCTATGAGTAGCAAAGAAGATTCTTGGCATGGAAATTATGATGGATAGAGAGAAGTGTAAGTTATACTTGAGTGAGAAAAGGTATATTGAGAAAGTGCTTCACAGGTTCAATATGCAAAATGCCAAACCTGTAAGTACTCCATTGGCAACTCATTTCAAACTCTCGGCACTTTATCTCCAAATACAGATGATGAGCGTGACTATATGTATTGAGTTCCATACTTTAGTGCAATCGAGTCTCTTATGTATGCGATGGTGTGTTCCTGTCCAGACTTATCTTATGTCGTCCGTGCAGTTAGCAGATACATGGCAAATCCTAGCAAAGAACATTGGAAAGCAGTTCAATGGATTTTCAAATACTTGTATGGATCTGTTGATAGTTGTTTGTTATTTGGGCAAAATAGATATGGAGTAATCGGGTATGTTGATTCTGATTTTGCAGGAAATCATGATAAAAGGAGGTCCCTTATAGGCTATGTTTTCACCATTGGTGTTTGTGCTATTAGTTGAAAAGCTACCTTACAGACTACGGTTGCTTTGTAAACTACTGAGGCAGAGTATATGGCTATTACAGAGGCCTTCATGAAGCCATTTGATTTAAGGGTCTATTCGGTGAACTTAGCAAATACTTACAGATTACTATAGTTTTTTGTGATAGTTAGAGTGTTATCTTCCTTATGAAACATTGGATGTTTCATGAGAGGACATAGCACATTGATGTTCAGTATCATTTTGTGCATGAAATTATTGCTCATGGTGATATTGTGGTGAACAAGATTAGTAGTCATGATAATCCTGCTGATATGATGACCAAGACTCAACCAAGTGCCAAGTTTGAGCATTTCTTGGACTTGGTTAGTGTTTTTTTTTAGAAACGGACCTTACCCGGGACTTTCACCTCCCGTGGCAGTCAGGGGTTGAGCCATACACCCCAAACCCTTATCATAAATAAAATAAAATAAAATAAAGTACAAGGAGAGGGACATAGACCTTACATCTGATCCAATGGAGGTTCAAAGTCAACTAGCCTACTAATTTTAGTCAGCTCATTCTCAATACTAGAAATGGAACCTAGATCTAAGCACCTAGAAGAGAGGACTCCTATCAGTACAGTATCATCTAGGAAAACATAAATAAGGGAGACTCTCCCCTTACAAAGTAAGAAAAAAAATCAAAACAAAACTTAACCACTTCATGAAATTTATAAACTAATGAGAATAGCATTGTAACTCCCTAATTTTGTACCCCAGATGCTACATGGTGCTCATGACCCCGAAGAGCCACAAGCTAACCAATGACTGGTACCTTCTGCAATAATTGAGTAATAGTACTGCATAATGCAGAATAATGGGCTGAAATAACATAAGGTTCAAAACTAAAATACTGATAAAGAGCAATAACAAAATCTAATAAAATTGTAAACTGTCTGAACATCTAGTCTGAAAAGCCTCTAACTGAACTATCTAAAATTTGGAGTTGATGGGACAATCCCCCAACTAACTCCAGCTACTGAAATGCTAAATCTAATGAAATAATGAAATAAAAGAATATCCTCGAATGATGAGGACTCACTGCTAGACTACTGTTGCTGGCTGAATCTAAAACTATCTATGCACGATCGAGAACCTGAGCATCAAAACTTATGGTATAAGACACCACAGCGCAAGAGAAAAATATGCGTCAGTACGTGTGAATGTACTGGTATGCAAGGTGAGGTAAGGATGAATGCAAGGGTTCATATGCATGAACTGTAACTGACTAAGAAACATGAACATGACTGAGCGGGAATATATGCATGAATACATAAACTTTTACTGAAGTCATAGTGATACTGAATACTTAGTTTACTGATAACAGGGATTACTGATATCTAATGTACTATTAACTGAGTGAATATTTCTAACAGTCCTAATTTTGATGGAACTAGCTGAGTTCCATACTGAGCTGAGTGACTGTATCTGATAGTCCTGAAATATATAGAACTATCTGAGCTCTTTATTGGGACTGAATCTGAAACTGAGATTGTGAGAGGTAATCATCTAACTGACATTCCCCTTTTCTGAATAGATTTGGGGTCCAACCTATAACCTCAGTTGGAAGGGTGTCAATACCATGCCATGGGTAAGGAAAAGCTGTGAGTTACCCTCATCTAAAAAGTACTCTAATGAGAATGGTGGGACCTTTAACTGATAGGTTAAGCCACCTCATCAACCCTCAACTGACAGGTTCAATGTCTCAATCTATACTGGCTAAGTAGTTCTGTAGTGAAAGTATTGCTTCTAAGAATCATACCATCTAATGGCAGGTGAGTTCCCATCCCTAGGCTCACTCAGTGTTGAATCCTACTCCCATCTGAATAGACACTTAACTGATTATACTGAGCTGAACTGGACTGAGTTCACTGAGTTCTGTTGACTGAAGGAATACTACTGAATTCTACTAACTGGCTGAGTCTATTGAGGATTTAACTGGATACTGAACGGGACTAGACTGATACTAAGTCTACTGAGATTTCCTAAGTTTTGTAACTGACTAAGTTCTATTGATCATGGCATGACTGAGATTATCTTGAAACTGACACTGGCTCTAGGCAAGCGGCTAAATTGTTGGGTATTAAATACCCCCAGGACTCGATAGCATGAAAATAATAAGACATGACAATTCTTAAATACTTGACAATAGTCAACAACTCACAATACAATCAATGAGTCATTTCATCAAGCACTTGAAAACCATGAACTTGTACATGCACAGGAATGCATGCAAACATATCATAATTTCACAAATCCAACCTCATGAGCATTCCATCAAGCACTTACAAGGCATAGCTTAAGCATAGAAGTCATTGTGAACATGTGGGTATAGCACAAGTTCATTATTTAAATCACCAAAAGGATCATAAGAACCCCATTAACTCAATTTAGCATTTTACCAAACACATGGTAGGCAAAGCTTTATACTTGGACATGAACAACCATTCTAACACATCATGACTACCATATTAATTCATAATTCAAGGGTTTCAACATAAGAATATAAAAATTTCAACTTACATACTGTCATAATATCAAGAAATACATTAAATATTTCTACTTGGAATACATACCAAAATATCAACATGATTTTATTCAAACCCACAACATGGAAATCACAATTCATATTTTTAGAAGAAGTTTCTTGAACTCCAAGGGTGGAAGGTGATGATAGGCGTATTTACACGCCTAAAGCACCATAATTTACCCATATTTTAGCTAAGTTTTAAGGACAAAATATATAATTCCTGCATTTTTAGTCCATTTTTCTGTAAGTGAGCTAACCAACATGATTAGCATGTTTTCAGGTATTAATGATGAAGATTTCAGCACTTTGTGGATCTTTTGGTAGCAAGGGAAACTTCACATAAGAGGGAAGGCAGCTTTTGGAAGCTTATGGACTGAAAGTGATGCATGGAGAACTTGTCCTGGGCAAAAACAGTATTTCTAAAGACTTGGGGATCAGCAGTAACTTAGTAGGAATAGGACAAGGATGTTATAAAAACCCTATTTTGCTGAATTTTTCAGCATTCATGCTTTTCATTATTCACGAATTGATAGATACTTTCATTATTCATTTGACTTTCTAGTATTATTCAGTTTACAGATTCTGTAAGTTTTAACAGAGAAAAAAAAATGCTAACTTGTGAGAAACGTCTAGAGGGAAAAAACGTCAACCTAGTTTGACGCCACACCCATCTTCAACGTGAGATTATTTGAGCTTTGGTACGATGATGATGTTTATTGTGATCTCCGTTGTAATCATGAGTAGCTAAACTTCTCTGTTAGGGTTATGGAAGCCTTATGATATACTATCTATTACTATGAGTTTGTGAATCCTTGATACGTATGCTACTTATATCATTACTCTCTTCATCTTAATTACATTCTTGTGGTTGCAAACATATAGAATACGCCATTATAGCATTAACTTGTTCGAGAGAAAAGTTACATGTTTGGAAAAGAGAGTGCGACAAGGAAGTAGGGCTACCAACCCCTATTTACACGTTAGTGCCGTAACTGGGTTAACTTCTTGGAGAATTTGTACCGTTAGTTATACACTTTAAGCTCGAGAGAGTTAAAGTGAAATAATCCTTGATGGTTGAGAAACAGTAGGATTTACTATTAGAATACAAATCTCTATAAGTGCATGCATGTCTGAATTCCACATTACTCATAGTTAATAGATACGTAGAACTCATAAGGTGGACATAACCCTAAATTACAATTCTCATTGATTTAAATCTTACTAAATCAAGCATTCTGTTGTTACTTCCATAGTATTAATTCACGCCAAACCCAATCCCACCTTTTTCCGTGGAATTTTCGATTAACAGTCTATTAATAATTGCAACACTTAGTGACCAAGTATTCCCTGTGGGATTCGACACCCAACCCAGTTGGGTTCTATATTTGACAGCGACCGCTTACACTCTTACGAGAGCTGTAGTTTGGGCGTTATCAAATTTTGGCGCCCTTGCCGGGGAATACGGTTGTCAACTAAGTTTGTGATAGTTAATAGACCCTTTGGTCTAAAGTTCTTGAATTTTACTTTTTGTTTGTTGTTTTTGTTTTATTCAGGTTTATTTGATTGCATGCCAAACACTCGAAGTTCAGGTCAACCGTTACTTCCTATCAATCCTGAACCACAACTTATTGGCAAAATGGATGCACAACATGACATTGACAGAAGGGCGGCTCAACAGGAGCAGGCTAGATTAGCTGCAGTGGCAGCTGCTCAAGTACATCAACAGAATATTGATAACCCAGGGAGAGCAACAAATCCTGATGATGAGGACCTGGGTGATGATGAGTTACTTAATCCACAGCGTGCAGATCAGGTGGCAGCGCCTGTGAACAGGAGAGATCATCAAGCTAGAATGAGACCTGAACGCCAAGCTGTGCAGGCCCCTTTTGATGATGATGATGATGATCTTGATGGAGTTGGTGCCACAGGGGCTATTATTCCTCCGCCCTTGGCACCTGGAGCCAAGTTCAATATCACTAGCACCATGATTCATCTATTGCAGCTCAAAGGTTTATTTGGAGGACTTGTAGACGATGATCCAAATATGCATCTGGTAAATTTTATTTCAACATGCAAGTTGTTTGACAATCTAGGAGTTGGGTAGAATGCAATTCGGCTGCACTTATTTCCATTGTCTCTGTCTGGGGAGGCAACTCTATGGTTGAACGGGTTAACTCCTGATTCTATTACTAATTGGAGGCAATTGAAAGACGCTTTCCTAGAAAGATTCTTTCCGCCATCCAAGAGAGCCCAATTACGGGATGAGATCAGCAACTTTCGACAGCTTCCAACTGAAGCTCTCCACGAAACATGGGAGAGGTTCAAGAAGAAGCTTATGCGGTGCCCAAATCATCAGATGACCAACATCCACTTGATGGAGATATTATACAGGGCTTTGAACTCAGTGACAAAGCCAGTGGTTGATAATGTTGTAGGTGGGTCATTCATGGACCTTACTTTCATTGAGGCAAGTGATATGCTGGACCGTATGACAAAGCAGAGTAGAGCCTGGCATACCAGGGATGCTTAGGTAGCAAGCTCTACTTTATCTGTTGGCATGACTGCAGAGCAGAGGAGTAGACAAGAGGAACGTGACCAAGATATGGCTCATATGAAAACGCAGATGGATCTTCTTACCAAGCACTTATTATCGGGGAAGACCGAAAAGGTTAAGGCCATTGTATCACAGGGAAGAGATGATTCCGATTCTGAGGGGGAAGCAAATTACTTGAATAATCAGGGGGGTTTCCGAGGCAATGCCCAAGGAAACCAAGGTCAGAACTATTATGATAAATCTGGATACAAGGACCGCGATCAAGGTGGTTGGAAAAATAAGACTGACAGGAGTGGTTTGTATGTTCCTCCTGGAAACCGTGAGGCTGTGGCATCTGGCTCTAGAAAGATGTCCATGGATGATATGATGGCTAAGCTGTTGAAAGGGGTGGAGGCAACCAACATGGGCGTAACGGAGGTAAAGAATGATTTGTCATCAATAAATCAATTGGTTGATTCGCATTCTACCGCGATAAAACAGCTGGAGCAACAATTGAGTCAACTATCAGCAGCATTCAATCAAAAAAAGGTGGGCACCTTACCTAGTGACACTGTGCAAAACCCAAGAAATGATGGATCATGTATGGCTATTACTACCCGGAGTGGTAAAGTGTTGGAAAATCCATCCAAAGGCAAGCAGGTGGTTGATGATATAGCAGAGAATGTTGATGAAGCAGAGTTTGAAGATGCCGTAGAAGCTAAAGTGAGTGCTCATGATGTTACACCTAGACGTCACCAGCCGAAAAAAGTGATAATCGGAAACAAAATAAAGAGGAAGTGGTGGAGAAAATGATTCCCCTTCCACCACCACCTTTTCCGCAGAGACTGAAGAAGAAAGCTGATGACACCAGGTTCAGTAAATTCATGACCATGTTGAAGCAGCTAACTATTAATGTTCCGTTGGTGGAGGCGCTGGAACAGATGCCTGGGTACGCTAAATTCATGAAAGACCTTTTGACAAAGAAGAGGGCAGTAAGCTATGAGCTGGCAGATAATGTTCATCATTGCAGTGCAATTGCCACGAGGTCTTTAGTACAGAAGAAGACAGATCCTGGTGCTTTCACTATTCCTTACACGGTTGGATCTATGAATTTTTCTAAGGCATTATGCGATCTGGGGGCTAGAATCAATTTGATGCCGTTATCCGTTTACAGAAAGTTGGGGTTGGGTGATCCTACACCAACCAATATGTGGCTCGTGATGGTAGATAGATCGGTAAAACGGCCTGGTTGTATCTTATATGATATGTTGGTGAAGGTTTCCACCTTCATCTTTCCTGCAGACTTTGTTATTTTGGATTGCAAGGTGGATTCTGAAGTTCCCATAATCTTGAGGCGTCCTTTCCTCGCAACTAGAAGTGTGCTGATTGATTTAAGAGCTAATGAGCTTTTATTTCGGCTGAATGACGAAGTGGTCCATTTTGATGTATGCAAATCAATGAAGCAACCTAGAGATATGGATCTGTTCTCTGTAGCTGATGTTTATTATGAGGATGAGAAAGAATTATCTATAGAGAAGCAGCTTACTTTTGAGCCATTGTCTGCTGTGATGTTGAATTTTGAGCGTGAGGAGGTTGAAGAATATGAAGAAACCGTTTGTGCTCTAACAGGAATAAGGTCCTATTCTCATGCTCCTAAGAAGCTGGACCTTGATCTTAAGAATTGACCGTCACCAACAGCGAAGACTTCCATTGAAGATCCACCGGTGCTAGAATCGAAAGAGCTCTCCAGTCACCTAAGGTATGTGTTCTTGGAAAGTGGAAATACACTTCCGGTGAGTGTTGCAGATAATTTAGGTGAAAAGCACGTAGAGGCTCTCATCTCTGCTCTGAAGAGATACAAGAGAGCTATGGGTTGGACTATTGATGATATAATTTGTATCCCTCCTGGGATATGTATGCACAAGAGTCATCTCAAAGAAGATTTTATGCCTACAAGTAAGCATCAGCGTCGTCTGAATCCATTCAGAAAACGATCCACCATCTATCTCGACGAAGTCTAAGTAATCGAGGTAACTATGTCGTGCCGCGATAATAAATCAAGCGCTACATGGGAGGCAACCCATCGTTTTTAATCATTTTGTTTTACTAAGAGTTTGTTTTTGTTAAATAAAAATCCAAAAAGAAGAGTCGAGCCACGACCGAAACTAAGGCGCTTGGTGGGAGGCAACCCATCGTTCTAATTATTTTTTTTGTTTTTGAGTAAATGTAGGTGTAAGACATATAAAGGAGGAGATCTAGCCCAAATTTTAATTTGGAATTGTGTCATGTTGAAGGTGGTAAGTTTGGAATGAAGAAATAAAGGCTATTGGTTAGGCATGGCCTATGCAAATCTAGGCAACGAACAAGTCAAGGCCTATGTAAATCTAGGCAACGAACAAGGCAAGGCCTATGCTATGGCCTAAGCTCTCTGAATCTACAATGCCATAGCATAGGCGCCGCCTATGCCTAATAATGCCATAGCATAGGTGCGCCTATGACATTGCCTTTTCTCTTTGAATCTACAATTCCATAGCATAGGCGCCGCCTATGCCTAACAATGCCATAGCATAGGCGCCGCCTATGCTCAACTAGGCTTTGCAAAAGGCGCCGCCTATGCTAAGCATAGGCAAAGCATTAGGCGCCGCCTATGCTTACTTTTTGGTCTCCTAATCCAATTTTAAATGGGTCAAACCCGACCCAAGCCTTGTCCTATAAATAAAACTTCAACATTAGAACAAAACACACTTATTTTCTCAACCTAGGCGCCATCTTTACTCTCCAAATCTCTCAAAAATTTTCTTTTTGCTCTTCTAACCTTGCAAGATCATCTTCCGAGGACATCACCAAGTAAGTACTTCTTTTATATTCCGTAGTTATTACAATACTACGCCTATAATGATTTGTTAAATCTTGAAGTAGTGTTGGTGATTTAAATGTAGTTGGTTTGTATTGATACATCTAGTTGAGTGAAAGAATACGTATGGGTGTTCTAAACTTTGTTCCGACTTGAATTTGATTGTTATACACTGTCATAGTTTTATGAAGTTGAAATTGTGAAGTTAATACATAATCTTGTAAGTTGAAAGCTTGAATGTTTGAATGACTCGTTCATCGAGATACCGATTATGATTGACCACAAGCATAAGATGGTGTGATTATGCCTATGCAATAACTTGTTTCTATTTGTGGTACGATCCTTATGTGGTAGTTTTGTTCAAAAAGTGCATTCATCCAAACATGAAAGTATAGACAAGATTACATGAAATAGAATTGGAAAGGATAGTTAAGATGACATGAACGTATGACTGTGCTGAACATGTTGTTGGAACATATCGCCTAAATGTATGTCAATGAAGTCTGAGTAATCGACATCACTCACTTAATTAGTCTGTGCCAACAAATTAAGTGTGGGGTGGTGCCACTACTGTTTGTTTTTCGATTGAATCTTCCGAGATGAAGCTAACATGACTCTATTTTAATCTCAAGTAGAATGGCCCCAAAAGGACGACAAGGAAAAGAAAAAGCGTCCACCTCACAGAAAGGACAAAAAAGGTCAAGAAAGGAGCAAGCTGAGTCCTCCTCTCTACAAATACCTCGACGCACTTTTAGGATCAAGTGGGGTACATTTTGAGGAAACTCTAAGGATGACGACTCTGATGATGATTCCGACGCAGGGGGTATGACCCCAGACATAGAAGAGGAGTTTGACTAATCAGGTTTTCCTTATTTATTTTCCACTGAGGGCAGTGTGTCCCGTCTAAGTGTGGGGTGCTGGTATTTGTATGCTTCTTGTACTTCTTTGCCTACATTTATTCTAGTTCTTGTTTGTTTTAATTAATCGTAATTAGTTAGTTTAATTTTAGATTTTTTAGATTTTGCATGAAATTGTTCTGATAGGCGGCATGGTATTATGACAAGAGTTTGTGCCAAAATCATCATTACTATTGAGACGTTTAGGCTCTAAGTGTGACTCACTGTGTGATAAGTGTGTGGTTTAATTCATTCATCTGTTGGGTCAAGAGTCTATACTGCTCCCAATAAAGTTGACCATGTGCCTTGTGTGTGTGAGGTTATAGTATATTCTGTGTTGTGACTGATGCTAGAACATGCCTGGTGTGTGTGTAAAGCGAAATAAAGAGTGTGAGTTTAGGATATGATTTAGGCATTTCTTTGGCAGCCTGTAATTGTTTACCTTCTTTTTACCTACCTTTGTACATTATCCTAGTGAACCCCCTTTGAGCCTTTAGCTATTTTCTTTGACAGCCTCATATGTAGCCTAATCCATTTTTTTTCAAGACCATAATTTGATCCAAATTCCTAAGCGCTTTAAATTGTAGAGTCATGTGACAAAATAAGAGTTAAGTGGGTGAGAGTGATGCCTCAGAGTGTATTGGTTCTTGAAATTATTGTGAATAAGAGTGTCTATCATAGAAGTGTTTTATTAAAAAAAAAAGAAAAAAAAAGAAATAGAAAAAGAAAAAATAAGTTCTATATTCCCATCTTTGTGTTTATAATTAAATAACAAAATAGGTGAAAAGGGGTGTTAGATGAAAAGAAAGGTAGAAGGGTTGTTTAAAAGAGAGTGTTAATGGCATAATGTGATGTATTAAAGCGCTTAGGGAAAATAGTCACTATTTCTGGCCAAAATAGTCCTACCTGTCTCTTAGCCTACATTACAACCTGTAAAGACTTATTTGATCCTAAGCCTAGCATTCTGATATTAGTAGAGCATTACACTAAGGGCAAGCCTATGGTTATCAGTTGCAACATATGAATTCTTTGTGAGAGTGAGAGCAAGGAAAATCTTATACCCATGTTTCGAAAAATGAAATACTTGTGAGTGACTATGGGTGATATATTGTGAGACACATATGGTTGATGAGTTTTGGGTAGTTTTGTATGATTCTTTGTGCCTTAACTTGTGGATACGAATTAACCATCATCACGAGTCTATGTTGGAGGTTGAATTGTTTCTAGTAGTGAACAAGAAAACTACTCTTTGTTAATAATTTTCGTTCCTGTCTTGTTGAACATTTTATGTTGTTGCTGTGATATTCTAAGTAGATGATTGCATGGACGTAATATTTTGTTCGAGGACGAACAAAGCTTTAAGTGTGGGGTGTTGATGATAGGCGTATTTAAACGCCTAAAGCACCATAATTTACCCATATTTTAGCTAAGTTTTAAGGACAAAATATATAATTCCTGCATTTTTAGTCCATTTTCCTGTAAGTGAGCTAACCAACGTGATTAGCATGTTTTCAGGTATTAATGATGAAGATTTCAGCACTTTGTGGACCTTTTGATAGCAAGGGAAACTTCACATAAGAGGGAAGGCATCTTTTGGAAGATTATGGACTGAAAGTGATGCATGGAGAACTTGTCCCGGGCAAAAATAGTATTTCTAAAGACTTGGGGATCAGCAGTAACTTAGTAGGAATAGGACAAGGATGTTATAAAAACCCTATTTTGCTGAATTTTTCAGCATTCATGCTTTTCATTATTCACGAATTGATAGATACTTTCATTATTCATTCGACTTTCTAGTATTATTCAGTTTATAGATTTTGTAAGTTTTAACAGAGAAAAAAAAAACGCTAACTTGTGAGAAACGTCTAGAGGGCAAAAACGTCAACCTAGTTTGATGCCACACCCATCTTCAACGTGAGATTCTTTGAGCTTTGGTACGATGATGATGTTTATTTTGATCTCCGTTGTAATCATGAGTAGCTAAACTTCTCTATTAGGGTTATGGAAGCCTTATGATATACTATCTATTACTATGAGTTTGTGAATTCTTGATACGTATGCTACTTATATCATTACTCTCTTCATCTTAATTACATTCTTGTGGTTGCAAACATATAGAATACGCCATTATAGCATTAACTTGTTCGAGAGAAAAGTTACATGTTTGGAAAAGAGAGTGCGACAAGGAAGTAGGGCTACCAACCCCTATTTACACGTTAGTGCCGTAACTGGGTTAACTTCTTGGAGAATTTGTACCGTTAGTTATACACTTTAAGCTCGAGAGAGTTAAAGTGAAATAATCCTTGATGGTTGAGAAACACTAGGATTTACCATTAGAATACGAATCTCTATAAGTGCATGCATGTCTGAATTCCGCATTACTCATAGTTAATAGATACGTAGAACTCATAAGGTGGACATAACCCTAACTTACAATTCTCATTGATTTAAATCTTACTAAATCAAGCATTTTGTTGTTACTTCCATAGTATTAATTCACGCCAAACCCAATCCCCCCTTTTTTCGTGGAATTTTCGATCAACAGTCTATTAATAATTGCAACACTTAGTGACCAAGTATTCTCTGTGGGATTCGACACCCAACCCAGTTGGGTTCTATATTTGACAGCGACTGCTTACACTCTTACGAGAGCTGTAGTTTGGGCGTTATCAGAAGGGACCTTGGATAAATACTTTACATACCTTGATGCTTGATTTTGAGAAGACGAATGGTGAAATCTTTGAGATTTGGATCTTCAATTAAAGACGAGGTCGAAAAGATTGGAAATAAAATTATGGAAGTTTTGATGTAAAAATAAGACTAAGTGTTAATACTTAGATTAAAATTTTGCTAAGTCTGGGACCTCATTTATGCTATGTAAGACTGAATTAGACTAAGACTTTTATGGGGTCTTCCAAGTGTAGATGAAGATGATCAGATGAAATGAATGAAACAAGTGAGAACCTGTGCTTGACGATCCAACCCAAGTAAATCTAAGGAGGCTTCTTTATGCGTTTCAACTTCCTTTGTCTGAAACTAATCATTCCCATCTTATCCAGCAAATAATAACCTCTAGTATTATGTGGTAACTGATGATAAGTATAATACTACTCCATACTATTGATCACATGGTTGTGCTTGGAAAGCATATCGGTTGGATAGTTTGCTTCTCTCTAGACATGCTTGCAATAAAAGCAATCTAATAATTTAATCAAATCCCGTAACTCAGTGATGTAATGAAGAAGGTTCCAAGGAGGTGAAATAACCTATTTGAGCCACTTAACAAGAAACTCTAAATAAAATTCAAGAATAATCCTACTATAATCATGTTGGATACACTAAGTAATACCCAAAGTAGCCGCTTGCACTTCTTCCTGATTGTTGGAACCGATTCCAAGAGGAGTTGCAAATGCATAAATTAAATTACCTGTGTGATATTTGATGATGCCACCAGCTCCTATCTTTCCTGGATTATCAATAGCACTACCATCCATATTAAGCTTAACCAAAGTACAAGGAGGTTTTGTCCATTTAACTTGTATCACCCTCATTTTATGTTGACAGCTCTCGATCATCAAGACTAAGTCTTTCCATCTATTAGGTCACTGGATGTAAGGATAAACAATATATAAAGATTGGAAGAGCATGAAGCATAAGTTTTTGGACTTCATTTTATGATTTGGCCAATCATTATTTCATAAGCAAGTTCCGCAAGGGTGTGACTGTATACTCCATTCCCACCCAATAAGAAAAATATTGCCATACATGTTTAGCAAAATTTTCAAAAACAAATATATGATCTATCATGTCAAGCCTAGGTCTGTAACAACAAGAACAATTTGCTACATCATTTCCAAAAGAGATGATCTTTTCATTAGTAGGAAGCTTCCCTCTAAGTTCTCTCCACAATAGAAAAAAGTCTTGAAAGGAACTTATTTATGCCAAGTAAGAGAATCTGACATAGTTTTGTTCTTTTTTCTTCTCACCAACTCCCAAGAAGAAAAACAAGCAAAATTCCCACTACTATGAAACTTCTAAATAGCCTGATCCAGAACACCCGCTATAAATATAAAGTTAAATTAGATTTACTTTTTTTTTTGTTTTTCATCCAATATTCGGTACCAGCATTGAAGTCTGACTAACCCAAATTTGCACTGTGTAGATCCCCATTAGAGGGGTAGCACTTCCTACCAAAGATTTTTTCATACCCAGGGCTTAAACTCAAGACCTCTGGTTAAGGGAGGAGTAGACCCATTGGAGAGTTTGTCTTGAAATGGATTTGAGTTCTGAATGAGAATTTATGTCAAGGTGGAGATTGTTAGAGTTGTGACCCAAATTTTATTGGTCTGGCCCAGAAAGTTTCGCGGTACGACCCATGTTTGTGATTTTCAATAGGGTTAGTGGACCTTTATGATTTTGGGCCTAGGTCTTATTTGTATGCAAATATTATATAAGTGCATTTAGTGGGTTGTTTTGTGCATTCAGAAAATTCAGCCTTCTCCACATTGTACTCTCTATCCATTATAGTGAAACCTCCTTTGCCTCTGCCCATGATTTTTTTTGCAAAGATTTTCATGTAAATCTGTGTGTTGTTCTTATTTTCTTTTTCTTGTGGTTTGCTTATTCTGTCTGAATCATAACATGCAACATGTTTGTCTTCACACGTAGGGTGTAGTTGGTGTCTAAGTTTAACCAATGATTGGAGTATATAATTACAAAGGTAATAATGGGAGGTAATGATGGAATTATGACTAGGGTTGAGTTTTGTTAAAGTTTGACTTGTCTTAATTTACTTTCCAGTTATTCTGTTTCTTCTAATTGAGCATTACACCTTTTTTGAGAATTTGTGAATGTTTAAATGCTCGTGCCCATGCATTAAGTCACTACTTCAACAATATTTTCACCTCTTTGGTGGGAATTAAGTTATTATTAATGTAAGATTTGTTCACGGGTGGGTTAATTTTAGGTGGGGATTAATGGGGATGTTGATACGGGAATAATCACGGATATAGACTTAGGATTGTGTGTGTTGGACCCGAGCCTTGACATGTGCAATTGAAGTGTAAAAGAGGCCTAAAATGCACTCAAATCAGCCCATAAATTACACTAGATGGGTGCCCACTCTTTAAAGAGCCTTTTGGTCATTTTAACTTATAGTTTTTAATAGATATAAAAGGAACATTGTAGGGTTTTTAGTTTATTTTTTGGATGATATTTGGTAGTCTTGTAAGACTTGTAACAAGCTCTCTCTCTAGTGAGAAGAGTGACCACCGAAACTAGGATACAACAATAGGGTGGATTCTCTTTTGTTGTTGCTTGCTTAGAAACGTTGATGCTAGAGAGGTGGAATCCGATCTTGTGTTATGTAAGAGATAGGTTTATTATTGTATGTAGTGTTAAGGGTCCAAGATTGTCCATTCTTGAATTCTTAAGATTATACCTTCATGTGGTCTATCTATCTATCATTTTACCTTCTTGTAATCTTGTTTAGTGTTTGTGTTGTAATTTTGTGTTCTTGTTGTTATTGTTAAATCCAAATCTTGTGTCTTCTTGTTCATCATCTTATGTTTTTAATCTAGATTGTTGTCCACTGATTTGGTGTAATAAACACCTTGTTATCTTCTTGTTATTGTGTTCTTAGGAAGCTAGACTTGGTCTCCAAAAGGGTTCACGGATTTCTTTCATTTTGTGGACTGTTTTTTCGACTAATTTTGATGTTTCCTCGTTTGTCCCGTATCAGATGTAACAATTCTAATGATTGTCAATAATGAGAAGCTTATGGGTAATGACTGGAATGGATCAATTGTGACCATGTCAAGTTCTGCATATCATTTTGGGTTACTGTAGCATTTCGACCACTATTTCTGGGATTCTTCTTTATATAGTTATCACATTATAATTTAAGTTTTGACATATTGAGATATGTAATTAAATATCAGGGGTATTATATTTATACGAACATCATTAGATTCATGGTATTTGGAGAAAATTGAGACTTAGTCCTAAGTCTGAATTTAGGAAAATATGAGGCTTGACCGATTAATTAAAAATCAAGTTTGAGACTTGATTATAAATTTGGACTCTTTTAATTACGAATACAATTCATATATATATTTAAATAGATTGGGCTTGTTCAGAGGTGATTCAGAAGGGTAAAGCTTTCATTTAATTCTTCTGATTTTCGGTTTACCTTGCGAATATTCTTTTAAGGCAAGTTGAGACTTTCTTAGACTCTTTTTTTAAGTGCTTGTGTATTAGTTATGTGTAATGGGAGTAATGAGGAATGGGGTTCCGTATAGGTGAAGTGATAAGCATCTTTGCAGGTACCACTATTATTTCAGGGGTTAAAATAAGTCAAGTGCTTGTTTTGAACTGTTTTTCATATTTGCTAGTACGATTGGGCTGATTTGCTATTATAAATGGATTGTTGAAAATGCTAGATAATGAATATGCTCTCACTTAATGAGTTGAGTTGATTTTGAAATTGATATTTAATCTGGCTTAAGATAGAATATGATTTGCTTAATTTTATTGTTGATTTGGATTGGAGTTGCATACCTGCACATATGCATTGTACTTCATATGGGGTTGTAATGCACGTCTGCACATTTTTATCTATTATTGGGGTCAGAGTGCATGTTTTCACATTATACTCCCTCCGCCCCATTTTACTTGTCCCAATTTGACATTACACATTGATTAAGAAAAATAATTAACATGGCTACTTGTAACGCTCCGAGTTTGTACCCCAAACACTACACGGTGCTAACAATCCCAAAGGACCACTAGCTAACCCATGAATGGTACCTGCTGTGAGCATTGCATAATAATAATACTGTACTGACAAAATAACTGAGATAAATGTGGAAATCTGGCACAAAACTTGCCATAAGGTTCAAAACTGAAATAAACAATGTCTGATCAAGGTATGATAATACCAAAACTGAAAACAATTGTCTGAAATACTCTAGTCTAAAAAGCCTCTAAGCTGTCTGAACTGTGAAGATGATGGGACAATCCCCCAACTAACTCCGACGGCTGAAATAACTAAGTACTGAAATAATGAAATAATGAAATAATCATGTCCTCGAACTACGATGACTCACCATTGACTTTGATTTTTGAAATCTGAACTGCTAAGTGCGATCGGGAACCTGAGTGTCCGAACCTATGGTATAAAATACCATAGTGCAAGAGAAAGTATGCGTCAGTACGTGGGAATGTACTGGTATGTAAAGTGGGGTAGGATAATGAATGGGCTCATATGCATGAACAATACTAACTGAATAACATGAGTATAACTTAATAAGAGTACATGCATGAATACGTGAATTGTAACTGAGATCGTAATAACACTGAATTCTGAATTAGAATACTGGTAACATGGATTTCTGATAACTGATATACTGTTAACTGAGTGACTATGTCTGACAGTCCTGATTTTGATGGAACTAGCTGAGTTTCGTACTGAACTGAGTGACTATATCTAACAGTCCTGATTCTGATGGAACTAGCTGAGTTTCGTACTAAACTGAGTGACTATATCTGAGAGTCCTGATTTTGATAGAACTGGCTGAGGTCCGTACTGAACAGAGTGACTGTATCTGATAGTCTTGAAATCTATAGAACTATCTGAGTTCTTTTCTGAAGACTGAGACTGAGACTTTGGGAGGTAATCATCTAACCTACATGCCCCAAATAAGATAATATAGAGGAGTTGGGGTCCATTCTATAACCCCAATTAGAAGGGTGTCAATACCGCGTCACTGGTAAGGACAAGCTGTGAGTTACCCTCATCTGGCAAGTACTCTAATGAGAATGGTGGGACCCTTGTCTGTCAGGTTAAGCCACATCTTCGACCCTCAACTGGAAGGTTTGATGTCTCAACCTACATTGGCTACGTAGTTCTGGAACACAAGGATTACTTCTAAGAATCACACCCTCTACTGGCAGGTGAGTTCCCATCATTGGGTTCACTCGGTGCTGAATCCTACTCCCATTTGAATAGACACTGAACTGATTATACTAAGCTGAACTAGACTGAGTTCCGTTGACTGACAGAATACTACTGAATTCTGCTAACTGAGTGAGTTTATTGAGAATTTAACTGATTACTGAATAGGACCGGACTGATACTGAATTTACTGAGTTTCCTGAGTTCTGTAACTGACTGATTTCTACTGATCATGGATTGACTGCGAATATCTCAAAAACTGACACTGGCTCTAGGTACACAGCTAAATTGTCGGGTATTAAATACCTCCAGGACTTGATAGCATGAATATTAATAGGACATGACACTTCTTGAACACATAACCATAGTCAACAATTCATAATACAATCATTGAGGGATTTCATGAGGCACTTGATACTCATAATCTCGTACATTAATAGGAATGCATTCTAATATATCATAATTTCACAAATCTAATCTCATGAGAATTCCATCAAACAACTACAAGGCATGGATTTAGCATGGGAGTCATTTTGAACATGAGAGTATAGCATGGATTTACCATTTAGGTCACAATTGAGTCATAATGCACAATTTTTCTCACTTTGGCATTTTGACAAACACATAGGATGCATAACTTTAGGCTTAGGCATGAACATTAAACCAATACATCATGATTACATTAATCAACTCAAACTCATATATTTCAACTCATATGCTAACATAATTTCATAAAACACATTAAAGATTCCAACTTAGAAATCATACAACAATATCAACATGGATTTAATTCAACCCACAACATGGAAATCATAGTTCAACTTTTTCTTAAAAGAAGATTCTTGAACTCCAAGGGTGGAAGGGACCCTTGTATGAACACTTTACATACCTTAATTATAAATTTTATGGAGATTGGGGAGGATTCTTGAGATTGATTTCTTGAACTTGAGGATCCTAGGGTTTGTTCTTGATTGAATTTTGTGAAAACAATGAATGATTTGGCTATTTGGAGATTTAATCCCATGATATGGTTGAATAGGGTGAAGGAAAAAGACCCTTTTGCCCTTAAAAATTTGGGATTGGACTGCAGAAAATTGACCCAGCCGGACTGAGTAAGGCCCCGCCCTGCCTGGAGTACCAGACTGAGCAAGGTTCTACCCTGCCTGGAGTGTCGCTATAACCAGGGCGACGTTGGCATATCACCCTGAGCTACTGGTTTGGGAATCCAAACATGCCCTTAAGCATGTCCAAAATTTCTGAAACTCACCCGAGATGTACTATTGACTTGCCCCATCGTGAGTCAACTTAAAAATCAACAAACAAAGGTCGGAATGGTCAGAAATAAAATCATGGAAATTCAAAGGCTTTAAAAGAGACTAAGTCATTAACACTTAGCTAAAATTTTCTAAGTATTGGATCCCTTATCAAGCTTTAAGGGGCTGAGTTAGACTTAGAATTTTGTGGGATCTTACAATATCTCCTCCTTGAGAACATTCATCCTCGAATAAGACTGACAGAGATGGGAGAAATGATAAACTGAAGTATATACTAGACATGCACAACTTAAATATGATTTCATGACTGACATAACTGTTAAGCTGAGTTTATTATACTGAACATGCATATCTGATACATGGATAACTGACTCATGAATACATGACTAGGATTATAGATAAGCTGAGTTTCTCATACTGAGCATGCATATCTGATGCATGAATACATGACTGAATTGACTCATGAATGCATAACTGAATATGCAATGGTAATTGATATCAAGTTTGTAATGGAAATCTTAACATGAGACTGAATATGCTTAAGAAAAACTATTACCTTGAGATGAGTCTGAGTTTGTGGTAAAGAGGTGAGGGTACTTGGTCCGCATATTTTCTTTTGCTTCCCTAGTAGCTTCCTCAAAGGACTGATTCTGCCAAAGAACTTTGACTAGAGGGACTTTTTTGTTCCCCTGTCTGCGAATCTGATAGTCAAGGATTTTGATTGGAATTTTCTCATAAGAGAGACTGTTCTGAACATCTACGCCCTCTATATGGACTACAACTGTTGGGTCACCTATGCACTTCTTTAGAAAGGAGACATGGAATACTCGATGCACTGAGGTTAGATCTGAATGCAATTTGAGCTCATAAGCTACTTTGCCAAAGCGACTGAAAATTTTGAAGGGACTGACATATCAGGGACTGATCTTTCCCTTTTTTTCAAACCTCTTCACTCCCTTTATGGGAGAGATTTTTAAGAACACATAGTCACCAATCTTGAACTTGAGATCCTTTCTGTGTACATCTGTGTATGATTTTTGCTGTCTTTGAGCAGTCTTGAACCTTTCTATGATCAACTGGAAATTTTCTAAGGTATGAAATACCAAGTCAGGCCCTACTACTGTGGCCTCACCCACTTCAAACCAACCAATAGGAGATCTACATCTCCTACTATAGAGAGCTTCAAATGGATCCATTTGAATACCAGAATGATAGCTGTTGTTGTATGCAAACTCAATCAAAGGCAAGTGGTCACCCCAACTACCCTTTAAATCAATTGCACACGCCCTTAGCATAACTTCCAAGGTTTGAATGGTCCTTTCTTCTTGACCATCTGTTTGAGGATGAAAGGCTATATGAGTTGAACTCGAGTACCAAAACCCTTTTGGAATGCTTTCCAGAAATGAAAGGTGAACTAGATACCTCTATCTGAGATAATGGAAAATAGAACACCATGTAATCTGACCAACTCCCTGATATAGAGTTTGGCGTAATCCTTGGCTAAATAAGAGGTATGAACTTGAAGAAAATGAGCTAATTTGGTCATCCTGTCTACAATGACCCAAACTGAATCATGCTGGTAATGAGTACGAGGCAAACCCATCACGAAGTCCATGTTCACTTCTTCCCATTTCCAAGTAGGAATACTAAACTCCTGCATGGACCCACTAGGCTTCTTATGCTCAATCTTAACATGCTGACATGTTGAACACTTAGCCATAAACTCTGAAATATCTCTCTTCATCACACTCCACTAATAGATCTCCTGTAAGTTACAGTACATCTTAGTGGCCCCTGGATGAATGGAGAACCATTCACTTCTTCAAGAATTCTTTCCCTCAAGTCATCTACACCTAGCATACAGAGATGACCCTGACAACGCAACACACCATCTCCCTCTTGGGAGAAAACCTCTACTTCCTGATCTTTGACTGACTCTTTAAACTTGACTAAATTGGAATCCCTATCCTAATTCTCCTTTACTTAGGAAACTAGAGATGATTCTGAACTGTTCTGAACCCACACAATACCTTCTGCTAAATTGACTAAGCGAACACCTAGTCGGGTAAGCTGATGAACTTCTTGTGATAACTTCTTCTTACTGCCCTCAACATGAGCAATACTACCCATAGACAGTCTACCGAAAGCATCGACCACTATATTGGCCTTGCCTTGATGATAAAGGACACTCATGTCGTAATCTTTCAAGAGCTCTAACCACTTTATCTGACGGAGGTTAAGGTATTTCTGAGAGAATACGTACTAAAGGCTTTTATGATTTGTGAACACATCTATATGCACCCCATACAAGTAATGCCTCTAAATCTTTAGGGAAAATACTACAGCTGCTAACTCAAGATCATGAGTCGGATAATTCTTCTCATGGGGCTTAAGCTGTTTGGAGGCATAGGATATGACCTTACCATGTTGCATGAGGACACAACCCAAACCTACTGTATATGCATCACAGTACACGACAAACCCATCTGAACCATCTGGAAGAGTCAAAACTAGGGCTGAGATGGGTCGAGCCTTCAATTCATGAAAGCTCTTCTCGCAAGAATCTGACCACCAAAACTTGACTTTCTTCTGAGTCAATCTGGGGATGCAATAGAAGAAAACACCTTAAGAAACCATCTGTAATAGCTAGCCAAACCTAAGAAACTCCTGATATTTGTTGGAAAGATGGGTCTGGACCAGTTTCTCACCGCTTCGCTCTTTTGAGGATCAACTCTAATGCCATCACCAGATATGATATTACCAAGGAATTCTACTGACCTTAGCCAAAATTTACACTTACTGAATTTGGCAAATAGCTGATGATTTCTGAGAGTCTACAATGCTCACTGTGGGAATAGATAGGAATGTCATCTATGAAGAGTATGACGAATAAGTCCAAGTACTGTTTAAAGACATGGTTCATCAAGTCCATAAAAGTTTTAGGGGCATTGGTAAGACCAAAGGACATGACTAAGAATTCAAAATGACTATACCGAGTTCTGAAGGCTATTTTTGGAATGTCACATTATCTGACTCTGAGCTGATGATAGCCTGATCTGAGGTCTATCTTAGAGAAGTAACTAGCACCCTGAATTTGGTAAAATAAGTCATCGATTCTGGGAAGTGGATACTTGTTCTTGATCATGACTTTTTTCAACTGATGGTAGTCTACACACATTCTGATAGAACCGTCTTTCTTATGCATGAATAACACTGGCGCGCCTAACGGAGACATACTAGGTATGATGAATCTCTTATCTAAGAGATACTTCAACGGTTTCTTTAACTCTCTGAGTTTAGCAGGTGCCATTCTGTATGGCAAAATAGATATGGGTTGAGTATCTAGAAGAAGGTCTATTCCAAAGTCAATTTTCCTTTCAGGAGTAACTCCGGGAAGATCTTCTAGAAACACATCTGAATATTCATTCACAACTAAAACAGACTCAAGACTGGGAGTTTCGAAACTAGAGTCTTTAACTCGAACAAGATGATAAACACATCCCTTAGATATCATTTTCCTAGCCCATAGATAGGAAATAAGATGACCCTTGAATGCCGATGTACTACCCCTCTATTCTAGGACAAGTTCATTTGGAAACTAAAATTGGAAAATTTTGTTTCTACAGTCGACTGTGTCATAGTAGGAATGAAGCCAATCCATGTCAAGAATGATATCAAAATCAGTTATCTCTAATTTGACTAAGTCTGATGAAGTGAATTTCTGAAATACCATAACCGGACAGTTCCTGTATACCCGCCAGTCTATGATAGTTTTACCCACTAGAGTAGATACTGAAAAAGGCTCTTCTAGGATTTTGGGACTGACTCCGAAATTAACTTCTATATAAGGAGTAACAAAGGAGAAAGAATCTCCTGGATCTAGCAAAGCATAAACATACAAATAAAAGATTTGTAATGTACCAGTGACCACATCAGGAGAATTTTCCTGATCCTGTCAGGAATGAAGAGCATAAAGTCTATTTAGGAGTTTCCCACCGATAGCGCTGGAAGTGGCACCCTGCTGATTCGGGCAATCGGACTGAGATGAGGAACGGTTATACTGTCCCTGAAAACCTGACTGAGGATAATATCTGACTCTGTGGACTAGCTTTCCACATCCAAAACAAACATCACTGCCAGCTCTGCAAATACCCCAATGGTTCTTGCCACAAGTCTGACAAAGAGGATTGGTTCGAGCACTGTTGACACTACCCTGAGACTTAGAGCCTGGAGCCCTATCTTTGTTACCATTCCTGAACTTAGAAACTCAAGCACTAGATGAGAAAAGAGCTGGAATTGAAGACTTCAGGAAGAACTGAGAACAATTACCACCCTCTGACTTAGGCTGAGCAAAGTTAAAACTACCGGTTCTAGCTCTCTTATTCTACTTTTCTCCTCCTTATTTTTCTTCTCCTCTATCTGTTAAGCATGGACCATAAGCACTGCTATGTCCATCTCACTAATCAATATTGTGGTCCTGCACTCCATGACCATACTATCATTAACTTTAGAAACAAACTTACTCATCTTAGATTTACTATCTGCCACCACATGCGGAGCGTATCTAGCTAACTGAGTAAACTTAAGATAATAATCTTTCACTATCATGTTTCCCTTCCTGAGGTTGATAAATTCTAACACCTTAGATTCTCTAATCTCTAGGGGGGGAAATCTATCTATGAAGGCAGTGGAAAACTTCTCCCACTCAACGAACCCTGCATCAGTGGCCCTCTCTTCTTTCCACTGCTTGAACCATCTGTGAGCCATATCCTACAACTGATATGCATCTAGCTTAGTACTCTCACTAGAAGTTACCCCCATAATATCGGTAACCTTCTTTACCTGATCTAGGAATTCCTGAGGGTCCTCATCTATCTTAGACCCGGTGAAAAAAGGAGGATTCATTTGAGTGAAGTCCTAAATCCTGGCTGCAGCAGAATTGGCCGGAACAATAGATGGACGTTCATTTTGGGGTGTTACTGAATTATCTAGAGTGGTGAATGCAACTCTAAATTCTGCATGAGAGATATGCTCGCCAAGAGGATCTGCCTGGATGGGCTAATGTGCTACTGACAGCTGAAGGCATGTTCTATAAATGAAAGGGAGAAATGGATTAGACTGAGAGTTAAATTTGAGATCATGCTCACTTACACGACATGAATACTGAAAGAAGGGAAATTGTTCCTAAAACTTCTCATAGCCTCCTGTCCATAAGTGTGGCGAGCAACACACCCATGCACAAGACTCTACTAGATGCGGTTTTTCAGACTTCCTAGGACACTGTTGAACCTTTGGCTCTGATACCAAGTTTGTAATGCCCCAAGTCTGTACCCTATACTCTACATGGTGCTAATAATCCTGAAGGACCACTATCTAACCCATGAATGGTACCTGCTATGAACATTGCATAATAATAATACTGTACTAACAATATAACTGAGATAAATGCAGAAATCTGGAGGAAAACTTGCCAGAAAATTCAAAACTAAAATAAACAATGTTTGATCAAGGTATGATAATGCCAAAACTGAAAACAACTGTCTTAAATACTCTAATATGAAAAGCCTCTAAGCTATCTGAATTGTGGAGATAATGGGACAATCCCTCAACTAACTTCGACTGCTGAAATAACTAAGTACAGAAATAATGAAATAATGAAATAATTATGTCCTCAAACTATGAGGACGCACCACTGCCTCTAATTGCTGAAATCTGAACTGCTAAGTGCGATCAGGAAACTAAGCATCCAAACCTATGGTATAAAACACCATAGCACGAGAGAAAAGTATGCGTCAGTATGTGGGAATATACTGGGATGCAAAATGGGGTAGGATGAATGCATGGGTTCATATGCATGAACAATACTAACTAAATAACATAAGTATAACTGAATGAGAGTACATACATGAATACGTGAACTGTAACTGAGATTGTAATAACACTGAATTCTGAATTAGAAAACTGATAACATGGATTTCTGATAACTGATATACAGTTAACTAAGTTACTGTGTCTGACAGTCCTGATTCTGAAGGAACTAGCTGAGTTTTATACTAAACTGAGTGACTATATCTGACAGTCCTAATTCTGATGGAACTAGCTGAGTTCTGTACTGAACTGAGTGACTGTATCTGACTGTCCTAATTTTGATAAAACTGGTTGAGTTCTGTACTGAACAGAGTGACTATATCAAAAAGTCCTGAAATCTATAGAACTATCTGAGTGTTTTTCTAAAGACTGAGACTTTGGGAGGTAATCATCTAGCCAACATTCCCTAAATAAGATAATATAGCAGAGTTGGGGTCAATTCTGCAACCCCAATTGGAAAGGTGTCAATACCACGCCACTGGTAAGGATAAGCTGTAAGTGACCCTCATCTGGAAAGTACTCTAATAAGAACGGTGGGACCCTCAACTGTCAGTTTAAGCCACCTTATCGACCCTCAACTGGCAGGTTTGATGCCTCAACCTACGCTGGCTACGTAGTTCTAGAACACAAGGATTGCTTCTAAGAATCATACCCTCTACTAGCAGGTGAGTTCCCATCCTTGGTTTCACTCGGTGTTGAATCCCACTCTTATCTGAATAGACACTGAACTAATTTTCTAAGTGTTGGACCCCTTACCAAGCTTTAAGGGGCTGAGTTAGACTTAGAATTTTATGGGATCTTACACTACTTTACCATAGTACCCTTATTAAATGATGGTTAGATTTTAATTTAGAGAAAAAATAATTAATACTAAGGCTAAAAAGGAAAAAAATTGTCTTGCCTTGATTAATGAAAAATGATAAGTAAAACAAGAAATCAAATTAGAAAATTTGGGACAAGAAAAATGGGACGAAAGGAGTATTTATTGGGATCAGAGTGCATGCCTGTATAGAACATGGACCTTGTGTAATGCCCCAAAAATGATTCTTGAGTCGTCACACGGTTCTCGGGACTATGAGTAGCCCTAACCTAACCCTGTAAGCCTTCTAGAAGTTCTGAAACTCAAAACAAGGACAATTTAGGCATGCAATAACACCGAAATACTGAACTGAACTGAACTGAATTTAACTGAACATAATGTCTGAAAGTATTTAACTTAAAAATCTAGACAATAAACACTTGAAATCTGAAATGTAGCTGACAGTCGGACAAGCCTCTACTTCTACTAGCTAAATAGCCACTGGGACAAACCCCAGCTGACTCAAACTGAACAGAAAGAAACTGATCAAATACTATAATAAGTTGAAAATCTGAATAACTGAGTCCTCAAACTATGAGGACTCCCAACTATTAGGATATAGATAGAGATGCTCACGATCAATTACGTTGTTGGAACTGAGCACCTGAACCTATATTATTAAATAATGTAGCACATTGACGTATATGTGGATCAATACTTTTTGGAATGTACTGAGCATATGGGGTGAATGCATAAGTAAAACAAAAGTTCAATATTCATACAAAAATTTCAAAGGATGCATGCTAAGTGTAAATGACTCACCTTTGCTCGAATAAAACGTGTACTGCAAAATAATAAAACACGAGTATGTAAATCATAGATAATCTTTGTGAGCCATAACACTTAGTTCTAAAAGTTGTACTTTTATTCTTTCTATGGGGATTTTATTCTAACCGACATAAACCATGTGAGCCGTCATGGAGTCCAATATCTTACCCACATTAGGGAGAGCTGTTCTACCCTTGCCATCAGAATAAAACCTTATCTTAAGTGATCACTGACTTAGCCCACTAAGAGAACTTAAACCTATAATGGCACATAGTTCTGGGGCATGAGACCTTTGAAATCATACCCAACTCGATGCTAAATACTACTCCCATACTTATTGCTCAAACTTTAGGAAATCCACCTTAAAATAGCATAAGGGTTTGTAAGGAAAACCAGTTATGCTTCTCTTTTCTTTAAATCATAAACTATATGAATAATGTGGATTTCTTATCTTAGTTTAGGATTAAAGATCAATTCTTTCTTAAATCTTGGGAAACAACGTGTAAAAGAGGCTGAAGATCATAGTCTTCTTGAAATCTCAAAACTCATTCTTGGGTTTAAAGTATATGTACTTAAATTTTTAGAATTCCATAATAAAACTTTATTCTCAATAATCATCTTGAAATTATTTAAAAATCTCAATTCACGATAAGAAAGTTCAATACATGACATAAATCTTCAAATCAAAGCATTAATAGATAAGATATACATGCACTCCAATACTTAAACCACTTGTAAACTCATAAATTCAAAACAAAATATCTTGGGTATGAACCCTAATCTGCAAATCATGAAATCTTAAGTTAAAAGCAAGTTTTGGGAACAAGGATGAAAGAGTATCCTTGTTCATAACCCCACATACCTTATTAGGTTAATTTGATGAAGAAACTTGACTTTTGATTCCTATTGATGTTCTTGAAGGCTTCTTCTTGAAGTTCTTGAACCCAAAAACTTGGATTCTTTATTATCTTGAAGAGGGTGTGATGAAGCTTTAGATTTCTTGGAGTTAAATTAGGGTTTTTTGGAGAGAAATTTGATGAATGTTGAGTGTAATTTTCTTAGAATAATATTTAATCTTCTATTTTTACAACTTAGGGTGGGGGAAAATGACCTAAATGTCCTTCTGGAGATTAAAGTAGCAACTGAAATGCCGTTTATGGTCTTGGCGCAACGCGGTGACCATCTCACCACTATTACTGGCACAACGCGGGCTAATCACGTTGAGCTGCTGAAATTGCAATCCAAACATGACTCAAACCTCATTTGAAAATTTCAAAACTTCCTCGAGACATGCTCCTTACACCCCTGAATATGAATCAACTCAAAAACCATCGTTTCGGTGCCAGAAGGTCAACATAAAAATCCTTGAAGTTAAGAGGTCAAAAAGGATACCAAGTCCCCAACACTTAGTTTTATTTTCAGGTTCTAAGTTTCTTAAGTAAGTACCAAGGGATGAGCTGAAATAGAAATGTATGAAGTATTACACCTTGTGAGTCCCCATAGGTCCACCTTGAAGCCATTGCTCAGCAGGTGTGTGCACAACATATGCATTGCACTTCATTCATTCATTTTCTATTCATATTGAGTAAGGTGTATTTTTTGACTTTGTAGTATTTATTAAGTACTTGAATATCTGTTACTTGATTTCACTGCATTGAGCATTTCTTGACCTGTGTTATGATACCCTTATGACTGTTAGTCTTGATCTTTCAGTTACTTTAGGGTAGCTTTTTTTAGTTCAGGTTGTATGATTATTTCGGATTTTTGTAGTGGTGTTACTCGTCACCACATCGAATTAGGGTCAGTCGATTATGCTTGCTGAGTACACATAGTTTCATACTCATTCTTTCTTTTTATGCACCTTAGGTGTAGGTACCGATCTGATGAACTTTGGGTACTAATTACTATGGTGTCTTCTGTGTTAGCATCTTTGGAGATTTGAGGTAGTTTCTATTGATTTCAAAGAATACTGAAATCTCCTCCACCCTTATCTTTATGTATTTTCCTCATTTTGAGATACTCAGATTTTTCTTTGATTTCTGTATTTAGTGACTTATATTAGTAACTACTAGATTTGGAATTATCTATTAGTGACTGCTAGATGTGGGATTATCTATGTTTTGACTACACTAGTCTATTAATCTACTTTTGGGATTATTCGAGGTTTATTATATTTGTATTTCCTTCTGCTCTTATACATTTGGGAAGTATTTGAAATTAGATTCTTGACTTACCTATCATTAGGGGTTGGATAGGTGTCATCACGGTACCAATTTGGGGATACAACATTTTATATAGGAAAAGGATAAGAAAAGTTGTTATGTCGGTTGCTATATGATATAACGTTCACTAGCATCAAGTTTGATCCAATAAAAGGGAAACTAATGGAAGAAATTTAAGGAAAAATTTTAATAGAAAGTTGTATTAAATTTTAAAAATTAATGTAGTAAATCACACTCAGAGTAATACACAACATACAGAAGAATGAAGAAGATATTAGAAGATCAATATCTGGGAAACACATAAGAGAAAGAAGAAGAAGAAGAGTAAATCATTATGGTGTATTGTTCTATTCAATTCAATTGAATTGTACTAGTAGTACATGATCGACTATATATAGGAGTAGATGATAATCTTAATAGAGAAGCCTAACTAACTAACTAACTAACTGCAACAATATAACTAACTTCTTGACACTTGTAAGAACTAAGTTTCCCTCTTTTTTCTTCTTTGGTTAGATACTTATTCCTCGACACTCCCTTTAAAACTTGGAATCGCAAAGAGATTGACAAGGCCAAGTTTGAACATAAGATATTCATGTTAGTCAATCCCTTAGTGAATGCATCTGCAGGTTGATCATGAGTAGATATATATTCAATTTTGATCAGTCCTTATTGGATTTTCTCTCACAAAGTGGCAGTCTATTTCTATATGCTTATTTCTTTAATGGTAGATAAGATTTGCAGCTGTTTTCAAGGCTTCTTTTCTGTCACTGAAGATAGTCATCGGTAATTTTAGTTGAACACCTAGATCCTTGATCAAGCCAACTAGCCATGTAAGTTCTGCAACTGTTGAAGCACGACTTCTATACTCTAATTCAGTTGAACTCCTAGAAACAGTTGAATATTTCTTTGACTTCCAAGAAACTAGTGATTCACACCAGTTTAATAGTAAATCCTATAATAGACTTTCTAGGAAAAGCATATGTAACCTAATCCTTATCACAATGAGTTGTGAGAATATCTCCTTTTGAGCTATATATTAGAAAACCTTGTCCTATTTTTCCTTTTATACATTGGATAATTCTGAGTGTTGCGTTCATATAATACTATTTTGGACATTGTAAGAACTAAATAAGGTCTTTACATGGTATGTTATGTTTGGTCTTGTTACTATGAGGTATAACAGCTTCCTTGTTATCCTTTTGATACATCCTTTGATCAGCTAGTACTTCATTTTTTGATCTTACGTCTTCTAAAACATATTGATCATATTCCATAGTTTTTATTTCTCTATAGTATCAAGAGGTGTAGGTGTTGGTTTAGCAGCACCAAATCTAGTAGCTGAGATTAACTTAAGTGCATGCATTCTCTCATGCATCACAATTTCTTCTTTAGAGACTACAAAATCTATGCCTAAAAAGTACTTTAGTTCTCCAAGGTCCTTCATCTTAAAGTCTTTATGAAGAGCCTCTTTGGTTTCAATTATCTGATGAATTCTTCTATAAGTTACTAGTATGTTATCTACATAACTAATACAACAATTATTCCTTCACTTGGCTCTCTAATGTGTAGAGAGTGATCATACTGACCTTGCTTGAACTTGCATTTGATCAAAGCTTGATGCAGTTTTGTATTCCGTTGTCTTGGTGCTTGTTTCAATCCATACAATGATTTTGAAGGTCTACATACTTGTCTCTCCCCCTGACTTTTAAAACCATGTAAAAGTTCCATGTAGATATCATCCTCCAAATCACCTTTTAAAAAGGAATTGAACACATCTATTTGATAGATATGCTAGTTTCTAGAAGCTGCAATAGCCAAGACAGTTCTCAGAGTAACCATTTTCACTACTGGACTAAAGGTCTCTTGATAGTCTATCCTTTCATTTTAACTGAACCCTTTTGATACCAACCTTGCCTCAAACCTTTCTACTTCTCCTGAAGCTTTTTGGTTGATTTTGTAAATTCATTTGCATCTTATAGGATGTTTGCCTTCAAGAAAAGTGACCATATGCCAAGGGTTGTTGCTTTCAAGAGCATCTATCTCAGATTACATAACATCTACCCACCTTGGATCTTTAACTGCCTTTGCATAAGATGGTTCAACAAGATTAGAAAAACTGGATAAGTATCATTGATATTTATTGGACAAACTATCATAAGAAACATAGTTTGAGAGAAGATATAAAACATTGCCATTAATAGTCAGAGACACAAAGTCTTTCACCTATCTAAGTGGATGTGTGCCCCTGTTGGATTTCCTTTGACCAGAGTATGTTCTAGCTTATGTAGTAGCTTGTTGAAATAATTTTGTAGATGTTTGTCTAGCAGCTTGTCTGGTTATTCGTATTGTTGCAACAGGACTTGTTGAAGCAGGGAATACTACTAAATAGACTAGAGTAGTACTAGTTGTATTTTGTAGTGGATGCTCAACAGGTGATTGTATTATAAACCATACTCAGCAGTTGGTTGTGGTTGTGAGCTATTCTCAACAATTGATTATGATTGTGAACTAAGCTCAGTTCTTGTCACATCAATAGCTAACTCTTCACTACTTCCTGCTATCAAGTCACATTTAGGAAATAAGAACTGTGAAGCTTGTGTCACAATGTCTTTGAATGGAAATGTATCATCCATTGTCATGACCCGAGGGTACCCCCTAGTCGCGACAATAGTGCTTATGATCACAACTGACCATAAGCTAACCTATAAGCTGGTACCTGCCGTGAGAAATGAATAAAGTAACAAAATACACATGTGCAAAAATCAACTGTCAACGCCATAAGGTTTAAATAATAATAATATAATGTAAAACTAGATATTGAAATACGTATCAAAACATGTCTGAATGACTGAAAACATCTGATGAAAACCGACTAACTATCTAACTGACTCACTGCATATCTGAAATCCTCTAAACTAACTAAAGAGTTGATAGGACAGGCCCGAACTAACTCCAAACTAAACTAACTAAAAAGAAATGTGAAACTACTGAAATAACATAACAGGTCCTCGACATATGAGGACTCACCAGAACTATTATTACTGATAAGATGAACTGTCTAAGCACGGTCAGGAAAATGAGCATCCGAACTAATGATATAAGACATCATAGCGCAAAGAAAAGTATGCGATCAGTACTTTGAATGTACTGGTATATAAGATGAGGTTAGGCTTAAATGCATAGGTTCATATGCATGAAATACTAACTGACAGAATAGCATGAGATAATGACTAACTGAATAATATGAAATAATTGATGCATAAAATGTGTGAAAGCTGTAAAATCTGAGAATACATGACCAAGCATATAACATGATACTAAAATAGTCTGTAAACTAAAATACTGAAATTTGGTAACTGAATAACTGATGAACTTTATGCTATGGTCAAGCAAACCTGAACTGAGTTCTATACTGATTATGGAACTGAGACTGTGGGAGGTATCATCTAACCGACATACCCCAATCTGAGCTAATCAGGGTCCAACTTGTAACCCCAGTTGGAAGGGTGTTAGTACCGTGCCACGGGGTACTAACAATGGTTGTGTGGATCCACTAATGAGTCACCCTCATATGAAAGGTTCTCTAATGAGATATATGTTACTCTCAACTAGCAAGGTGAACACTTTACCAACCCTCAATTGGCAGGTTGATATCTCTAACCTATGTTGGCAATGTAGTTCTAGAACTAAGGGACTGCTACTAAAGGCCACACCCTCTACTGGCAGGTAAGCCCCCATCCCGGGATTCGCTCAGTGCTAAATCCTACTCCCAACTGAATGACATTGATTACTGGACTAAACTAATCTTAACTGAGACAACAACTGATCATGATAACTAACTGAATGACAACACTCATAGTTTATCTGAAATCGTTTTGATGATACTAAAATTATGTAAACAGCTAAGTATCGGGTATTCATAACCCTCCGACACTGAATGAAAATAAAAATAAGGACATATGAATCTTTAAAACCATAATAAAGGATCATTGTTCAAAACCCAACATTTAAACATTTCATCAAACACATGGGAGTCATGAATTTAAGCATGGGAATGGGTAAAAAATATGATTGAAAATATAGTTACAATACTAAAATCAGGAATTAGGGATTTAACATAAGGATTTCAATACTCAAATCATATAAGAGCTCATTCCATCGAAAAACACTTGTAATCAAAATCAATAATAATTTCATGGAGACAATTCATCATAAATATGTAAAACTCATAATTTGATATCAAAAGGGGATTCTTGGACTCCATGGGTGAAAAGGGCCCATGGATGAACATCACATATACCTTAAACCTTAAATCTTGAAATAGAAACACAAATCTTTAAGCTTCATTGAAGGTTCTTGGATTTGGTAACTTGATTTCTTGGTTTCCTTGGAGAGAAAGGAATGAAATTGATGAACTTGGAGGATGATTAGGGTTTGTTTTTTAGAGAAAAATTGGGGGGAAATGGGCATATAATGCCCTAATCGACGTTTTAATTCGTGTTTTTACGAATTAAATTGAGGGAAAAAGATGTAATTTCCCCTCAGACATTTAAATTCATTGCTGGAACATGGATTGGAGGGAGACCACGGCGCGATGGGTGCCTCATCGCTATAGCCACTGTGACGCACCACTATCGCGGTGAGCTGCTGGAATTAAAATTGAAACACGACTCAATCCTCGTCTAAAAAATTCAAAACTTTCTCAAGACATGCTCCTTACACCCTTGAACATGAATTAACTCAAAACCCTACGTTTAGGGGTCGGGAAGACCCATTTAAAAATTCTCGAAGTTAAGAGGCCAAAATATAAGACTAAGTTCCCAACACTTGGTTAATTTTCATGATTTAAGCCTCTTATGCATGCACTAGGAGTTGAACTGCACTAAGAAAAGTACGGTGTATTACATCCATAAAATTACATCCCTATTAACAAAAAATATCTTGTCAGTGAGATCACAAAGGATATAACCTTTCTTTATTTTTGAATATCTCATGTGAATAGCCTTTCTCTATCTAGGCTTAAGTTTCTCCAGTTCATGTACTACTTTAGCATAACACAAATAACCTAATACCTTCAGATGATTTAGAGTTAGTTTCTTATTGTACAATTTTTCATAAGGTATGGTGTATCCTAATACAAAAGAAGGAAGTCTATTTATCAAATATGTGGCAGCTTTCACACAATGTCCCCAAAATTGTAAAGGTATGTTAGCTTGAAACCTAATAGCTTCTGTTACTTCTAACAAATACATATGCTTCATCTCAGCTACATCATTTTGCTAAGGTGTATATGAGCAAAAAGTTTGATGAGTTATGCCTAAATTTGAAAAAAGTTTAGTACACATGTGATTATATATATATATATATATATATATATATATATATATATATATGGATTAATTAGTGCAAAATATAACAAATAAAAGAAAGAAAAGGAAAAGAATATGAAAAAATAAAATTTAATAGATTTTTGGCATGGCACTGACATGGTGCTAATGTGGTAAGCGAGTGTAGAACACCTTTCACTATGTGACTGGTTGTATGTGCATTAGGGTGAAAACAAATTCACTTTTAATTAGTATAGGTGCATAATTGGTCATCATAATAGTTTGAGTGTGTCTTCGATTTTCTAATATAGTTTAAGGTAATTTTAATGACTTTCCCTATATAATTATCAAAAATTTATATCTAAAAAACTTGAATGGTATACAGAAAGTACATTACAAAAATGCCACTAAAATATTGTAAAAAAATAATAATAATACTAACATAAACGTACTATTAGTAGAATTTAGTAAGATCCAATCTGTATTGCACTGGATAACAACAATATAATGATAGTCAATATTCAAAAAGAGATCAGATAGCCGTAACTCACTAATTATAGTCAAAACTTAAAAATAAATAAGATTGCGCTGTACAGAATGAAATTACACTTCAAAGTTCAAACAATAAAAAAAATCTAAATAAATAATAGTTATATTGACATGAAAGTAATTTTAGAATTTAGTAGGATCTATTCTGAGCTATGCCAGATAACAACAATATGACGATAGTCAAATTCAAAAAGAGACCAGGTAGCCTTAATTCACTAGTTAAAGTCAAAATTTAAAAAGAGATCAGATCGTTGTAATTGTACACAATGGAATTACAAATTTATAGTGGGAACAAAATGGGTTGTTTAAATGAATAATAATTATATTAACATAAAAATACTTTTAGAATTTAATAGGACTTACTCTGTATTGTACCAGATAACAACACTATAATGATAGTCAAAACTCAAAAAAAGATAAGACTGTTGTAATTCACTGATTAAAGTTACAATATCAAAAGAGATCAGATTGATTTATTCTGATCTATAAAAATGGAATGACAAATTTAAAGTTCAACTTATATACCCATTTTAAACTTATCATTACAAAAATGGAAAACACATAAATGAATGAGGAAGGTTATATCAATCAGCATCCTATAAATTCTCTTCAAATTTTACAGAATTATAGTGCATAGTTGGTACTACTTTCCATCATTTCTTACTTTTGAGAAAATTTTATCATTCATACATCAAATGCATCGCACAAATTTTTCTCCTTCAATTTTAATACCTTCTCGTGTACTACTTCATTGCCCTTTATGTAATGGAATAGTTCGTACTCATTTAGAATTCATGAATCATGTACAAGTTACTCACCCACTATTGTCTGAGCAAACTTTCATCCTATGTTCTTCCGTATATGCATCCACTATCATTTTGCCAGGAAATCAGCTATCAACTCAACCTAATACCCCACAACATGCGAGTTTGCAAAGAAATGATGGTGTTGCTGTTCAGCCAGCACCGTCTTTGAATCATAGCCAGCTGAGAAGATGGAGAAGAGCACCACCAATCAATAGGCAACAGATGACAAGAAGGAACAGAGTAATTGAAGGTTCTAATTCAACATTTGTAGATTCAAATAGGACTTTTTCTAATTGTACACATCAATTGACAAATCAATTGGGTGTTCCAATTTCATCAAATGCAGATGAATTAGTTAACTCAGCTGAAGAACATAATGCTTTGGACTTGGATTTGAACTTGAGGCTTTAATTAGAGAGAAAAATTATGTGATTCTTCTTTATAAGAGGTGTGTGTAAAATTGTGCTAAGTTTTGAGTACTTTTTAAAATTTTATTTTCTATATTTGTCTTATAGACGGGGCCTAAAAGTGTGAGTGTTGTTTTATTTTGTTTATTTTATTTTTTGAAAGATAGGATAAGTTTTTGAAATTCTGTTATGGTTGGAGTATGTTGTTTTATTTATTTAATATTTCTCTTGATTTAAATAATTCAACTTCATTTTTTTGCATGCAAATATTTCTCTATTTTTGTCATGACCCGAGTCGAGACCCTGGCCGCGAAGAGCATCCCGAACCATGAAGGTTCGAGCGCCCTTCACTTTCTGGACATCATACACATGTTCACATACCATAAAAGACAATGCGGAAATACCTACCGATACAGAATCATGGTCAAATATTATAATTCAAAAGGAAAATTCAAAATGGAATTTCCATAACCTCTAACAATATTTACATCAGTCTGCGAAATCTCTATTACATCAAAACCAACATTTTGTCTAAAACTATGAAAAGGCCCCCAGTCGGACCAAAAACCATAATAAAATAATAATGTTATAAAAATACGCCTTCCGAAATAAGGGAGGCTCACCAACTGCACACTTCTGTCTGACAAAATCTACGGCTTAGCGGGACTCCTGGACTGAGCCTCAAACCCTGAAATATAGGGGGTCAATACAGATGTATTGGTATGTGAAACAACTCAAAATAACATGTTTTTATACAAAATAGATGAGAGGATTTCACAATTACATTGAACATTATATAAGTAAAAATACATGGGCATATTTAAATATTTACAAATCAGTTCTTGACAACCTTGACTCACTCTTTGTTATTCTTCTGAGCTAGTGGTACACCCTACAAATCTGAAATTTCATGAGCTATATGGAACCCGCCCTTGACTCGATGGCCAAGACTCCAATCCAAGTAGCCGCCAGGATTGGAGTGGTGATACCCCTCATGTGAGCACACTGTAGGAAATTCCCCCATGTGAGATGTCCTAATTATCCTTCCATGTAGGATAATATATCATAAATCCCACATCGGTAACTACGATTTCCAGTGATGAGACCTTACACTCAAACGTTTTCTTCGGGTAACCAACTAGCTCTCTTAAGCCCAACTTTTAGTTCTTTGAAATCATGCTTCATACTTTCAAATCGTGTAATACTTATTCCGTAAAGGGCATATCATCATCGGGTATCGTCATACCCTGACTTGCAAGTCAATATCATATCAAATTCACATCCCATTATATTCAAAACATGCACATGATCACCCAAGATTCGTAACATCACAATAGAGTCATCACTTTGAAATCTCAAGAACACTTAGGCATTTATTCTCTGTTTGCAAGATTCAAAACATGTGATGGTCATGTCAATTTATTCAATCACATACAATTCTTTCCCTTTAAAGCAAGAATGTAGTTATAACATAAAACTCCCTTTCATCATATATAAACCATGTCAAGCACCATGATATTGAGAAGATCACTTTCAAATCTTAGGGCATGCATTTCAAACCATTCACAATGAAATTATAAACCTTAGTTCGCAACAAGAGAGAAAATTCATACTCATGCTCTCAATCAATCTTACAAAATACATAAAATCATATATATATATATATATATATATATATATATATATATAGAGAGAGAGAGAGAGAGAGAGAGAGAGAGATCAATTTTCATGAAAAGTGATTCAAGACAACAAATAATTTCACCAAAACCATCCCATGATGCTAACTTTTCAAAAATAATATCAAATATTTCATTATAAAACATAATTGGGGATCTTTAATCTTGATAAAATAATTAAACTTATACCCAAGATTTTTAGAGTAGTCCCACAGACCTTATATTAATTGGTTCGAAGAGTGGAACCCTAGTCTTGACTCTTTTCTTGAAGATCTTGACTTAGAAAAAGAATTCTTGATCTATGGGAGGGAAGTTAGGATTTTGTGTTGAAGAATTTTGAGTGGTTTTGGGCATAATATGCCCTAAAGACGTTTTAATTTCGTGTTATGGCTGGGATATGATGAGAGAATAGAATGAAATACCCTCCCCAAAGACAAAAAATTTTAAACGCAAACTAGGTACCCGACCCGATTGGTGACGTAATACGTCGAGATCGCGTCGAGCCACTGGTTTGACCAATGTGATTATCGATGCGGTGCATCGATATAGCATTTAGCCACTATCTTGCTCACCCAAACGCATCTCAAACATGGTCCAAAAAATTTGAAACTCTCCCGAGATAACCCCTTTACCCTCCAAAACATGAATCAACTTAAAAACTCACGTCTTGAGGTCAAAACGATCGATCTAGAAATCATTAAAGTTTAAGAGCTTAAAATAAGGCTAAGTCATTTCAATACTTAGAAAATTTTTAGATAGCTAGCTCTTTAAGCATGTTATCAATGGAGATATTAAGTCAAGAATGCTCGGGGCATTACATTATCCCCTCTTGGGATCATTCGTCCTCGGATGATGGCTCGAAACACAGACAAGCATGTCTTCAAGAACACTAAGGATAAAGATAGAGAGAATAGTCTATGACTTATACCTCCCATGTCATCGTCCACAGTCTCAAAGAGGTTTAGGTATCTAGCTCGCATATCATCTTCTGACTCCCAAGTAGCTTCCTCCGCTTTTTGATTTTTCCATAACACCTTAATCGAAACTATTTCCTTACTCCTTAGCTTTTGAACTTGGCAGTACAAGACGGCAATAGGTTCTTCTTCATATGACAAGGAGTCTGTCACCTTGATCTCCTCTACAGGCAACACTAGAGAATGATCTCCAATGCACTTTCAACATGGACACATGGAATACTGGATGAACAGAAGCCAGACTAGCCGGCAATTCAACTGGTGATCTACATCTTCTTTCATAAAGTGATTCAAAAGGGGTCATCTGAATGTTGGTAACTATTGTTGTAGGCAAATTCAATCAACGAAAAATGATCCACCCAACTACCTTTGAAGTCAACCACGCAGGCTCTTAACATATCCTCAAGGGTCTGAATGGTACACCCAGCTTGCCCAGCGGTCTGAGGGTGGAAGGTAGTACTCAGGTTTACTTGGGTACCTAAACCCCTCTGAAAAGATCACCAAAACTGTGAAGAGAATTGTGTACCTCGATCGGATATAATGGATACTAGTTCCCCATGCAAGTGAACTATTTTCTCAATGTTCAGCATAGCATAATCATCTCCCAAATAGTTCGTCCTCACAGTTAGAAAATGAGCTAACTTGGTCATACGGTCTACAATCACCCAAATGGAATCATATTGGTTCCGAGACCTCGAAAGCCCCGTGATGAAATCCATATTGATCATCTCCCACTTCCATATAGGCAAGGCTATCTCTTGAGAAGTACCACCTGGCCTTAAATGTTCTACTTTGACTTGTTGACAATTCAAACACTTGGAAACAAAATCAGCAATATCACGTTTCATATTGTTCCACCAATATATTGCCTTAAGGTTATGATACATCTTAGTAGAGCCAGGATGAATAATATACCTTGAAGTGTGAGCTTCATCAAGGATCCTCTCTCGCAACCTATCCATATTCGGTACACATAGCCTACCTTGATATCTCAAAATACAATCACCACCAATTTGAAATGCCATCACCTTCTGGTGACCCACTTCATTTTTAATCTGAATTAAAATGGGGTCTTCGGCCTGCTTCTTCTTAACTTCAGCACATAGGGAAGATCTAGCCATCTCGTGAATAATTACTCCTCCCTCTTTGGAATCCAGAAGTTGAACCCCTAGAAGTGCAAGCAGGTGAATTTCTTTATCCATCTCCCTTTTTCTTTCCTCAACATGAGAGAGACTGCCTATAGATAATCTGCTGAAGGTGTCGGCCACCACATTCGCCTTGCCCGGATAATAGTGCAGGCTAATGTCATAATCTTTCAATAGTTCCAACCACCACCTTTTTCTAAGATTCAACTCTTTCTGTGAAAAGACATACTGTAAACTTTTATGGTCAGTGAAAATATCAACATGTACCCCATACAGATAATGTCGCCTGATTTTAAGTGGAAACACTACAACCATTAACTCCAAATCATGGGTGGGGTAATTTCACTCGTGCACCTTCAATTGCCTAGATACGTAAGCTACCACCTTACCATACTACATAAGTACACACCCAAGTCCCACTCAAGATGCATCACAGTAGACAACAAAATCCTCTGTACCCTCAGAAAGGGTCAAAATCACTGCAGTAGTCAACTTGTCTTTCAATTTCTCAAAATTATTCTCAGAAGAGTCAGACCACATGAATTTCACCTTTTTCTGTGTCAACCTGGTAAGTGGAGAAACTATGGGAAAAAAACTTTCTACTAACCTCCTGTAATACCCTACCAAACCCAAGAAGCTTTGAATATTGATTAGATTCATGGGTTTGGGCCATTTTCTCACTGCATCAATCTTTTGGGGGTCAACCTTAATTCCCTCACTAGACAATATATGCCCCAAGAAAGCAATAACACTAAGATAGAACTCACACTTGGAAAATTTTGCATACAATTCATGATCTTTGAGGGTCTGAAGAATGATTCAGAGGTGATTGGCATGATCCTCCTCACTCTTAGAGTAAACCAGGATATCATCAATGAAAACTATCACAAATAGATCCAGAAACTGACGGAAAATCCTATTCATTAAATCCATAAAAGTTGCAGGAGCATTGGTCAGTCCGAAAGACATAACTAAGAATTCATAATGACCGTATCGGGTTCGAAAGGTTGTTTTGGGAATTTCAGCCTCCCTAACCTTCAACTGGTGATACCCTGAATGAAGGTCTATTTTGGAGAAATATTTGGCACCCTGAAGTTGGTCGAACAGATCATCAATCCTAGGAAGAGGGTAGTTATTCTTAAAAGTGACCTTATTCAACTGACGGTAGTCTATACACATACGGAGAGAACCGTCTTTATTACCCACAAAAAGTATAGGTGCTCCCCACTGAGACACACTAGGGCAGATGAAACCCTTATCAAAAAGGTTCTTTCAACTCTTTCAATTCTGTAGGAGCCATTCTGTATGGCGGAATAGAAATAGGACAGGTGTTCGACAACAAATCAATACCAAAATCTATCTCCCTATCAGGTGGTATCCCTGGGAGTTCATCAGGAAAGACTTCCAAAAAAATTGCTAACTACAGGAATAGACTGGAGGGAAGGACTTTCGGTACTAGAATCATTGACTCGAATAAAATGATACAAACAGCCCTTCGATATGAGTTTATGGGCTATAATGTAAGACACGGACTTCTCTCTAGGTGATAAATAATACCCTTCTCACTCTATCATTGGTTCATTTGGAAATAAAAAGTTAACTTCTTAGGTTCTACAGTCTAGTATGGCATAACACAAATGGAGTCAGTCCATCCCTAAAATAGAATCAAAGTCAACCATATCAAGATCTATAAGATCAGCTATAGTATCACAATTATAGACACACACCACACAGTTTCTACACACCCTTCTAGCAATGGAGTCACCAATAGGGGTAGAAACAGAGAAAGGTTCCAGAATATTTTCAGGCTCAAAACCAAAACTGACTGCCACAAATGGGGTCACATAAGATAAAGTAGACTCGGGATCAAGTAACACATACACGTTACGGGAGAAAATTTGTAACGTACCCATTACTATATCTGGTGAAGCCTCTGTATATTGGCGATTTGAAAAAGATTGTAATTTGTTGCGACCGCCCCCGATAGCGAAAGTAGTACCCTTGGGAAGTGGTGGTGGCGCTGAGGAGTTAGCTTAAGACTTAGTACTCCCAACATTACCTCTCATTTTCGGGAAATCCCACTGAAGATTTCCAGGCCAACCACATGCATAACACACTTTACCATCGAAAAAGAACCACCCTGGATGATTCTTTCCTCAATTATCGTAGTGAGGGTGTGACCTGAAGGATTGAGCCATACTCTCCTAGGAATGAATACCCTGCACTTCTACCCCACTGTTGGGCTGAAAATTCTGGAACTGCCAATCAGATGGAGGTCTGGGTGCTGGGGCGCTGACTGGAGGATGATCATGACTCCAAAACTTCTTCTTCGACCATCTGTTACCCCAATTATTACCACCTTGGTGATGACTGTTATTCTAATATGCAAATCTGGCCCTCTTGGCCTACCTATCTTTTTCTCTTGCCTTCGCCACCCTTTTCTTATGCTCCTCCATCTATTGTATATAAGTAGACATCCTAGAGAAATCCATGTCTATGTTCAGCATTGCTCATTTGCACTCTAACACCAATTCATCCGAGAGACCGAAAGCAAACTTCCACATATGTGCCCTCATGTTGCCTGCCAATTCCGGAGCATAATGGGATAAATGGTTGAATTTTAGGGTGTACTCCTTGACGCTCATCTTACCCTGTTTCAAATTCATGAACTCTTCATCCTTGGACTCCCTCAATTCCAAGGGAAAGAATCATTCCATGAAAACTTCCAGTAATTTGCCCCACATAGAAGGCTCAACATTACCACCCTTTAAATCCTCCCACTCATTATACCATTGATTTGCCACATCCTTCAGCTAATAGACTGCCAATTTCACACCTTCAACCTCATTCATGTGCGTCACTCTGAAAATCTTTTCCAACTCATCAATGGACCCCTAGGGGTCCTCCTCAACCTTCGTTCCAGTGAATATAGGGGGGTTCAGTCTCATGAATTGACCAAATCAGGTAGTCTCAAACGAACCAGATACAAAACCCACATCTTCAGACCGATGAGTTTGAGAGGCTACCAGTTGTGCAATCATATAGATGGATTGTCTGAACTCAGCATTCGAAACCTCTCTCTGGGGAGGCTGGGGACGATTAACATTGGTTCACGGAGCTTGAGGTGGACTGGTTGGAACCAGAGGGACTCCTAGAGTAGGAATAAACTATAGGGTGCAATCTTTATTATGGGTCCGCATCCCATAAGTGGGACGGATATCCTCAGCCTGAGCATTTTGTTCATTGATACTACGGGGAGGCATGGTAATTTTCTGTAACACAAGAAATCATTGATTATAGGACATGCAGACTCTATGGCACGAACTAAGTCATAAAAGAAGAGAGACATTCCTAAACGCCTTGTAGCATCCTGCTTATAAGTGTGGTGTGCTATACACTCATAAATAGGACTCTACCCGACGCAATTTTGTAGACACCCCAGGACAATGAACTGTTCTATGATACCAAGTTTTTCACGACCCGATCCAAGGAGCTGGCTGCGACGAGCATCCCAAACCATGAAGGTCTGAGCGCCCTTCACTTTCTGGACATCATACACATATTCACATACCAAAAAAAACAATGCAGAAATACATACCGATACGAAATAATGGTCAACTATTATAATTCAAAAGGACGATTCAATATGGATTATCCATAACCTCTAACATCATCTACATCAGTCTACGAAATCTCTATTACATCAAAACCAACATTTTGCCTAAAAATGGGAGAAGGCCCCCAGTCGGACCAAAAACCATAATGTAATAACAATGTTATAAAAATAGACCTTCCAAAATAAAGAAAGCTCACCAACTACACACTTTTGTCTGACAAAATTTATGGCTTAGCGGGAACCCTAGACTGAGCCTCAGGCCCTGAAATATAGGGGGTCAATACAGATATACTGGTATGTGAAACAACACAAAATAATATATTTTTATACAAAATAGATGAGAGCATTTCACAATAACATTGAACATTATATAAGTAAAAATACATAAGCATATTTAAATATTTACAAATTAGTTCTTGAGAACCTTTAATCACTCTTTGTTATTCTTCTGAGCTAGTGGCATACCCTACAAATCAAAAATTCCACGGGCTATGTGGAACCCGTCCTTGACTCGGTGGCCAAGCCTTAAATCCAAGTAGCCGCCAGGATTGGAGTGGTGATACTCCCTATGTGAGCACACAGTAGAAAATCCCTCCATATGAGATGTCCTAATTATCCTTCCATGTAGGATAATATATCATAAATACCGCATTGGCAACTACGGATTCCAGCGATGAGCCCTTACACTCAATGCTTTCTTCGGTTAACCAACTAGCTCTCCTAATCCAAACTTTTAATTCTTTAAAACTATGCTTCATACTTTCAAATCGTTTGATACTTATTCCGTTAAGGGCATTTCATTATCGGATATCGTCATACCCTGACTTGCAAGTCAATATCATATTAAATTTACAGCCCATTATATTCAAAACATGCACATGACCACTTAATATTGGCAACATCACAATACAGTCATCACTTTGAAATCTCAAGAACACTTCAACATTTATCCTCTCTTTGCAAGATTCAAAACATGTGGTGATCATGTCAATTTATTCAATCACATGCAATTCTTTCCCTCTAAAGAAAGAATGTAGTTGTAACAAGAAAATCCCTCTCATCATATATAAACCATGTAAAGCACCATGATATTGAGAAGATAACTTTCAAATCATAGGGAATGCATTTCAAACCATTCACAATGAAATTATAAACCTTAGTTCGCAACAAGAGAGGGAATTCATATTCATGCTCTCAATCAATCTTACAAAATATATAAAATCATATATATATAATTTCCATGAAAAGTGATTCAAGACAACATATAATTTCACCAAAACCATCACATGATGCTTACTTTTCGAAAACAATATCAAATATTTTATTATAAAACATAATTGGGGATCTTTAATCATGATAAAACATTTAAACTTATGTCCAATATTTTTAGAGTAGTCCCACATACCTTATATTAATTGGCTCGAAGAGTGGAACCTAGTCTTGACTCTTCTCTTGAAGATCCTTTCTTAGAAGAAGAATTCTTGTTCTACGGGAGGGAAGTTAGGGTTTTGCGTTGAAGGATTTTGAGTTATTTTGGGCATAATATTCCCTAAAGATGTTTTAATTTCATATTATGGATGGGATATGATGAGGGAATAGACTGAAATACCCTCCCCAAAGACAAAAATGTTAAAATCGCGAACTGGGCACCCGACACGATTGGCGACGCAACACGTCACGATCCGTCGATCCACTAGTTTGACCAACGCGATTACTGATGCAGCGCGTCGATATCGCATTGAGTCACTGTCTTGCTTACCCATAAAACATCTCAAACGTGGTCCGAAAAATCTGAAACTCTCCTGAAAAAAACCTTTTACCCTCCTGAACATGAATCAACTTAAAAACCCACGTCTTGAGGTCAAAACGATCGATCTAGAAATAATTTAAGCTTAAGAACTTAAAATAAGGCTAAGTCATTTCAGTACTTAGAAAATTTTCAGATAGCTAGCTCTTTAACCATGCTACCAAGCGAGATATGAAGTCAAGAATGCTACGGGGCGTTACAATTTTCTTGTCAAACATTTTAGAAAACAATTTCATTTATTCAAAAAAAAATAATTACACACTTAAATTGGTTGAATCTGATTTGTGTATAAGATACAACAAAATAGTAACAATCAAAATTTAAAAAGAGATGAGATTGGTGCAATTCATTAATTAAACTCAAATTATTAGAGGTGTTTGTTGTAACTTATAGTTTTTTTTTCATTTTTGCATATTTTGACTATTTTACCTCTTCCCGTAATTGCTTTATGACAGTCTCCAAGTGCAGGTGGCATGATTTTCTAAACGTAGTTGGATGAGAATTATGCAAGTTTTTCATTTAGAAAGGTTTAAAAGTTGATATGATTGACCGAAGTCAACATTTGATGAAGATGAGCTAGGATTGAAATTGTGGTAGCTATATTAGCTTCAAAATGTGATTTCAAGGGTCAGTTGGACCTTTGGTTATGGTCCCGGGGTGTTCAGAATGATTTTTAGTCATTGTATGGACATTTAAAAGATTCTAAGTTAAGAGTTGAATTCGGCCAACATTTTGCAAGGCTGACTGAACCATGAAGCAGCTAAAGGTGTTGCTTTTGGGTCTCCTAATTTTGGGGGGCCCAAAATTTCATAATATGTGTATATTATATATTTTTTGTTTAATTTATATGATAGTGTTTGAATTTCAAGAGTCAAATGAGTTATTTTTCGTAACATATAAGCATATAATCAAAAGTTAAAAGAAATTTAAATCTTGAAAAGCAAAAAGTGTTGCATCAATTGAGTCAGAGAAAGTATTTTAAATCATCCCACATCATCATTCATCAATATAAATTTCTTTATAGTTTAACCTCTTTAAAGAGATTTCAACTCTTGAAAACAAGATACGTACCTTCTATAACATATAAATATGTTCTAATAGTATTTACGCAACTTATATATATTAATTTGTTTTTAAAAAATATATGAATAGCATATTTTTTGCAAAATCTAATAGGTGTATGATATCGATGGCCCAAGGATTATAACAACTTTTATATATAGAAAAACTAAAAAAAATAGAAAACACTTCAAGACATTATACAAAGTATATGATTCTTTTTGTTTTTTCAAATAAAATCGTAAAGTCGGTCATTAAAGTTCTGCTTTAAGCCACCATACTGATTGAGCCGCCCCTGACATTTTGTCAAGATGACCTAGGATCAATATTTTGATAGTTCCAACAGGTTGAATGTCGTTTCCTATTCAGTAGCCGATTTGATTTGTCTTTCATGAAATTTCGAAGAAATCTTGTGTTTCAACTTTCTCTTTTTGCACCTTCACGTTGTATTTGCTAGTCAAAATAGTCCTTTTGGACTTAAATTTTGAAGGCTTGGACTCCGAAAGGAAATGGGACTCATTGGCACATTAAGAAAATGCAAAGGGAGAGAAGTCCATTTAGGCCCCATGCAGGTCTCACATGCAAAGAAAAAGATGAAGATTAGAGTCCAACAACATTAGAATTTCACAAGAACTAGGCATAAGTAGGTTTATTCATGCTCAATCAAGACCTAAACCAATCTTTTTTTCTAAAAGAATGACGCATACTCAATCAGTTTTAGAGGAGAAGGAAGATAACAAAATCAACATAATGCATTTTCCTTTAAAGTACAACTCAATTTAGCTAAAGGAGTCAAGTTTCTAAGACATGACAACAAGTTAAACAACAAAAGAAATAAGAAAATCAATTAAAGTAGTTCGTTGTTGTTTCCTTATGTATTCTTCTTTATCACAACTCAAGTGGAAATCTACAAAACTTGGATGAGAGAAAATGGAAAGAAAAAAAGAAAACATGAATCAAAGCACAGAAAAAAACACATAAACCAAACATGAGACATTGAGACTTGCTATTAGCTGTTATATTGATCCTTAACCAAGATCTAACATATGATCTCAGCTTCTCAATGACCAAGAGAAATGGAAGAGAGTTACATTTTTTGATAAAATAAATGAAATAAACCCAAAGAGAACTATGGAAGAGCTCACACTTTTATTATGACAAGCAAAATCACACAAACATATGGACTAACAGTGTGTAAGAGAGAGGAAAATAAAGACTGGTTTAAGAAGAACAAAGAGTTGAAGACAGTCTCGAATTTTCAACCAAATCATAATAAAGGCTAACTTAAGAAAGTTAAACATCAACATCCAAGAGACAACAAATAGCACACATTAGATTGTTTTACCCTTTGTTCATCCCACCCTTCTCTTTGACAAGTTCAAAAGCACTTTGGGTCAAAACATATCCTAAAAGGGTCAAAGGATTACTTGAATCCAATGTGACACATTATATGCTCCTTTGGAACATTGTGTACCAAGGGGATTTTTAAGAGTGGTTTCATTCAACACACAACACAAGAGAGAGATTCAGACACCACTCAAGACAAAAAAACTTTAAAAACAAAGAGACACAGTCAACAAACTCAAAGCCCACACACAAAGAGAAACCTAATTAATAGACTCAAATAGGAGAATCATAATGACACCCCATTATCATCATCACCCTCTCCTTGAAAAATATGTTCCAAATATATATACTAGCTGCAGTCAGCTTAGAGGAGTCACCAGTTAGCTATTACCGTTACATTAGATAAGCACTGTTACTATTACACTGGTTCCATTTGTATTGTAGGATGTGTAGTTAGTTAGTTAGTAAGTGGAGTGAGATGTCAAAGAGAATGTTCTAGAATAGGTTATTAGATATTTTGTATCACACTCACAGCCTATATAAGGCACAACAACTCCCATTGTAACACAGTTTTTCGGAAGCAGTTATAACTTTGATTCTTCTTCTTCTCTTCTTAGCTTCTTCTCTTCTTAGATCCATTAATGGAGTCTTAGTAAGAATTTTCACATGGTATAAGATCCATGGAGAGGATTTAGATCCCTTCTCATTTGGCTAATCTGTTTTCTATATTTCATTTGAATTTAATAGTCTGAAGTTTCGATCCATTTCCTCTGGCTACATCTGCTATGGCACCAATCAAAATTGATAAGAATGATCCACTTTAGATTAGTGCCTCAGATAGTTCGAGTGCAGTGCTTGTACCTATCAAGTTAACTGGATCCAAAAATTACAGTTTGTGGAGTAGATCAATGTAAATTACTATTCTAGAAAAGAGAAAACATGGCTTTATTACTGGAGCTTGTAGAAAAAAAATATACAGAGATGAACTTTATGAATAATGGGATACCTGCAATGCGATTGTACTTTCATGGATTATGAATACAATAAGTAAAAATTTACTTAGTGGAATTATCTATGCTACTAGTGCTGGGGATCTTAAGGAACGATTTGATAAGGCGAATCGTATGCGCATTTACCAATTACATCGTGAAATTAACAAACTTTCTCAAGGTAATAATTTTGTTTTAGTCTATTTTACAAAGTTGAAGAGCTTAGTGAGTGAGAATGATGTTTTAGTCCCAAATCCTATTTGTAATTGCCCTAAATCTAAAGAGTATGTAGATCATATATATGAATAGAGATTGCTTTAATTTTGGAGTGGATTTAATGAGTCATATGACCAAAATAGCTGGCAAATCTTCTTGAAGAGAGACACTCCTACTGTTAACGAAGCATATGCCATGATTATAGAGGATGAAGTTCTGCATTCATCTTGTATGATTGATGTGCATGAGAAACTAGAACCACTTGTTATACAAGTGCATTGAAATAAAAATTCTGGGCAAGAGAATTTGAATTATAGAGGAAGGAGGTGTGAATATTGTCACCTCACAGGTCATACCAAGGATAATTGCTACAAACTAATAGGATACCCTACTGATAGGAAGCAAAATAAGACGTCTGGATACAATGTTAGCTCTACAAAGTCCTATAGTAGTGGATATGGCACTACCAAGTTCTATGGTAGTGGATATGGCAAGGTAGGACCTAGTCACAACTACTATGGTAACAGTGGAATGCAATCACGCAATGCAAATACAGTGACTGGACAATCATATGTGGCTAGCACCTGTCAAGAGATGCATCATCCACAAGTTCCATCATGACTATGATGATCAAGGACACCAAGGAAATGAAACAAGTCAACATGGCAGGTATTACTACTTGTTTTCTATCCCAAAGTTGTTCTCAAAGTTGGGTTGTTGATTCAGGAGCTACACATCATGTGTCTACAATAAGGCATATGATTAAGGATGGCATAGGTTTATGTCAGTATCACCATGACAAGTTGCATTTACCCAATGGAGCTACAGTAGATATATGACACAATGGAGAAGCATACATTTTTGGAGATAATCCAATTAAGGATGTTCTGTTTGTGCCAGAATTCAAGCTTAACCTGTTGTCTGTAGCTAAAGTAAATAAGGAATCGTCTTGCTTTATTTCCTTTATCCTGATTTCTATGTATTTTAGAACCTCTTCAATAGCAAGGTGAAGGGTATTGGTAGACAATAAGGTGGACTCTATATTTTCAAGAATGACTGAAAGGAAAGAACTAACATTGCAGTGAATAAGCATGATAAGATTTCTACAGAAGTTGTTGTTCCCAGGAGCACTCTCTGGCACAAGATACTTGGACATCCAGCTTCACAGGTTTTAAGAGTTTTGAATTTCTTGATGAGTACTACGGAGGTAGAGGCTTTACATAAATGTACAGTATGTCCACTTGCTAAGAAAACTAGGTTGTGAATCTAGATCATCTTCTTGCTTTGACCTTATACATATGAATCTTTGGGGCCTAACAAAACTTTTACTTTTGATAATAAATACTATTCCCTGACTATGGTGGATGATCATAGTAGATATACTTGGATTCATCTGTTACAGTTGAAATCTAAAACTATAGTAGCCATTAAAAACTTTATTTTTATGATCAAAACACAATTTGGTGTATTAATTAAGGCTATAAAGTCTGATAATGTCACAGAGTTTCTTAACTCACAGTGTAATATGTTGTTTCAATCTCTTGGCATTTTACATCAAACTAGTTGCCCTCATACACCACAACAAAATGGTGTGGTGGAGAGTAAGCATAGATAACTTTTAAACATAGTAAGGGCACTCAAATTTCAATCTCATATACCTATCACATATTGGGGATTGTGTGTGAAAGCTACTGTTTACTTGATGAATAGGCTACCTTCTTCAGTTCTAGCTCTCAAAAGCTCTTTTGAACTTATGTTCTCTAAAGAACCTAAACTATCTTATCTGAAAGTCATAGGTTGTTTATGTTATGTGACAGTAGTTCCCAAGGGAGATAAGTTCTCTGAAAGGGCCAAACATACTGTATTAATGGGATATTCTGACACTCACAAGGGTTATATATTTCTAGACATCCATACAAAGAAGTTGATAGTAAGTAGAGATGTTACTTTTCAAGAGGATGTCTTTCCCTTTGCACAGCTGAAGCACATGCAGGATCCAAATGACACTCAGAATGATGTATTCATGTTTGATTATTTTTTTCTCAGTTGATGGAGACACTAATGGTAATAGTGACACTCATGAGAATGTCTATCATGAACCATCTCCACCTAGTGAAGATGCTAGTTTTATCCTTGACATATTACCTGTTGGGGTTGAAAATTATGACGCAGTTACAAGCATGAATGTTGATTTATCTAGTGAAAATACAAACATGACCACTACATCAAGCAGAACATATAGAGTAGGTAAACCCCCTATATGAATGCAGGATTATACTAATCCTACTAGAGTCCAGAAATGCAAATATCCTCTATCTCATAATGTGTTACAGAAAAATGAGTAATTCTTATCAAAGCTACTTGGAAATTTTCTCAAATGAAACTAAGCTGTAATGTTTCAAGCAAGCTATTAAGGATGATAGATGGGTAGAAGCAATATAGTTGGAGATTCAGGATCTAGAAGATAACAATACATGGATATTTTTAGACTTATGAAAGGGTAAGAACACTATTGGTTCTAAATGGATCTACAAGATCAAATACAAGGCAAATGGTGAAGTAGAGAGGTTTAAAGCAAGACTGGTAGCCAAGGGTTACAATAGTAGGAGGGATTTGAATATCATGAGACATACTCACCTATTGCAAAGATGGTAACAGTGAGGTGTGTCATTGCAATAGCAATATATACAGGTTGGGGTATTTAGCAAATAGATGTCTACAATGCTTTTTTGCAGGGTGACCTTGAGGAAGAAGTTTATATGGAACTACTAGAAGGTTTTAGAAGACAGGGGGAGAAGAAAGTTTTCAAATTGCTCAAGTAATTATATGGACTTAAACAAGCCTCCAAACAATGGAATTTTAAGTTTACTTCTGCATTGATTATAGCTAGATTTACTCAAAGTGCACATGTTTACTCTATTTTCACTCTAAAGAAAGCATTTGATATAGTGATTGTTCTAGTGTATGTTGATGATCTATTTATTACTGGAAGGAGTGTTGCCTTAATTATTTCCACAAAGGAGGTACTTTAGCAATAATTCAAGATGAAAGTTTAGGTGATCTCAAATATTTCTTGGGGATTGAAGTTCTCAGGTCAGATTCAGGAGTTATTCTAAACTAAAGGAAATACATTCTTGTGCTTATATCAGACAGTGGAATCAGTGGTGCTAAGCCAGCTCACACCCCTTTGGAATCAAATCTTAGACTAACTACTATAGAGTATGATCAATCCATTGGTGTACATGGAGATGAGTTACTATCAGACATTTTCTCCTATCAAAGACTAATGGGCAAACTCATGTGTGCTACTATCACTAGACCTAATATAAGTTTTGTTGTACAAACTCATAGTCAGTTCATGCAACAACCGAAAAGATCCCATTGGGAAGCTGCCACTAGAGTAGTGAGGTATCTCAAAAGTACAGTTGGGCAAGGAGTTTGGTTTAAAGATCAACCTTCCATATCTCTTACTTTTTGGTGTGACTTAGACTGGGCTGCTTGTCCAAATACTAGAAGAACAGTCATAGTTTATGTCGTTCACTTTGGTGATCATTTAATTTCTTGGAAGTCCAAGAAACAACACACTGTATCCAGAAGTTTTGTTAAGGCTGAGTACAGGAGCATGGCCATAGTTGTGTCTGAATTAACTTGGTTAGTGGGGTTGTTTCAAGATCTTAGTGTTCCTATAAACATGCCTGTAATACCCTGCATGTTTCTAAGCTAGGAAGTGAATAAGTTTTTCTACGTATGAAACCTCCTATCCTGTGAGTAGCATTTTAGTGCATGACTTACAATGAATATCCTAGAAATAGGATAGCTTGTGATGTCTTAAGTATGCTCATATGAGTCGCTTAGAGTGATGCAAGCTAAGAGTTTTTGAATCCATCAAGTCTTAGTGTTCGATTTTGCAAGAGTCATGTTTGAACAAGAATAAGGTAATTTATATGTTCCATTTTGTCAGATTTATACCCACCAAATTGTAGAGAATTGAATTAGCTTTCAACCGATGCCAATTTCATCAAAATCCGACACCCGAGCAAGGAGTTATGACCTTTCAAAGTAGAATGCGTCGCCTAACCAATCGCACTTGGCCACTGGAAAGCATAGGCGATATCATATACGGTGCCTATGTAAATATAGGTGATATCATATGCGGCGCCTATGTAAATATAGGCGATATCATATGCGGCGCCTATGTATGATTTCAGCCACGAAAACACTTAGTTTTAGAGTTATTTCGAGGGTAGTTATGTCTTTTAACACTCCTTACATGTCCCTAAACCTAACCTCACGAAATTTATAGCTTCTAAACACATTAAAACTCTATTAACATCTCAAAGTTCATTATCTAAGAGCACCATAGGAGAAAAATAACTAGGGTTGCACAATCAAGCTTGAAGATCAAATTTCAAGGAAATTCCTCCGTCAATCATCAAGAACCTCCCTTCCGAGGTATGCGTAGTGTTCATCCATGGATTCCTTTCATCCGTGGAGTTCAAGAATCAATCTTTAAAATATAAAAGCTTGGTTGGTTGTGGTGATATGATCATACCCATGTTGATGCTTGTTTGTTTTGCTATATAATAGTATCGTGACTGTATATCTCATGAAAGTTTTGTTGTTAGTTGAAAAAACATGGTCTTTAGATGGATTGATGGAATGCAAGTATGAAATCCACCTATGCCTTAAATAATGCATGCAAGGTGTTCGATAAATTTCCTAGTATGTTAGGACTTCATATTTACATGATTTCATGATATCTAAATAACAAGTTCATGTTAGTCATACACTCCAATATAAATTTCCATGCAAATTATGTGTTGTTATTGTTGTGGTATAAAGCATGTATGATAATGGAGATATAAATTATGTACACAAAATATATCCATACTTTTCCTATCATGTTTGAAATGTTGAATAAATACATGAAGTATATTATCCTCTGCTTATGATATTGTGAATTGTGGACTCAAATCTTGTGATAAAGTCATGTCATGTGTGTCAGTTTCCTCCTATCGAGTCCTGGGGGTATTCGTACGCAAAAACTATAGTTGTGTGCCTAGAGCTATGTCATTTTTGTCGATATCCGAACTCAAGCTATGATTCCATAGACTTCAGTTAGTCATGTGACTCAGGAAAACCTCATGATCTCAGTCAGTTGTCAGATATCAGTAACATTCCGCCAGTCAATAGAATTCAATAAGATTAAGTCATGTATAGTCATTTATTCATGTCCAGTCCCTCCAGATTGGAGTAGGGGTTAGCACCGAGTAAACCTAAGGATGGCAACTCACCCGCCAGTTCAGGGTATGATTCTTAGTAGTCACCCTTGTGTTCCAGAACTATGTAGCCAGCGTAGGTTGAGACATCTTAACCTGTCAGATTAGGGTTGATGAGGTGGTTTAACCTATCAGTTTAGGGTTCCCACCGTTCTCATTGAGTACCTTCCAGATAAGGGTCACTCACAAGATGTCCTTACTCGTGGCACGGTATTGACACCCCTCCAGTCGGGGCAGAGATTGAACCCTAGCTTAGCCATAACAGCATACATGGGGCATGCCGGTTAAACACTACCTCCCACAGTTTCAGTATCAGTCTCAGTAAAAGAACTCAGGGTGTTCTTCAGATTTCAATATATACAGGACTGTCAGATACAGTCGTCCATGTTATCAGCTTATAGGATCAATCATGACAGTTATCAGTAAACTATGTATTAGCTTACAGGTTTTGCTATCACGCATTCACGGTCCCAGTTTCTATATATGTATGTTTGCACTCCCACGCTCATATTAGTCAGTCAGTGTTGTTCATGCATGAAACCCTTTATGTCCAACCTACATATCTCGTATGCTCAGTACTCCAGTTGTACTGAAGCATTTGCGCTATGGTGCTTTCTTTTCATGTTACACCATAGGTTCTGAGACACGAGCTCCAGCCCAGCAGTAGCGGTAGCATTCCAGTCGCAGAGACACAGTGAGTCCTCATTGATTTGAGGACAATATGATTTGATACATTTATTTATTTCTTCAATTTAGTTTTATGGAGTTAGTTGGAGACATGTTCCTTCAACTCCTTATTCAGATAGTTTAGAGCCTTTCAGATTTATGTTCAGATTTACATTCAGACTTAGCTTTCAGATTGAGTCATTTTGGGTATTTTCACCCATACGGACGTTATGATTTTCAGACAAGGTTTTATTCAGTTGAACCTTATGGCCTTACATTTTTACATATTCCATATTATTATGTCATGATTTGCAGTATACATGTACAAATATCAGTCATGGGTTAGCTTGTGGTCCCTCGGGGTCATGAGCACCGTGTAGCATTTTGGTTCAGCAAATCAGGGCGTTACAAACTTGGTATCAGAGCCTAAGGTTCAATAGAGTCCTAGGAAGTCTAAAAGACGCATCTAGTATAGTCTTGTACATGGGTGTGTTGCGCGCCATATTTATGTACAGGAGTCTATAACATGTTTTAGGAATAGTCCCCTTTCTTCAGTATTCATATCATGCTAGTGAGCATAATCACAAGATAAACTCTCTGTCTAATCCATTCTTCTCTCATCTCAGACCATGGCCCAAAAAAGAAGAAACTAGCTAGCTTCTCAGCCCGAAGATTCTTTAGGTGAACATGTTTCCCATGCGTAGTTTAGAGCCATATTTACCATACTTGCTCAGTCTGTGGCTGCACAGAATGAATGGCCACCAGTCATTTCGGCCAATCCAGTGGCTAATCCCATAGTAGCTAGGGTTTGGGACTTCACCCGGATGAACCCTCCATCTTTCCATGGGTCTAAGTCTGATGAGGACCCTCAGGAGTTCATTGTCCAAGTCCAGAAGGTCATTGACATATGGGTGTTACTTCTATTGAGAGTTCCGAGTTAGACGCCTACTAATTTCACGATGTTTCTCATGATTGGTAGAAACAGTGGAAGTTTGAGAGGTTAGATGATGCAGGCCCTATCGAGTGGGAGGAATTTGTCACGGCCTTCTTAGATAGATTCTTTCCCCAAGAGCTGAGGAAATCCAAAGTTTTTGAGTTCATCAACATCAGGCAGAGGAATATAATAGTTAGGAAGTATTCTCTCAGATTTACTCAGCTAGCCAGGTATGCTTCTCATGTGGTTACAGACAATAGGGCTAAGATGAGCAAGTTCATGTCAGGGGTCAATGATAGCGTGGTAAATGAGTGTAGGTCTGCGATGCTGATCGGTGATATGAACTTATCCAGACTCATGACCCATGCCCAGCAAGTAGAAGAGTAGAAGGTTAAGACTAGGGAGAGGCAGAACAAGTGAGCAAGGTCAGGTAACTTTAACTTTGCTCACCCCAAGTCAGATGAAGGAAACCGTTCACAGTTTTGCTCCATGTCAGCCGTTCCAGCCTCTTCCTCTGCCAGCGCTCCAGTGCCGAAGTTCAGAGATAGAAACAAAGACAAAGCGCCAGGCTCTAAATCTCAGGGCAGTGTTAGTAGTTCCCAAACGAATCCCCTTTGTCAGACTTGTGGTAAGAACCACAAGGGAATTTGCAGAGCCGGTAGTGATGTCTGTTTTGGTTGTGCCAAGCCAGGACAAAGGATTAGGGAGTGTCCGCATTCAAGTCTTTAGGGTCAGCAAAATCATTCTGCAGCTCAATTAGGTTGCTCGAACCAGCAGGGTGCCATTTCCAGTGCTACTAGTAGGCAACGCCCAAATAGACTCTGTGCTCTTCAGTCCCGGCAGGATCAGGAAAATTCTCCTGATGTCGTTACTAGTACGTTATAGATTTTCCATGTTCATGTTTATGCTTTGCTAGATCCAGGTGCATCCTTGTCTTTTGTTACTCCATACATAGCAGGCAATTTCAAAATCAGTCTCGAAAATCTAGTAGAGCCCTTTTCAGTCTCTACCCCAGTGGGTAAAACCATCATAGCCCGGTGGGTATACAGAAACTTCCAGGTTATGATATCTCCAAAATCTACGTCATCAGATTTAGTTGAGTTAGAGATGACTGATTTTGATGTCATTCTCGACATGGATTGGATTTATTCCTGCTATGCCACAGTCGACTGCAGAAACAAGATAGTTAAGTTTCAATTCCTAAATGAGCCCGTCCTAGAGTGGAAGGGTAGCATTTCAGCATTCAGGGGTCAACTTATTTCCTACCTTCGGGCAAGGAAAATGATTTCTAAGGGGTGTATGTATCATCTCGTGCATGTTAAAGATTGCAGTTTTGAATCTCCTATTCTCGAAATAGTCCCTGTTGTTAATGAATACTCAGATGTCTTTCCCGAAGATCTTACAGGCATTCCTCCCGAAAGGGAAATAGACTTTGGCATAGACCTTCTTCCGGATACTCAACCTATTTCTATTCCACCATACAGAATGGAACCAGCAGAACTCAAGGAAATGAAAGATCAGTTGAAGGATCTCTTAGATAAGGGATTCATCAGACCCAACGTTTCCCCATGAGGTGCGCCAGTATTATTCGTGCATAAGAAAGACGGTTCTCTCAGGATGTGTATTGATTACCGTCAACTCAACAAGGTCACGGTCAAGAACAGATATCCTTTTCCCAGGATTAATGATCTATTCGACCAACTTCAGGGTGCCAGTTACTTCTCCAAGATAGACCTCAGATCAGGCTACCATCAGCTCAGAGTTAGAGAGTGTGACATTCCGAAGACATCCTTCCGTACTCAGTATGGTCACTTCAAATTTTTAGTCATGTCAATTGGTCTTACCAATGCCCCTACAACTTTCATAGATTGGATAAACCGTGTGTTCAAGCAGTACTTGGACATATTTGTGATAGTCTTTATAGATGATATTCTGGTCTATTCTCGCATATAGCGTGATCATGCAGACCACCTCAGGATTGTTCTTCAGACTCTCAGGGATCACCAGTTATTCGCTAAGTTCAGCAAGTGCAAATTTTTGCTAAGATCAGTAGCATTCCTTGTCCATATTATTTTTGGTGATGGCATTAGAGTAGATCCTCAGAAAACCGAGGCAGTAAGAAACTGGGCCAGACTCGTGTCTTCATCAGATATCAGGAGTTTCTTGGGTTTGGTTGGCTATTACAGACAGTTTGTCAAGGGATTTTCTTCTATTGCATCTCCTATGTACAGATTGACTCAGAAGAAGATTAAATTTCAGTGGTCAGATTCATGCGAGAAGATCTTTCAAGAGTTGAAACTCGACTTACCTCAGCTCCAGTTCTAGCTTTTCCAAATGGTTCAGACGTTTTTATAGTCTATTGTGATGCATCCAGAGTGGGTTTAGGTTGTGTCCTCATGCAGCATGGTAAGGTCATAGCCTATGCCTCCAGACAGTTAAAGCCACATGAGAAGAATTATCCTACTCATGATCTTGAGTTAGCAGCGGTAGTTTTTTCCTTGAAGATTTGGAGGCATTATCTCTATGGAGTTCATGTAGATGTCTTCACAGACCATAAAAGCCTCCAGTATGTCTTTTCGCAGAAAGATCTCAATCTTCGTCTGAGAAGGTGGTTAGATCTCTTGAAAAATTATGACATGAGTGTTCTTTATCATCCGGGAAAGGCCAATGTTATGGTCGACGCTCTCAGTAGCCTCTCCATGGCTATTATTTCTCATGTTGAGGGTAACAAGAAAAAGATGGATCAGGAGATCCATCAGCTTTCCAGACAAGGCGTTCTCTTAGTCGATTCTTCAGAGGGTGGTGTATGTATTCACAATAGTTCAGAGTCATCTCTAGTTTCCGAGGTGAAAGAGAAGAAAGACAGGGATCCTAGCCTTGTCAAGCTCAAAGAGTCAGTTCAGAATCAAAAAGTCGAGGTTTTCTCCCAAGTGGGAGATGGTGTTCTTCATTGTCAGGGTCGTCTATGTGTTCCAGGTGTAGATGAATTAACGCAGCGAATTCTTGCAGAAGCGCATGGTGCACGATACTCTATTCATTCAGGGGACACTAAGATGTACCGTGACATGCGAGAGATCTATTAGTGGAGTGGTATAAAGAGAGATGTTACAGAGTTTGTGTCTAAGTTCTCTACATGTCAGCAGGTTAAGATAGAGCATCAGAAACCTAGTGGTTCCATGCAAGAGTTCACCATTCCTACTTGGAAGTGGGAAGAAGTGAACATGGACTTCGTGACGGGTTTGCCTAGAACTCGTCATCAGCATGATTCAATCTAGGTCATTATAGATAGAATGACCAAGTCAGCTCATTTCCTTCCTGTTCGTACTTCTTATTCCACCGAGGATTATGCCAAACTCTATATCAGGGAGTTAGTCAGGTTACACGGTGTTCCACTATCTATCATGTCAGATAGAGGTACCCAGTTCACCTCTCACTTTTGGAAAGCATTCCAAAAGGGTCTCGGTACCCATGTCTATCTCAGCACAACATGTCATCCTCATACAGATGGCCAAGCAGAAAGGACCATTCAGACTCTTAAAGATATGCTAAGGGCGTGTGCAATTGACTTCAAGGGAAGTTGGGATGACCACTTGCCTTTGATCGAGTTTGCATACAACAATAGCTATCATTCTAGTATTCAGATGGCTCCATTTGAAGCTCTCTATGGTAGGCTATGTAGATCTCTGATTGGTTGGTTCAAAGTTAGTGAGGCCTCAGTCATAGGTCCTAACTTAGTATTTGACGCCTTAGAGACAGTTCAGTTGATCAGAGAGAGACTCCGGGCTGCTCAGAGCCGACAGAAGTTCTATGCAGATGTTCATAGAAAGGATCTCGAGTTTGAGGTCAATGACTATGTCTATCTTAAGATATCTCATATGAAGGGAGTGAAGAGGATCGGTAAAAAAGGGAAACTCAGTCCTCGGTATGTCGGTCCCTTCAGAATTCTCTGTCGCTTTGGTAAGGTAGCTTATGAGCTTGAGTTGCCTTCAAATCTAGCCTCAGTCCATCCAGTCTTCCATGGCTCTTTGATCAAGAAGTGCATAGGTGACCCAGCAGTTGTTGTCCCTATTCAGAGCATCGACATTCAGAACAGCCTCTCTTATGAAGAGATTCCAGTCGAAATCTTAGATTATCAGACTCGTAGATTGAGGAACAAAGAAGTCCCTCTAGTCAAGGTTCTTTGGCGAAATCAGTCTCATGAGGGAGCTACTTGGGAAGTAGAAGTAGATATGCATACCAAGTATCCCCACCTCTTCCCCGCCAATTCGGATCAAGCTTAAGGTAACAGTTCTCCTTAAGATTATTCAGTTTTATGTTCATGTTTCCAGTATAAACTTGGTACGTATTAACCGTTGCATACTCAGTCATGCATTCATGTATTAGTTGTCCGTACATCAGATATGCATGAGTTCAGTATGTTTAGCATGTCAGTCATGAGATCAAGTTTCAGTTCTTCATGTTGAGTTCAGGTTCTGTTGTCTTGTATCCCTTCTCAGTAAATTCTCATTCGAGGATGAATGGTCCCAAGAGGGAGATATTATAATACCCCGCATGTTTCTAAGCTAGGAAGTGAATAAGTTTTCCTACGTATGAAACCTCCTATCCTATGAGTAGCATTTTAGTGCATGACTTACAATGAATATCCTAGCGATAGGATAGCTAGCGATGTCTTAAGCATGCTCATATGAGTCGCTTAGAGTGATGCAAGCTAAGAGTTTTTGAATCCATCAAGTCTTAGTGTTCGATTTTGCAATGGTCATCTTTGAACAAGAACAACGTGATTTATATGTGATATTTTGGAAGATTTAGACCCACCAAATTGTAGAGAATAGAATTAGCTTTCCAACGATACCAATTTCATCAAAATCCGACACCCAAGCAAGGAGTTATGACCTTTCAAAGTAGAATGTGTCGCCTAACCAATCGCACATGGCCACTGGAAAGCATAGGCAATATCATATGCGGAGCCTATGTAAATATAGGCGATATCATATGCGGCGCCTATGTATGATTTCAGCCACGAAAACACTTAGTTTTTGAGTTATTTCGAGGGTAGTTAAGTCTTTTAACACTCCTTACATGTCCCTAAACCTAACCTCACGAAATTTATAGCTTCTAAACACATTACAACCCTATTAATATCTCAAAGTTCATTATCCAAGAGCACCATAGGAGAAAAACAACTAGGGTTGCACAATCAAGCTTGAAGATCAAATTTCAAGGAAATTCCTCCGTCAATCATCAAGAACCTCCCTTCCAAGGTATGCGTAGTGTTCATCCACGAATTCCTTTCGTCCATGGAGTTCAAGAATCAATCTTTAAAATACAAAAGCTTGGCTGGTTCTGGTGATATGATCATACCCATGTTGATGCTTGTTTGTTTTTCTATATAATAGTATCGTGATTTTATATCTCATGAAAGTTATGTTGTTAGTTGAAAAAACATGATCTTTAGATGGATTGATAGAATGCAAGTATGAAATCCACCTATGCCTTAAAGAATGCATGCAAGGTGTTCGATAAAATGCCTAGTATGTTAGAACTTCATATTTACATGATTTCATGATATCTAAATAACAAGTTCAGGTTAGTCATACACTCCAATATGAATTTCCATGCAAATTATGTGTTGTTATTGTTGTGGTATAAAGCATGAATGAGAATGGAGATATAAATTATGTACACAAAATATATCCATGTTTTTCCTATCATGTTTGAAATGTTGCATAAATAGATGAAGTATACTATCCCCTGCTTATGATATTGTGAATTGTGGACTCAAATCTTATGATAAAGTCATGTCATGTGTGTCAGTTTCCTCCAATCGAGTCTTGGGGGTATTCGTGCCCAAAAACTATAGCTGTGTGCCTAGAGCCATGTCATGTTTCATGATATCCGAACTCAAGATATGATTCCATAGACTTCAGTCAGTCATGTGACTCAGGAAAACCTCATGATATCAGTCAGTTGTCAGATATCAGTAACATTCTGCCAGTCAATGGAATTCAGTAAGATTAAGTTATGTATAGTCAGTTATTCATGTCCAGTCCCTCCAGATGGGAGTAGAGGTTAGCACCGAGTGAACCTTAGGATGGGAACTCACCTGCCAGTTCAGGGTGTGATTTTTAGTAGTCATCCTTGTGTTCCAGAACTATGTAGCCAGCATAGGTTGAGACATCTTAACCTGTCAGATTAGGGTTGATGAGGTGGTTTAACCTGTCAGTTTAGGGTTCCCACCGTTCTTATTGAGTACCTTCCAGATAAGGGTCACTCACAAGTTGTCCTTACCCGTGGCATGGTATTGACACCCCTCTAGTCGGGGCAGAGATTGGACCCCAGCTTAGCCATAACGGCATACATGGGGCATGTTTTAGTATCAGTCTCAGTAAAAGAACTCAGGGTGTTCTTCAGATTTCAGTATATACAGGATTGTCAGATACAGTCATCCATGTTATCAGCTTGCAGGATCAGTCATGACAGTTATTAGTAAACCATGTATTAGCTTACAGGTCTTGCTATCACGCATTCACGGTCCTAGTTTTTATATATGTATGTTTGCACTCCCACGTTCATATTAGTCAGTCAGTGTTGTTCATGCATGAAACCCTTTATGTTCAGCCTACCTTCCTTGTATACTCAGTACTCCACTTGTACTGACGTATTTCCGCTATGGTGCTTTCTTTTCATGTTACACCATAGGTTCCGAGACACGAGCTCCAGCCCAGCAGTAGTGGTAGCATTCCAGTCACAGAGACACGGTGAGTCCTCATTGATTTGAGGACAATATGATTTGAAACATTTATTTATTTCTTCAGTTCAGTTTTATGGAGTTAGTTGGAGACATGTTCCTTCAATTCCTTATTCAGATAGTTTAGAGGCTTTCAGATTTATGTTCAGACCTTGCTTTCAGATTGAGTTGTTTTGGGTATTTTCACCCACATGGACATTATGATTTTCAGACATGATTTTATTCAGTTGAATATTATGGCATTACAGTTTTATGCATTCCGCATTATTATGTCATGATTTGCAGTATACAGGTGCAGATATCAGTCATGGGTTAGCTTGGGGTCCTTCGGTGTCATGAGCACCGTGTAGCATTCCGGTTCAGCAAATACGGGCGTTACAAAGCCTATTCCAGTGTTTAGTGACAGAAATTCAGCTATTCAGCTAGCCAACAATCCAGTGTTCCATGAGAGAACCAAACACATTGACATTGATTGTCACTTCATCAAAGATAAGATTAAGAGTGGTCTGATCTATGCTAAACATGCTTCTACTCATGATCAAGTTGTTGATCTGCTCGCTAAAGGTCGAGGTCAGGCTCAACATTCACATCTCCTTGGTAAACTTGGTGTGCTCAACATCATGCACCCTACAACTTGAGGGGGAGTGTTCCAAATATATATACTAGCTGCAGTCAGCTTAAAGGAGTCACCAGTTAACTGTTATTGTTACATTATCTTAGCACTGCTACTGTTACATTGGTTCCATTTGTATTTTAGGATATCTAGTCGGTTAGTTAGTAAGCGGAGTGAGCTGTCAAAGAGAATGTTCTAGAAAAAGTTCGTTATTAGATATTTTGTATCACACTCACAACCTATATAAGGCACAACAACTCACATTGTAACACAGTTTTTCAGAAGTAATTATAACTTTGATTCTTCTTCTTCTCTTCTTAGCTTCTTCTCTTCTTAGACCCATTAATGGAGTCTTAGTAAGCATTTTCACAAAACAAAAATGAGTTTTTCTTTTAAGAATCAAAATATTTTTTGAGGATTCATAGGACTACCGGCTTTTCTGTGGTCGGATCCCCATCATCCATTTTGGCATTGAGAGCCAAAGAGATTTTGGAGGCAGTTCCCATTTGGAATATCATGATCTAACGGTGAACCACAACAAGCAACATATTTCAGCCAAAACAGTGACAAAAAGGAAACAAGATTTAATAGTAAATTTTGAGGCCCCACAAATATTAATAGTAAATTTTACTATTTCAACTTCACTTGAAATAATAATGAAGATTTTGAAATACGTTTAAAAAATTATTTAAAAGAAATAAAGAAAGAAAAAGTTATCTAATTGTTTACCAGGAATAATTTAGAATTTCAAATTAAATAACTCAAACTTCATATTAATAAATAAAGTTTTAAAAACAACATTCCAGTTCATGTATTGGAAACAAATGGCTAACATCTTATTAACTAGAATTAATATTTACTTTTATTGATAATCATATTGATATGTGAAGTTAAAAATTGTGTTTCTTTTTAAAATGTTACACCAAAAATGACTAATATGCAGGAATCAAAAAAGACAACTCTAAATTATTACAATCTTATTTTTGTATGTGTGTATATATTTAAGTTGTGTTATTAAATTTTGGCTTTAGGCCATTAATTTTATTGAGATGCCCGACTAAAACAACAAATTTAAAGCTAAATAATAAAGTGAACAGCTAGGCAAGGATACTAGCTTATCATAACAACGTGATAACCACCATTTCAATTACACGAAAATCCTATTGCCCTTCAAAGTCTTCTACAACACACAACCCAACTCTCACTCAGTGAGATTCCAACAAACAATTACTACATTTTACTAAAAATGGACGGACGTCATCATGCTACTAACAAAAGAAAACAACTAACAATAACTAAAAGATTAGAAAAGGGAGGGGTACCTTTTTAGGAGTAGCAAATGCAACTTCGAGCTTTCATCGAAATCCTCTAGACACCGCCGAAAAGCCCACTACTAATCATAATCATAAGCTCATAAATGAGACTTACAAATTAAGGAACTCGATTAAAAAATTTAAATTAGAGAAAAAATCTTCTTTCAATTTAGAAATTACTGATGTGCTCGAAAATGTTTTCACTTGCAAGACTATTTTGAATACAAAAATGCATAATTGATACTTAACATGACAAAATTAACTCAAAAATCATTTCAAAACATTCATTATCTGAATAGAACAAACATTTTTTATTTTACTTAAAACTGTATAAACTCAAAATTAAACAAAGTCGTGGAGAAAAAAAATTAGGTATCAAATAATAAGTGCTTCTAGAAAGTAGCAAAAACAGTTTTACAATTTTTTTCATAAGCTAAGAAAAAGCATTTTTTCCTAAAAGCACCTTTGAAAAAAATATACCTAAAGTAGTTTTCAAAGTTTAGACAAATACTAATAGCTCTTTACAAAAAAATTAAAATTTATTGGCCAAAGACAAATTACTTCTCACCGAAAGTACTTTTTTGAAAAGAACCTTTTTGAAAAAAAAAAATGCTTCTTATAATAAGTTGATTTTAGAATCTTGACCAAACAGGTAATAAGTATCAAATAAGAGAAATCTAAATCATAAAATAGAAATGATATTCAATACCATTGGCTTCCTACTTAAGAATATTGTTGGAATACCTTGTGGTTTGCTTCTTAAGTGTCATAGAAAAACCAAAATCTGAAGTTGAGATGGCACCTACCTCGATCCCACCAATTGGTAGGACAACCCTAAACAATTCAATATTTAACAAATTGCAGAAAGAAAGAATTTTTTTTTGGTTTCCCAAAGTATCCCCACAGCCGGCAGCCGTGAGACTAATCCTCGATTCCACGGTCAGCGCACTAAGCGGTAGGAAACTGGCCACAGAGTTTCCTCCATTCACCAGAGGTGGGGATCGAACCCCCAACCTCTTGCTTAAGGGGTGAGGTGCTGAACCACCACACCAACCCTTGTGGTTCAGAAAGAAAGAATTTTATTGTAAAAAGCCTCATAGTTGTTTTTCGATTTTGGCATATTTAGACAACCCTAAGTGATTCAATATTTAAGAAAATGCATAAAGAAAGAAATTTATTGTAGCAAGCCTCATAGTTGTTTTTCGATTTGGCACATTTTGACTGTTTTACTCCTTCTCGTGTCTTCATTATGGTATTTGTAGTCTGCATGGATGGGTGACATAGTTCACGAGATGATCAAGTGGGTTTAGAGTGAGTTTTTCACTTTGGAAGGTTCCAAAGTTGTTAGGTTTGACCAAAGTCCATATTTAATGAAAGCAAGCTCAGAATGAAATTTTAGTAGTTCCATTAGGTCTGAAAGGTGATTTTTCAGTTAGTTAGACCTCTAGTTTGAGTCTGAGGCTTTCAAATGGATTTTGAGTGGATATACATTTGAATATTTTATAGTTAAGAGTTGACTTGGGCAGCATTTGACCAAGATGACCTTGGATTGGTGTTTTGATTATTCCAACGGATATGAAATGTCATTTTATGTCTAAATGAATTTCGAAGATCCATTTGGAAAAATTGAACTTTGTTCTAGTTTCATGTTTTTGTTGCTTTCTGGTGCCAATGAATCCTTCTTTGTGTTCGCAATCTAGCTACTTGTTGCATTCGAGAAAAAGAAAAATGTTGGACATCATGATCGTATGAAGGGTGCCACGATTACGAAGGGTTAAGTCGGGTTTGGGTTGTTCTTGCGTTCAAAAAGAAGGGCATCACGATAGTGATATGATGGGTTGGGCCAGCCTCATGATTGTGAGGGAACCATCGTGATCACAAAGAAGGTTTTTCAGATGGGCAGAATTAAATTATATTTTTCGAACATAAACCCCATAACTCAATTTTTGAAACTCAGAAACTTTTTTTTGGTGATTCAAAAGGTGATTTTAGCATTTCTTATTTGGATATGTTTCTAAACCTTTTATATTGCCCAATACTTTGTTGATGATTTCACCTTTAAATCATAGTTTTATATTAAAAAATTGGGGCTAAAGTTGTGAAATCCAATTTTAAAGTTTTGAAGTTCGATTTGAACTCAATGTTTGATGAAATTTCTGTTAAGGATTGAATGTTGAAGACTACAGAGTCATAAAGAAAAGGATAAAAAAATAGTTATATTGTTAAAGAGAGGTCCTAAAGTTAGTTAACATAGGAATCTAATTAGTTAGAATAACTGAAAACAGTTACCACTTTAGATACTCTTCTTAGACTCTATGTATATTTATACACGACTATGTGCAGAGATAAACACACTATTCTTTTGATCATAATACAATAACAACTAGAATGATTCTCTCTTATTTTTCTTCTTCCTCTTCTCTGTTTCTCTGAATCCTTCTTACTTCTTTGTACTTCTTGTTTTTCCTATTCTGATATAATCACTCTATACATCTGCATGGTATCATATCTTACTGTCGATCCTATTTCTTAGTGGATTCTATGTTGGTTCTTGAATTCAAGAAATCCAAATCTAGTGAAAATTCCTGCAATATTTCTCTAATCTATTGAAATGGCAACAAGCATGGATGGAATTGGTACTTCAGTTCTACCTCTTGTGAATGTTAGCAATGGCAATTCTAGTTTCCAGTTTACATCAGTCACCTTGGATATTAATCATCCCCTATATCTCTCTACTTCTTTTAACTCATGTAATTTGGTTATTTCTTTCCAGCTAAAGGGGAGTGAAAACTATGTTGTATGGAGTAAAGTAGTTAGAATTGCATTGCTAGGTCAAAATAAGTTTGGAATGATTGATGGTCCTTGAAAAAAAAAGAGCTTCTCAACTAATTTAGGTAATCAATGGGAGAGAGTTAATGCAATAGTGTTGTCATGGCTAATGAATTTAGTTTCTAGTAATCTTCTTGGAGGGGTAGTTTATGCCTCGAGGGCTCATGATGTATGGGTGGATCTTAAAGAGAGATTTGATAAGATAGATGGTTCCAGAACCTATAATCTGTACCAAGAAGTTGCCCCTATGTCTCAGGGGGTTCAATCTTTTTCAATCTACTTTACTAAGTTGAAAGATTTATGGGATGAATTTAACTCTCTAGTCCCATCTCCTGCCTACAACTGTGAGAAATCAAGAGATTTATTGGCTTATCTTCAAAGGAAAAAGTTGTATCAGTTTCTAATGGGATTAAATGATTCATACTCTCAAGCAAGAAGTCAAATCTTGTTGATGACACCACTACCTACTGTTAACATGTCCTATTCCATGATCATGAGTGATGAAATCAAAAGTCTGTGGCTCAGTCAGTACATACCACAGGTCTTCTTGGTGTTTCACCTACTACAACTGATATTGTTGCAATGTACTCTAAAATTGGATATCAAGGTAGTTATTAGAAGGGAAAAAAGAACTATGTTTCAACCTATAATCCAAATGTTGTTTGTGATTATTGCAAGATGAAAGGTCACTATAAGATGGATTGCTAAAGGTTAGTTGGATATCCACCAGGTCATCCCAAACATGGAGATCAAAGAATGAACAATGACTTCATAGGTGACTTTGATAACAAATTTAAGCAGAGAAAGATTGCTTCTAGTGCTCATAGTGTTTCGGCTGAGGACCGGGAGTTGTAGCCTTAACAGGCTCCATCACATGGTGCGTATTAGACTTCACAAAACTTACCAAATGATGGGATGATTACACCAAGGTTTACACTTGGAAAATATGATTAAATTTTCAAAATGTTAGAACAACAAAATCATGTTTCAGTATCTATGCCCTGTACTAATACAACAAGCATGATAGGTATTGGTGGTACTCTGTTGGTTAGCAATAAACCACATGAGCAGATTATTGTTACTAGTGCTACAAATCGCATGAAAATAGACACTGAACTTCTAAATAAAGGTTCAATATCTGAATCAGTTCATCCACAAAAATTAACATTACCTAATGGTGATATGTCACTTGTTACACACGTTGGTTCTAGTAATATTTTTTATAATAGCACTATACAAAATGTGTTCCATTTACCTCAATTCAAAAATAACTTGTTATTAGTCTCATAGGATACTAAACAATTTAATTATTCTGCAATTTTCTTCCCCAACTTCTTTGTATTTCAGGACCTTTGGAAAGGAAAGATGAAGGAGATTGGTAGAGAAAAGAATGGACTACACTTTCTACTGAGACAAAGGCTACTAGGACATAGCAAAAATGCTGAGATAACTGATAAAACAGATCTTAAACTGTGGCATAAGAGACTTGGACATGTTCCATATAGAACACAGTGTAAAATATTTCCTAATAAAAGTGGTTCTCTAGATGGTTTTATCAATAAATGTAGTGTTTGTCCACTAACTAAGCAAGTCAGATTGGCTTTTCCTGTTAGTACTACCACTAGCCTTAAACCATTCTATCTCCTTCATATGGATCTTTGGGGACTATACAAAGTTCCTACTTTTTATGGACACAAATCATTCCTAACTGTGGTTGATGACTTTACTAGAATAACATGGATATTTTTGCTTGTGGTTATTCTTAAGCATTTCTTATCTTATGTTCATACTTAGTTTGATATATGTGTAAAAGTCATCATGACAAATAATGGAACTGAGTTTGTTAACAACTCATGTACTGATTTGTTTGCAAACTTGAGGATAAAATATCGAACCTCCTGCTCTTATACACCCAACAAAATAGAGTGGCTGAAAGAAAGCACAGACACTTGTTGGAAGCGACAAAAGCTCTAAAGTTTCAAGCTAATATACCTTTAAAATTTTAGGAATATTGTATACAAGCCGCAAATTACTTGATTAATAGGCTTCCATCTTCTGTGTTAGGATATATGACACCTTATGAGAAGATATATAATGAAAAAACTTTTGCAGATCATTTAAAGGTATTAGGATGTCTGTGTTAAGCTAAATCTGTCAATGAGTCAGATAAGCTAATGCCTAGATCTAGGAAAGCAATTCATATGGGATATTCAAAAACAAAGAAAACCTACATTCTCTATGATCTCACTAAAAAAATTTTCTTTGTAAATAGGGATGTTGTCTTTAGAGAGGACACATTTCCATTCATAACTGATCTATCTTAATCTCCACAACTTGTGTTTCCTCCATATGATTCAGAATTTGGGTTACCTAATACTACTATTGTGGGCAAAACTCAACCTAGTGCTGATCTCCAATAACAAGCCGCAAGTGACATCACTGTAGATCAACCAAGTATAACACAAAGTAAACCTATATAACTCACTACACAAAACCACTATGTACAACAAATGTCACCAGCTCCTATTGCAAGAAGAAGAATAACAAGATCAATTGTCAGACAACAGGCTGTAGAACAGCCTGCACAACAAGGATCTCAACTAGATTACAAATAGTTGTTCAACAAGACCAAAGAAAATCATCCACCTGCGTGGATGAAAGATTTTGTGTCATTAACTATTAATGACAATGTTTTATACCCTCTGTCTGATTATGTTTATTATGATTTTATATCTTCTAAGTATCAATGCTACCTATCCAATTTTTCTAACCTTGTGGAGTCTACCTCTTATGCAAAAGCAGTAAAGGATCCAAGATGGGTAGATGTTATGCAAGCTGAGGTGTCTGCAATCCTTTCCTACAAGAAGATTTGGAGGATGAGATCTACTTGGAGCTCCCACAAGGATTTAGAAGTAAGGGGGAAAATAGATAAGTATGGAGACTTACTAAATCCTTGTATGGATTGAAATAAGCACCAAAATAATGGAATGCAAAGCTGTCTCAAGCATTAATCAACTGCAAATTCAGGTAAAGTCAATATGACATTCATTATATATCAAATAAACCAGCGATGGAATAATTATTGTACTAGTATATGTTGATGACATACTAGTAACTGGGGATAAGATAGATCAGGTAATTGAGACAAAGGAAGCTTTTCACAAAGCTTTCAAGATGAAAGACTTAGGAGAATTGAAATACTTCCTAGGTATTAAGTTTGCAAGGTCTAAACAAGCACCAAAGGAAGTACGCCCTTGAGTTGATTTCAGAAACTAGTCTTAGTGCTGCTAAACCAGCTCCCACAACCTGTGACACTACAGAAAAACTGACAACTAGTGACTATGATCAACATGTTCTAGGAGCTGTAAAGCCTAATGATGAAAAACTAGCTGATTAGGGAATGTATCAAAGAATAATATGGAAGTTGCTATATCTTACAATAACAAGAACAGACATAGCTTATAGTGTTATGACTCTAAGTCAATTCTTACAGATTCCAAAACAATCTCACATGAATGCAACACTCAGAGTAATTAGATATATAAAAGAAAATCCAGGACAAGGACTTCTGATATCTAGTGCAAGGATGGATGTTCTTAGAGCTCATTGTGATGCAGACTGGGTAGTTTGTGCTTTTTCTAGAAGATCTATTACTGGTTTCACTATTAAACTAGGTGATTCACTAGTTTTCTAGAAGTCAAAGAAGCAATCAACTGTCTCAAGAAGTTCATGTGAATCAGAATATAGAAGTCTTGCCTCTACAGTTGCAGAGCTTACTTCGTTAATTGGTTTAATCAAGGACCTACAAGTACAACTACAACTACCAGTTACCATCTTTCGAGACAGTAAAGCAACATTACAGATGGCTGCAAACCCAGTTTACCATGAAAGAACCAAACATATAGAAATAGATTGTCACTTTGTAAGGGATAAGATTCAATAGAGACTTATCAAAACCGGATATATATCTACACATGATCAACCTGCAGATGCTTTTACCAAAGGCTTAACTAAGGTCCAACATGAATATCTGATGTCCAAACTTGGCTTCATAAATATTTTTAGTACCAAGTTCGAGGGGGAGCTAGAATGATTCTCTTACTTCTCTGTACTTCTTGTTCTTCCTATTCTGAGTATAATCCCTCTATACATCTTCAATATCATATTTGAGTTCCTTACTTTATAGGTAATAAGATTTTCAAATAAAATTTTAATTTTGCTCTTGTGGGTTCGGGGTTGACTTTCTGGACCGGGATAGAAGTATAGCAATATGAATATCCATGGCTTCATTTTTCTTATGCAGATATATACTTAATCAGAGTGGGCTTGTCCGGGAGCTTTCAAGGAAAGGAAAGGCTAAGATTTGACTACTCAAGCTATGTTAAAGGCAAGTTCAGACTTTCTTTAACTCTTTTTCAAAGTATTAGTGTATTAAATGACAGTGTACTTGGTAAATGAGTGATGTGATGTCCCGTATAACTGAAATGACAATCATATATGAAAGTGTTAGTGTCATATTATGGATAAAATTGAGATTGAATCTTTCTTTTGTGGATACGTGAGCCTGTTGACCGGTGTAGCATTAGTGAAAATATTTGTGGTGCCCACTGATAGTTGTCCAGATTTTGATATTTAAAAGTTAGCCTATGATTTACCTATTTGTTCATGTTGTCACTATCCTTATTGTATTATTGATTGTTTTGGGCTGTTATTTATGTATATGTTGAGAATTTTGATCCCGTAAAGGATCGGTGTATATTTTTGAGCTATTATATCTCATGCATACAAACATGGACATTGAGGAAGTACGACTACAAGAACAATAACATACCCAATTAAATCCACATGTGGGGTCTGGGAGCGTAGAGGGAGGCTGTTTTTGGAAGAGTACCCTCGGCTCAAGTGCAGCAAATCCAAGTACAAACGTTCTCTTAAAACATATATGAAAAATCTATTGACTAAACAATGATTATAGTGAATACTCCAAAATAAAAAAGAACTAAAATATTTAAAAGCTTCAAGCACAAAGCCAAGCTCCACCACTGTTCTAAAATTGGTTATCATCCACTGCAAATATCAAATATCAATGAATACAAACAGAATCCATTTGAACATTTTTCAGCTTATCAACTTCTAGGATCAAAACATATTTGGCTTGCGTTGATTTGAAAAGTATGTCAAAGCAATAAAGAGCCCAATCAATCCAGATACTAATATCAAGCTTGTGAAACATAGGTCGTTACTCACAGGCATTTTGTATTATAGTGGCAGAATAAAGGAAAAAAGGTTCAGAGTACACACACGTCTTGATGTGCAAATTCAAGAGTACTATCTATTCAATGTCATGATCTGCCATAATACAAAGTCGATCGATCCATTGCTAACTTACGGTGTAATTTAGCCTTCAATAACTTGTATTCATAAAATGTTTACATACGGATGGCAATTCAACGCATGAGAAACAAATTTGATTGTGTTGTTCATATGCTAGTGTTTTAAAAGGTGTTTTCTGGGCGAGCCTGGGCAAAGCACACTAAAATGTACCGAGACATATTGATGGGGCGCAAGTATCGTGCACCTTAACCACAAGAGGGATCTAGCTCATAAGGAAAGACCAAATAAATATTTAACAACAGAAAGCTCACAAGGAAAGACCAAATAAATATTTAACAACACAGCTTCTGAACTGACATTTTGGCTTAACCTTGAAGTATAAACCTTGAATATTTTGTGCTGATTTTATCACGAATGAACAAAAAGTTTTAAGCAACCTTTACCTTGTGGGTTCTGGGGAGGGTAGAGAGGAAGTTTCCAACAGGCGAGCAAAAAGTTTTAAAGCAAATTCTGATTTTGGAGAAATGAAGAACTTGCGAGCAGTTTCAATATTAATGTAGCAGAGTACAGTATACACTTCAAAAGATATATTGCGTAAAATGGTTGATAAGGAAAAAAAAAAAGATATAATGTGATTTCATTTCATGTTTCACGAGTCTAATTGAAGTATTCCAGAAATACCAAATGGATCATTCAAGGAAAAATATAGATGTGCCTGGGACAGATACAGGATAAGCATGCTATCAGGATAAAATCAACTCTGTCCCGTCAACCAAAAAATGTGAGAAATGGAAGTGATGAGCAAGGCAAAAGAAAATGAGAACATAAATGGTTCGACATTGAGCAAGTGAAGGATAAATCTCGATAAAGGGTCATCCGGGATATTTCTTATATAAGTTTTATGAAAGATATATTGATCACTTTTATTGATTTTAAATGACTAATTCTGCTTGGTTAGTTCTTTTATTATGTCGTTTGTTTATACGTATAACATGCTTGATATTTTGTTTTTTTATGAGTTTCTTTAGTTTCCTTAAAATTATGATACAATTTGTATATTTTATTTAAATTACTAAATTTTAACTACTTATACATTTCAAAAAAAATGGAGACGAGGAAATGAAGATGGATTTGACCTTGGAGCTTTGGAGATGGTAAAAATTGATGTAGGTCCTCAACCCGTTGTTGTATACTTGTATTACTACAACTGTGTTTCTATTTTAATTTGGCATTTGGTTAAATAATAGTCTGATACATTAAGTTTCCATTATAGTTTTATCCTCTATTTCTAAAAGTGTTGCGGAAATCTGGAAGAGGCTATTTCCACAACTCTTGCAAAAATGCACGATAAGACCCTTAGATATGTTATTGTTTGGTTACAACAACAACAACAAACCCAGTATATTCCCACAAAAGTGGGGTCTGGGGAGGGTAAAATGTACGCAGTCTATACCACTACCTCCAAAGAAGTAGAGAGGTTGTTTCTGATAGACCCCTGGCTCAAGATAGAGAATAGTAAACATGAACATAATGAAACATGAAGCATGATAGATGGCATAACATAAAAGGAATAAGAAATAATAAAATAGAAATCAGAGCAATACGAAAATAAGGTAGATAAGCGCAATATAAGATAAGAGGTAAGCCATAGGACATCTGGAATACGACCCCCACCTAGCAGTAACATACACACACAAACCAGAGACACCCGCCACACCCAGACCCTCCTGACTAGGGGCTCCTACCTATGGACACAGTCTTAGGATTACTAACCCGACTATACATGAGCTCTTCTAACTACTTTCTACGAGCTACGCACACAACCTAGCCTTCTACCCTTATCCTCAACCTCCACACCTTCCTATCTAGGGTCATGTCCTCAGTAAGCTGAAGCTGCTCCATGTTATGTCTAATCACTTTCCTCCGGTACTTCTTCGGCCTACCTCTCCTCCTCTTGAAGTCATCCAACGCAAGCCTCTCACACCTATGAACTGAGGCATCCGAGCCCCTCTTCATCACATGCCCAAACCATCTCAACCTTCCTTCCCGCATCTTTTCCTCCACCGAAGCCACTCTCACCTTCTTCCGGACAGTCTCATTCCTAACTCTATCCTCTCTAGTAATTCCACATATCTAGCGCAACATTCTCATTTCCTCCACCTTCACCCTTTGAATGTGGGAGTTCTTGACTGGCCAACACTCTGCTCCATATAGAATGGTTGGACAGACTGTCACTCTATAGAATTTGCCTTTAATCTTAAGTGGCACCTTCTTATCACACAAAAATCCCGAGACGAGCCTCCACTTCATCCAACCAGCTCCAATACGGTTAGAGACATCCTCATTAATTTCGCCATTCCCCTGAATCATAGACCCAAGATACTTAAAACTATCCCTCTTACAAATATCCTGGGAATCCAACCTTACCACCACATCGTCCTCCTGCCTCAAGTCACTAAACTTGCACTCTATATACTCCGTCTTGGACCTACTCAACCTAAACCCTTTAGATTCAACGGTTTGCCTCCAAACCTCCAATTTTCCATTCACACCCCCCGCGTCTCATCAATCAGCACTACATCATCCACAAATAACATACACCACGGCACCTCCCCTAAAATACTCCGCATCAACACGTCCATTACCAACGCAAATAGGAACGGACTAAGAGTCGAACCCTGATACAACCCTGTCTAGACCGCAAAATACTCTAAGTCCCCTTCCTCCGTTCTCACTCGAGTCTTCTCTCCATCGTACATGTCCTTAATAGCTCTGATGTATACCACCGGGATCCCTCTCGCCTCTAAGCATATCCAAAGCACCTCCCTAGAAACTCTTTGTCATATGCCTTCTCCAGGTCGATGAACACCATGTGCAAATCCCTTTTTCTTTCCCTATACTGCTCCACCAATCTCCTCACCAGGTGGATTACCTCTGTCGTCGAGCGACCAGGAATAAAACCAAACTGTTTCTCCAAAATGGACATGATCCTCCTCAATCTCCGCTCAACCATTCTCTCCCAAATCTTCATAGTATGACTCAACAGCTTGATACCCCTATAGTTGGTGCAACTCTGAATGTCACCCTTATTTTTGTATAACGGAATCATCGTACTCCACCTATAAGCCTTAGGCATTCTTGCCTTCTTGAAAATGTCGTTAAACAAATCAGTCAACCACCTTAAACTTGCCCCACCTATAAACTTCCAAAAATCCATTGGAATCTCGTCAGGCCCCATCGCCTTCCCCCTCCGCATCCTACGAATAGCCTCTCTGACCTCCTCAATCTTAAAACGTCTATAATAACTGAAATCACGTCTCTCTTTCGAGTTCTCCAGCTCCCCTAACTCAATGTCTTTATCTCCCTCCTCGTTCAAGAGCCTATGAAAATACTCCTGCCATCTTTTCTTAATGTGGCCATCCTCCACCAAAACTCTACCATCCTCCCCCTTAATGTACTTTACTTGGTCGAGGTCTCGACCCTTCCATTCCCTAGCCTTGGCAAGCCTATACAACCTCTTTTCCCTGCCTTTCTCCTCTAACCCCACATACAAGATCTCAAACGCTGTTGTCTTAACAGCCGTAACTGCTAGCTTAGCTTCTTCCCTTGCCACTTTGTAGACCTCCCTATTCACCCGCTTCTCCTCTGCATCTTTACTCTCAATCAATTTAACATATGCCCCCTTCTTAATCTTTACTTTCTTCTTAACTTCTTCATTCCACCACCAATCCCCCTTATGTCGTCCTGCCCACCCCTCGAAACACCTAATACTTCTCTAACCGACTCTGTGATGCAACTGGCAGCCCTATTTAAGTTTTATTTTTCTTAGAAGGAAAATAAAAGTAATAGCATAATTACTTTTATTTTTCTGAAAGAAAACTATAAAAAAATTTCATATTTGGCAAACCTCTTTCTAGGAAAGGTTTTGGAACTTTATAAATAGAAGACCCTCCCTTCTCATACCATAACACAATAGCATCCACAATGTAGTCGTTTAAGAGTTTTGATTAGGGGAGATTTTCTCCCGCATTAGTTTTTGTGTTTTTTTTTAAATATTAGGTTATATAATATGTAGGCCAACTGGCCAAAACATATTATAATTTTATATTTTTTTAGTATTATTTTCTTTGTCGTCTGATTTATCATCTCGTAGTTTACAACTAATAGCTTCCACATGAAGCTATCTTGATTTCGAACCCAACAAATGGTATCAGAGACTACAGTTCAAAGATCCAATGGTTTGGTGAAACAAGGTTAAAGACAAGTTCAAGGTGGTTCTAATCAATTTGCAATCAATTTGATGATAATGAAAATTTTTTGTCCAACTACATGTGGAGAAGAAGTTTTAAGCATATTTCAACATTCCTGTTGCTGCATCTTTAAAAATAAAAATACATATTTACTTTTAACCGACTTTTCAACATAATATTTAAATTTTATTTTTAACCATGGCAAGAAGCAGAGATGAAGATTATGTAAAGAACGAAAATCATGCACGCGAAGAAGGTGGATCAAATTATGTCAAGAAAATCAAACCAAAAAGGAGAGATTTGTTAGGGTTTTTGCCATGATTTCTAGGAAAGGTTTTGGAACTCTATAAATAGAAGACTCTCCTTCTTATACCTTAACACAATAACGTCCACAATGTAGTCGTTTAAGAGTTTTGGTTAGGGGGAGATTTTCTCTCGCATTAGTTTTTGTGTTTTTTTAAAAATATTAGGTTATATAATATGTAGAACAACTGGCCAAAACATATTATAATTTTATGTTTTTTTAGTATTGTTTTCTTTATCGCCTGATTTATCGTCTCATAATTTATAACTAATAGCTTTCGCATGACGTTATCTCGATTTCGAACCCAACATGTAAATCTAAAGTAAATTTTTACATACATGTCTAACACATGTATCACATATCAATTTTGCACATTTGATATATGGAAATTTTAGTTCAAATGATCTCTAAATATGTTACTTTTCTGGTGTATGCTTTTTCGTTTGAAAAAAATAAAGAGATAAGCATTCAGTATCCCCGAATTATAGTTAAAGTTGTTATGACACACTCCAACTTAACAGGGGTACTATTACCTGTTGAAATCAATTTAAGTGTATTTTTGTCACCCTTTTGTGCTGACGTGACACCCTTATTATATAAACATTGTGCCCACATCAAAGGTTCCACGTCAGCTAAAAAAGCGCCACATTAGCTAAAAAGGTTGACAAAAATACACTAAAATTTAGTTCTGGAGGGTAATAGGACCCATGTGAAGTTGGAGTGTGTTGTAGCAAATTTGGTCATAATTCAAGGATACTAGATGCTTTACTCAAAAATAAATATTCTTATATTTTTATATTTAAAGTAATTAGTTTCTATGCATGTGTATCACCAATATAATTAAGGAAAAAGACATCAAAATCGTCTTAACTATACCTAAAATATCAAAGATACATTCAAACTATCGTGACGACCTAGTACACACCTATATTAATTAAAAGTGGATTTAATTGTATTCACTCTACAAGATGATGTGACATAAAAATAAAGATAAATAAAAAAGAGGAGTGTTTATTATAATTTATTTCTTTTATTTATCTATTTTCACACTTTTTTAAAAAAGAATTAATTCTTTCTTGTTAATATCTTCATCATTTTTTTGTCTCTTTCGCTGGTAGTAACCAACAACACTATTTCCACCATGAATTTCTCAACATACCTTAACGAAACCTTTCATTTTTCTCTCACCCCCTTTCTCTTAATATCATTACAAACCTTCATACATACATATATATTCTTCTTTTTTCAAAAAACATTACACCCAATTTTTAAAAGGAATCAACACAAGCTAAATGTGATAAGCAAATCACAAGTTAATTAAATATTATTTTTTGGATGAGAAATTGATGTTTCATCATAAAAATATCAATTTTTTAGTATTTTTTTATCGAAAATTTTATTGAGCGAACCCAATGAAGTCTTCATTTCAGTTTTTCTTCTTTTCTGCCTAAATCATATAATTTAGAACTAAATTAGAGATCGCAATTATATCAATGATGAACTTACAACTTTCACCAACTTAATAACTGATTTATTAATCTAATTTTTCTCTCTCTATGAAACTCTAATACAAAAAAAATCCACAAATAGATCTAAAAGAGAAGGAAATGCAATTTTAAGAAAAGTAACTATGTAGCTATTTGATGATGGGTTTGTTAGTGGTAGATGACGAAAAAAAAGAAATTGGAGGTGGTGAAGAAGAAAAAATCAATAATGATAATGGTGATGGATTGCAAAGAAGAAGGAATATTAAAGTGGTATGATGGTGGATTTGTTATTGATGGTGATGGTGGTGGTCGGCTGGCAGAATGGTGCTTCCTGTGGGATGAGTGATGGAGTACGGGATGAAGATGATATAATTGTTGAAGGAATGTAGTAGTTAATTAGGGATTAATTAGTGTAAAATATAGCCAATAAACTAAAAGAAAAGGAAAAGAATATAAAAAATAAAATTTATAAGATTTCTGACATGACAGTGACGTAGTGTTGATGTGACGGGCGAGTGTAGAATACCTCGCACTATGTGACTGGTTGTACGTGCATTAGGATGGAAATAAATTCACTTTTAATTGGTATAGGTGTGTAATAAACCGTCATAATAGTTTGATGGTGTCTTCGACTTTTCCAATATATTTTAAGGTGGTTTTGACGTCTTTTCCCATATAATTATCAAAAATTACAAAAAATATATATATCTAAAAATAATGAACTACATATAGAAAGTACATTACAAAAATTTCACTTAAATTTTATATATAAATAACAATTATATTAAGAGAAAATGCATTGTTTCCACCCTAAACTATACACGAAATCGCTGAGACACACCTGAACTTTAGGAGGGTCCTATTACCTCCTAGACTAATTAAAACCATATTATTAGAAACCTTAGTGCCTACGTGGCACATACGTGTGTCGACTTGGACCTTCAGTGTGTTGATTCATTGATGTGACACGTAGGCACTAAGGTTGTTAAAAATACGATTTTAATTAGTCCAGTAGCTAATAGGACCCTCTTAAAGTTCGGGTGTGTCTCAGCTATTTCGTATATAGTTCAGGATGAAAACGAAATATTTTTTCGTATATTAACATAAAAGTACTTTTAGAATTTAGTAAGATCCATTCTATAATGTACTGGATAACAACAATATAATGATAGTCAAGATTCAAAAATCGATCAGATAGTTGTAACACACTAATTATAGTCAAAATTTAAAAAATAAATCAGATTTTGTAATCCGATACTATACAGAATAAAATTACAATTTAAATTCAAACAACAAAAAAATTCTGAATAAATAATAATTAAATTAACATAAAAGTAATTTTAGAATTTAATAGGATCTATTCTGAGTTGTACCAGATAACAACAATATAATGGTAGTCAAAATTCAAAAAGAGACCAGGTTGTTTTAATTCACTAATTAAACTCAAAATTTAAAAAGAGATCAGATTGTTGTAATTCAATATTATACAGAATGGAATTACAAATTTACAGTTGGAACAAATGGGTTTTCTGAATAAATAATAATTTATTAACATAAAAGTAATTTTATAATTTAATAGGATTTACTCTGTATTGTATCGGATAACAACACTATAATGATAGTCAAAACTCAAAAAGAGATAAGATTATTGTAATTCACTAATTAAGTCAAAATTTAAAAGAAGATCAGATTGAGTTATTCTGGTATGTAAAAATGGAATGACAAATTTAAAGTTTAAAGTATATACCCATTTTAAATTTATCATTGCAAAAATGGAAAACACATAATTGAGTGAGGAGATCATACCAATGATCAGCCTATAAATTCTCTTCATATTTTACAGAATTATTGTGCATAGTTGGTATTTCTTTCTACAATTTCGTACTTTAGATAAAATCTTATCATTCGTACATCAAATATGAGTCACGCAAATTTTTCTCCTTCAGTTTTGATACCTTCTTGTGTACTGCTTCATTGCCCTTTGTGCAATGAAACATTTCGTACTCATTTAGAATTCATGAATCATGTACAAGTTACTCACCCACTATTGTCTGAGCAAACTTTCATCCTATGTTCTTCTGTATATGCATCCAATATCATTTTGCCAGGAAATCAGCATGTCCCACAACATGCGAGTTTGCAAAGAAATGATGGAGTTGTTGTTCAGCCAGCATCATCTTTGAATCATAGCCAGTTGAGAAGATGGGGCAGAGCACCACCAATCGATAGGCAACAAATGGTAAGAAGGAGCAGAGTAATTGAAGGTTCAAATTCAACATTTGTAGATTCAAATAGGACTTTTGTTGATTGTACACAGCAAGTGCCAAATCAATTGGGTGTTCCAATTTCATCAAATGCAGGTGAAGCAGTTAACACAACCGAAGAACATAATGAATTGGACTTGAACTTGAGGCTTTAATTAGAGAAAAAATTATGTGGATCTTCTTTATAAGAGGGGTGTCTAAAAATGTGCCATGTTTGGAGTATTTTTTAAAATTTTATTTTCTATATTGTCTTATAGAATGGTGTCTAAAAGTGTGAGTCTGTTATTTTATTTTATTTATTTTAGTTTTGGTAAGATAGGTTAAGTTTCCAAAATTCTTTTTTGGTTGGAGTATGTTGTTTTACTTATTTTATTTCTCTCCATAGTTACTTTATGGTTGTCTTCAAGTGTGGGTTACATGGTTCTCTAAAGGTGGTTGGACGAGAATTATGCGAGTTTTTATTTTGCAAGGTTTAAAAGTTGATATGATTGACAAAAATCAACATTTGATGAAGACGAGCTTGAAATGGAATTGTGATAGTTATAGTAGCTTCAAAATGTGATTTTTGGGGTTAGTTGGATCTCTGGTTATCGGATGAATTTTTAGTCATTGGACGGATCTTTGAAATTTTCTAAGTTAAGAGTTGAATTCGATCATTTAGTCAAAATAACCTCGGATCAGTGTTTTGATAGTTCCAACAAGTCCAAAATATTGTCTCCAGTTCAGTAGACGATTTGATTTGTTTTTCATAAGATTTTGAACGAATCCGAGGATCCATTCTAGAGTTTTGAAAATTATGGCAACAGCTATACTGTTGTTTCTGGTTTAGGGGTAATCCCCTCTTTGCATTTGTGTTTGCGAAGATGGAGAGGGTTTGTCTTCACGATCATGGGGTGGGGTTTGCATTTGCGAAGGGTTATAGGATTGGATAGGGTAAGGGTGTGCTTCACACTCGCAGGTCTAGGATCGCATTTGTGATGGTTTTCGGTCCGGGTCAGTCATGTTCAAAACAATTCCTTTGCGTTCCCCAAGAAGAAGTTCACCTTGATAGATTTAAATTACTTTTTTTGAACTTGGACTCCATGAATTTCTTTTGAAAATTGGGAACTCATTTTTTGGCGATAACAAAAGATAATTTCAAGATTTTCTTATGTATGATTCAGAACTTAAATTTTACATTCCCCAATACTTTATTGATTGTTTCACCTTTAATTCATTATTTTAAATTGAGAAATTTGAGTATTATGAGGCTACAGGTATGAAATTATATTTTGATGATTTAAAGGTTGATTTAATTTTATTTTTGATGAAACTTAATATTTGAGTTTCTTATGTTATGGATAACTTGATTTTCAAATAAAATTCCAGTTTTTCTTTTAAGGGCTCGGAATTGAATTTTTGGATGTGGAATTAAAATATGGCAATATAGGTGTCTATAGTTTCATTTTCGTATGTGGAACTGTATTTGATTAAATTGATCTCATTCAGAAGCGTTATGAAAGGGAAGGAATTTGATTTGACTTTTTGAACTTTGTTTAAGAGAAGTTGACTTTCTTTGACTTATTTTTGAAGTATTATGGTCTGTTTGACTATGTGAATGACTAATGGGTAATTAGGATCCCGTATAAATGAGATGATGAGTATTTATGCAGGTATCGATATTATGCAATGAAATTTGATGCTGTATCCTTGAGTTATTGAATTATTTGCCTATGTGAGCCTCATGTTAGGTGTAGCCTTAGTGTAAATGTTGTGTTTGTCCACTAGATGATTGATACTTGGAAGTTAGCATATGATTTACTTATTCAATTCCGCTTGCACTATTTTCATTTCATTGACTATGTAGGGCTGATTATGAGATGGTGTCGAGGTGTAATTAACCTTCAGGTCATTTTTTGTGTTGTCCACTTATTTTTGTCATTAGAGCTTTTCCATAGTTACCTCAAGTTATTTATGACTTGTTGAAACTGATAGTTCGATTACCAGGTAGTTCATTTGGTTTTAGTACCAATTCCCCGTTTAGAAGTCTTCGCTGGTTCTGAATAGCCGCCGAGTGAAAGCTTCAGTTAAATGACCTCGGATGCAAATTCTAACTGCTCCAGTAGCTCCAAAATATTAGTTTTAGGCAAGAAAGACCCTTGGTTCGGATCCCAAGACACTCGAGTTTATTTCGATCAATTGATCAAAAAGTGAGAAAATCAGTAGCCATGGGTATGGGAGCCAGAATTAGTCTAAACGGTCTTGGATGCGTCTGAAACATTGAATTTAGAGTAATTACATATTTCGTTTGCGAAAAATGGAGTTTGAATGAGTTTCGGAGGTGAAAAATAAGTTTTGACTTCGCGGACCCATTTAACCGCGACCAAGGTACTATAAATAACCCCCTTGATCGTAAAATTGACCATTTTCACTCTCCTTTGAGCGCTAGAAGCCCTAGAATGATAGATTAACTACAAATTGATTCTTTGAGGTGAGTTAGAAGCTTGATTAACATATATTTTCGTGATTAACAATGGATTAAAGGTATGAATCCTTCCCTTTTCAAGCTTTAATTTCTTGAATTTTGACCAAAACCTCAAATTGCTTGAGGTCTTGAGTTTAGCCCAAATATGTTATTTTAACCTGATTCTTGAGGGTTACGATTTCCTAGTGGTGTATGAACATTGGGCTGGTCTCAAAAACGTATTTTCTGTATGTGGGACCCACTTGGAATTTTTGGTGTCGTTTTGGGATTCGAAGCACAATGGTGCATTATGGGTATTGAAATTATCGTAATGATTTGTAGATTGTGTTTTTGATTTCTTTGCACCTTGAAGAAGCTTCTCGAAAAGGAAAAGGAAAGGTTTAGCGGTTCGTGGGCTTTCTTTAGATTTGAGGTAGGTTAGGCTTACTCCTTTTTAGATTGACATATGTTTTGATATAATTGTAATATCTTGTTAAATTGGGATGTGTTTTAAGTATTGGATTGATGAAATGGAAGACTTGAGTTAGTTGGACGAATTAAGCTATATGAATTTTAGAAGTTGGAAAGCTTGACTCATTTCCCATTATATTAAGTAGAATAGACTTCATTATTCATGTTTAGCATGAGAATGCCTTAGAATACTCAACCTTAGATATAATGCTCTAGTTGCTCATACTTAGTAAATTGGACTTAGTTGCTTATACTAAGGAAGGTTGCCTTGGTTCCATTGGACTTAGTAAAGGTGCTTGAGTAGAATATCTACCTTAGGTCTTATTGTCACTTGCTACACATTTAAGAGTTTATTTTGATATCTTAACTTAGTCCGGGGTAGAAATTGACTTAGAATGCATTTTGGGGATTTAGATGTGGGTTTGTTGACCCACCTTAAGACAAGACTAGTGATTAGTTCCCTTGAACCCTTTCACCTAGAAATTAACTAAAGAGTGCGCTTTTGAGGCAATATTGATGATTCTTAGTACTTGTTGGTTATGTGGAATGTCATTGAGAATGATGCCCAAGTAATTATGCCTTTGTATGCCTTGTTGTCTAAAGCTTATGTCAAGCTATTAATATTGGTATTACGATTATCTATTGGTTGGGCTAATGAGCGTTCTATTAAATGAGCACTTAGCTATAATATAGCTTAAGTCATAAATGATATTAGTGACCACGCTATGAATAAATTATGGATTATGTAATGCTTTAGCCATTGTTCATACTAATGATGAAATATCTTTAGGCCAATAGTAGGCCAATGAATATGCTACTAATGGGCCATTATTCATGATATTGCTTATGGTTATTTCCAAGTTCTAAATGACTAAATTATAGATTTTGTAATGATGAGTCCTTGACTATACTCTTGATTAAGCCATCATTTAGGCTAGTGTTCAGGTTGTTGACTATACTATTATCCAAGTTATCATCACGCTTAATAATTATGATAATAAATCGTATAAAAAATCTTTCTTATTGTCTATATTGAAAATGATGATGTTAATGGTGTTAGAAGACATGCTTATTAACTATACGTAAAGATACTCTATAGATTATGTTGGACTCATGTTATGATTTGTCTAACCTAACTAGTAATTATATTAGAAAGTTTTCTTGTTGCTAAATATGAGTCATGATACTAATGGTTCTAAAAGGTATATTTATTAACTACATGAGAAGCTATGCTACTAACCAAGTTGAACCCGTTAATGCTTTGTAATATTCATGCTATATATATATTCACATATTTATGGATAAATTATCCTCGATGACGAATGATAAGATATAAAGGTATTCTCCTCCTTACTTATCTTTTACTTTAGCCCTCGTGGAGCTTGTCATTTACTTACTCGTCATTTACTTTAGCCCCCATAGGGCTTGCACTTTATTTTATCCCTTGTGGGGCTTGTCATTTACTTTAGCCCTTGTTGGGCTTATTCTTTATTATTGATATTGATTACCTATTATGATGATATTGTGATAATATGATGATACCTGGCAAGGACGTAGGATATGTTGATGATATCGATACCCGGTTCTGTAATACCCCGTATTTCCTAGCTCAATTTAGCTTTCAATAAATGATCAATTCTATATAAAATTTTTAAAATACTTAGAATTTTTCAGTTTAGGACCTGCCATTGCGTAGAAAATTCAGTTACCTTTTCAATGATATAAAATTCTCCCATATTCGATACCCGGGTGAAGAGTTAAAGCAATTTTTGTAAAACAGTATGCCAAAGTAGGCATCAGAGCGTCGCGGAGGCAGTTCAATTGGCAATTATCAATTTTCAGTGAGCCATCATGATAAGCCCGTATCGCGGAGAAATGTCAGTTCCCAATTGGCATTTTCTAGTGAAGCTCCGTGATAACGGCACATCGCGCCAATGACCATTTTCAGAATTGTCCTTTTCCAGTGAAGCTCCGCGATCCCTCCGCGTCGCGCCAAGAGAAAATTTCACGTTCGTCCCATTTTGAACAGTGCCAGTCAATTTCCAGTAGTTTACCGTGATGCCACCGCATCGCGGTGAAGGCCAAATTCGAGCACCCAGTGACGAAAATATTAAATCTTTTCAGGAGTAATTTAGTATTTTTTTCATGGCCCTAATCAGTCCAAAACATAAAATTTATCCCTAAAAGAGAACTAATTGCTCATTATTTCATTATTTACTCAAACATTAAATCATTTTCTCTCAAAAAGGGAAAAACCCTAGCTTCACAAAATCAAGAATAATCCTCAAGAATTTCACCAAGAACCTTCAAGAATTAATCTTCTCTGGTATGTTAGGTGCTCATTCATGGGTCTCTTTTGCCCATGGAATCCAAGAACCCTTTTTAAACATACAAGTTTTTAGATTTATGTTTTCATGCTTCAATTAGATTGAATTCATGTTCATGATGTTGTTTGGGTTTCAATCCATGATTAAGTATAAGTTTCATGAAATTAAAATAGTATGTATAGGGAATTATCTGATTTCCATGTTAAACCCTTGAATTTACAATTGATTATTGTATCCGTGATAGTTATGTGTTGACTATTATTATAAGAAATAATCATGCTCCCAATTGTTTGATAAAATATCTATGTTAATTAAATAGTGAAATCATGACATATTATCATGTGGTCCCATTTATGTACAAGTTCATGTATATCAAGTGTTTGACAAAATGTCTAAATGAATGCGTTGTTAAAAAGCAAATATTATTATGTTTTCAAGATCATGCTATGCTTTATTTTTAATGTTATCAAGTCCTGGGGGTATTCAATACCCAAAAAATCTAGTTGATTACCTAAAGCTACAATAGTTACTGAATATTCTCAGTAAAGTCATGATCAGTAGTACTTAGTTAGTTACAGAACTCTGCAAAACTCAGTCTAGTTCAGTTCAGTATAATAATCAGTGTCATTCAGTTGGGAGTAGGATTCAGCATCGAGTGAACCCAAGGATGGGGGCTCACATGTGAGTAGAGGGTGTAGTCCTTAGAAGCAGTCCTTGCATTCCAGAACTACATAGCCAGCGCAGGTTGAGATATCAACCTGCCAGTTGAGGGTTGATAAGGTGTTTTACCTAATTGTTGAGGGTACAACCGTTCTCGTTTAGGGCACCTTCTAGATGAGGGTGATTCTTCTGCTTTTCTTTACCTGTGGGACGATACTGACACCCTTCCAGCTGGGGTTATAGGTTAGACCCCAATTCATTTAAAGAGGGGCATGTCAGTTAGATGATTACCTCCCACAGTTTCATCTTTAATCTCAGAATAGAATTCAGTTCAGTTCTACAGAATCAGGACTGTCAGACATAGTCACTCAGTTATCAGTAATTTAATTATCCGTAATCTCAAATATCAGTAACTCAATTATCAGAACTCAGTACTCTACTTCAGCAAAAGCTCAGATACAGTATACATGTATATACACAGTATTGCATACTCAGTATTTACAGCAATTTTAGTTATCCATGCACTCTTATTCAGTTATACTTATATCATTCAGTCAGTTACTGTTCATGCATATGAACCCTTGCATTCAGCCTTACCTCATCTAGTATACCAGTACATTCCACATACTGACGCATATTATTTCTTTGTGCTATGATGTCTCATATCATAGGTTTGGACGCTCAGGTTCCTGACTGCGCGTAGACAGATTTAGTTAGCAGCCACAGATTCAGTAGTGAGTCCTCATTCATCTAGGATACTCTTTTATTTCATTATTTTAGTAGACTCATTATTTTATTAGTTGGAGTTAGTTGGGGCTTGTCCTATCAACTCCACATTCAGACAATTCAGTTAGAGGTTTTTTAGACTACACAAGTTCAGAGAATATTCAGTTTTCAGATAATATTGTCAGATTTATTAGTATCAATATTCAAATTATGAACCTTGTGGCATTTCAGCCTATATTCTGGATTATTACAGTATTATTATTCAGTGCTCATAGCAGGTACTAGTCATAGGTTAGCTTGTGGTCCTTCGAGATTGTAAGCATCGTGTGGCATCCGGAATGCAGACTCGGGGCACTGCAAACTTGGTATCAGAGCCTAAGGTTCAACAGAGTCCTAAGGAGTTTGAAAGCCACATCTATTAGAGTTTGGTGCATGGGTGTGTAGCACGCCACACTTATGGACAAGGGGCTATGACACATTTAGAAAAATTTCTCTTTTTCCAGTATTCATGTTGTGCGAGTGAGCATGAGCTCGAGTTAAAATTTCAGTCTAATCCTTTTCTTCCTTCCATTTATAGAACATACCTCCCAAAAAGACCAACAAAAGAAGAACAAAAAACCATCCATCACCTCAGCCCATTCAGGCAGATCTTCTGGATGAGCATGTCTCTCATGCAGAATTTAGAGCTGCATTCGCTACCCTAACCTATTCTATAGTAGCTCAAAATGAACGGCCAACTGTCATTCAGGCCAACCCAGTGGCCAATACAGTTATAGTCAGGATTCGGGACTTTACCCAAATGAATACTCCCCTATTCTCAGGATCTAAGTCTGAAAAGGATCCACAGGAGTTCCTCAATCAGGTTTAGAAAGTAACAGATATCATGGGAGTGACTTCCAGTGAGAGTGCTGAGTTAGCTACCTATCAGCTACAAGATATAGCCCATATGTGGTTTAAGTAGTGGAAGATAGACTGGGGTACAGATGTAGACCCCATAGAGTGGGAAGAGTTTGCTACTGCTTTTCTAGATAGATTCTTTCCCTTAGAACTGGAAGAAGACAAGGTGTTAAAGTTCATCAATCTCAGGCAAGGAAACATGAGTGTGAAAGAGTATTTCCTCAATTTTACTCAGTTAGCCATATATGCTCCCCATGTAGTAGCAGGCAGTAGGTCCAGAATGAGCAAGTGCGTGTCTGGGGTGTCAGAGAGTGTGGTTAAGGAGTGCAGAACTGCAATGTTAATTAAGGAGATTGACATATCCAAGCTCATGGTTCATGCTCAGCATATAGAAGAAGCTAAGAATAAGGAAAAAGAGAGAGAAAATAAGAGAGCTAGAATAGGTAGCTTTAATTTCACTTAACCTAAGTCAGAAGGCGGTAACCGGTGCCAGTTTTGCCCAAAATCTTCAGTCCCAGCTCCGTCCTTAGCCAGTGCTCCAGTACCTAAGTTCAAAAATAGTAACAAACATAGGGCGCCATGCTCTAAATCTCAGTGTAGTGTCAGAAATGCTCGAACAAATCATCTTTATCAGAAATATGGCAGAAACCATCAGGGTGTCTGCAGAGCTGGCAGTGATATTTGTTTTTGGTATGGCAAGCCAGGCTACAGAATTAGAGATTGTCCTCGGTCAGGTTCTCAGGGTCAGTATAATCATCCCCCAGCTCAGTCTGATCACCCGATTTAGTAGGGTGCCACTTCCAGTGCAACCAATTGGCAACGCCCAAATAGGCTTTATGCACTTCAGTCCAGACAAGATCAGGAAAGTTCTCCTAAAATGGTCACTGGTACATTACAGATCTTCCATTTACATGTTTATGCCTTATTAGATCCAGGAGTTTCTCTGTCTTTTGTAACTCCTTACATATCAGTCAATTTCAAAGTCAGACCAGAACCTTTCTCGGTCTCTACCCCAGTGGGTCAGTCTATCATATCCCGAAGGATATACAGGAACTGTCTGGTTATGATATCTCAAAAAGTCACTTCAGCAGACCTAGTAGAGTTAGAGATGATAGATTTCGACATTATTCTCAGCATGGATTGGCTCCATTCATGTTATGCCTTAGTTGATTGTAGAAATAGAATTGTTCATTTTTAGTTTCCAAATGAACCAGTCCTTGAATGAAGAGGTAGTACTACAACACTTAAGGTTCAGTTGATTTCATACCTTAGAGAGAGAAAAATAATATCCAAGGGATGTTTCTATCATCTTGTGTGAGTCAAAGACTCTAGTTCAGAGACTCTTAGTATTGAGTCAGTTCCAGTAGTAAATGAATTCTCAGAAGTATTTTTCGAAGATCTACTCGGAGTTTCTCCCAAAAAGGAAATCAACTTCGGAATAGACCTTCTTCCGTATACCCAGCCTATATCTATTCCACCATACAGAATGGCTCCAACTAAACTCAAAGAGTTAAAAGAGAAGTTAAAGGACCTTTTAGATAAAGGACTCATCAAATCTAGAGTTTCCCTATGGGGTGCGCTAGTTCTATTTGCGCGTAAGAAAAATGGTTCCCTTAGAATATGTATAGACTACCGTCAGTTGAACAAAGTCACAGTCAAGAATAAATACCATCAGATGACTTATTTGACCAACTTTAGGGCTACAGTTACTTCTCCAAGATAGACCTCAGATTAGGCTATCATGAATATGACATTTCAAAAATAGCTTTCCGAATCCGATATGGTCACTTTGAATTTCTAGTTATGTCCTTTTATCTTACAAATGCCCAGCAGCTTTCATGGACTTAATGAATCATATGTTCAAGCAGTACTTGGACATATTGGTTATATTCTTCATCGATGACATTCTTGTCTATTCCCGTAGAGAGAATGATAACGCAGATTACTTCAGAATTGTACTTCAAACTCTCAGAGCCCATTAGTTGTTCACCAAATTCAGTAACTGAAAATTTTGGATAAGGTTAGTAGCATTCCTTGGTCATATTATTTTTGGTGATGGCATTAAAGTTGATCCTCAAAAGACCGAAGTAGTGAGAAACTGGACTAGACATATCTCTCCATCAAACATTAGGAGTTTATTGGGTTTAGCTAGCTATTACCGTCGGTTTGTAGAAGGGTTTTCAACTATTGCATCCCTCATGTCCAGATTGACTCAGACAAAAGTCAAGTTTCAGTGGTCAGATTCTTGTGAGAAGAGTTTTCAGGAGTTGAAGACTCAACTTACCTTAGCTCTAGTTTTGACCTTATCAGATGGTTCAGATATGTTTGTTGTGTATTGTGATACATCCAGAGTAGGTTTAGGTTGTGTTCTTATGTAGAGAGGTAAGGTCATAGCCTATGTCTCTAGATAGCTTAAGCCTCATGAGAGGAATTACCCTACCCATGATCTTGAGTTAGAAGCTGTAGTATTTGCCTAAAATATATGGAGGCATTATTTGTATAGGGTGCATGCTGATGTGTTCACAGATAACAAAAGCTTTTAGTATGTTTTCTCTCATAAATATTTGAATTTACGTCAGAGAAGGTGGTTAAAGTTGTTGAAATATTATGATATGAGTTTTTTGTATCATCCGGGCAAGGCTAATATAGTGGAAGATGCTCTTAGTAGGTTGTGTATGGGTAGTGTTTATCATGTTGAGAATGGTAAGAAGAAGTTAGTTCAGAAAGTTCATCTTCTTGCCCGACTAAGTGTTCGCTTAGTCGATTCAGCAGAGGGTAGTGTGTGGGTACAGAATAGTTCAAAATCATCTTTAGTTTCAGAGGTGAAGGAAAAGCAAGATAAAGATCCCAGTCTTGTTAAGTTGAAAGAGTCAGTCAGAGATCAAAAAGTAGAGGTTTTCTCCCAACGGAGAGATGGTGTGTTGCGTGGCCAGGGTCGGCTATGTGTGCCAGGTGTAGATGATTTTAGGCAACAAATTCTTGCAGAAGCGCAAGGTGCGCGTTACTCAATTCATCCAGGGGCCACTAAGATGTACCATAATTTGTGGGAGATCTATTAGTGAAGTGGGATGAAGAGTGATGTTGCAGAGTTAGCAGGTTAATATTGAGCACAAGAAACCTAGTGGGTCCATATAGGAGTTAAGTATTCCCATATAGAAATGGGAAGAAGTGAGCAGGGACTTTGTGACGGGTTTGCCTCGTACTCTTCATCAGCATGATTCGATTTGGGTTATCGTAGATAGGATAACCAAATTTGCTCATTTCTTGACAGTTCATACCTCCTATTCAGCTAAGGACTATGTCAAACTCTATATCAGAGAGTTGGTCTGGTTACACAGAGTCCCAGTGTCTATCATCTCAGATAGAGGTACCCAGTTTACCTCTCACTTTTGGAAAGCATTCCAAAAAGTTCTTGGTACCTAAGTTAACCTCAGTACAACCTTTCACCCTCAGACAGATGGACAAGTAGAAAGGACCATTTAGACTCTAGAAGATATGTTAAGATCCTACGTCGTTAATTTTAAAGGTAGTTGGGATGACCACTTGCCTTTAATTGAATTCTCATATAATAACAGTTATCATTCTTATATTTAAATAGCTCTGTTTGAGGCTCTTTATGGTAGGAGATGTAGATCTCCAATTAGTTGGTTCAGGTAGGTGTGGTCGCATAGTAGGGCTTGATTTAGTGTTTGATGCCTTAGAAAAGGTTCAGTTGATTCAAGAAAGACTTAGGGTAGCCCATAGCCGACAGAAATCATATGCAGATATGAGGATAAAGGATCTCGAGTTCGAGATCGGTGATTTTGTGTTCTTGAAAATATCTTCCATGAAGGGAGTGAAGAGATTCAGCAAGAAGGGGAAGCTCAGTCCTTGATATGTCGGCCCCCACAGAATTCTCAGTCATTTCAGAAAGGTAGCTTACGAGCTTGAGTTGCCTTCAGATCTAGATTTAGTACACCCAATGTTCCACGTCTCTTTGCTAAAGAAATTCATTGGTGACCCAGCAGTTGTAGTACCCTTAGAGGGATAGATATTCAGAATGATCTCTCTTTCAAAGAGGTTCCAATCCTTGATCGTCAGATTCGCAGACTGAGGAACAAAAACGTTTCTTGGTCAAACTTCTTTGGCGGAATTAGTCTGTTGAGGGAGCTACTTGGGAAGCAAAAGCAAATATGCAGACCAAGTATCCTCATCTCTTCTTTGGAAACTCAGATTCAGCTTGAGGTAACATTCTTCCTAGATTTACTCAGTTTCATATTCAGTTACAGTTACAAACTTGTTATTCATTATTGTTGCATATCATCTTCATGACAGTCATGCATTCATGAATCAGTTCACCCATGTACTCATGCATCAGATATGTATGTTCAGTATAGAACCTCAGTTTATCAGTTGTTTCAGTCATGCAATCATGCTTCAGTCGTGCATGTTCAGTGTGTAAACTCAGTCTATCAGTATTTCTCAGCTTAATCAGTCTCATTCGAGGTTGAATGTTCCCAAGGAGGAGATATTGTAGTACCTCAAGTTTCTTAGCTCAATTTAGCTCTCAGTACACGAGCACTTCTATATAAAATATTCAAAATACTTAGAATTATTTAATTTAGGACCTGCCATTGCGTAGGAAATTCAGTCAGCTTTCCAACGATATAAAATTCGTCTAAATTCAATACCAGGGTAAAGAGTTAGATAATTTTTTGTAAAATAGTATGCCAAAGTGGGCATCAGTGCGTCACGGAGGAAATCCAATTGGCAATTGGCAATTTCCAGTGATCCATCATGATAAGCCCACATCGTGGAGAAATGCCAGTTCCCAATTGGCATTTTCCAGTGAAGCTCCGCGATAATGGCACGTCACGCTAAAGACCATTTTCAGAATTGTCCTTTTCCAGTGAAGCTCCGCGATACCTCCGCGTCGCGCCAAGAGCAAATTTCACGTTCGTCCCTTTTTGAACAGTGCCAATCAATTTCTAGTGGCTCACCCCGATGCCACTGCATTGCGGTGAAATCCAAATTCGGGCACCCAATGATGAAAATGTTAAATCTTTTCAGGGGTAATTTGGTATTTTCCACGGCCTTAATCAGTCCTAAACACAAAATTAAGCCCTAAAAAAGCACTAATTGCTCATTATTTTATTATTTACTCAATTATCAGTAATTCAGTTATTAGTAATCTCAAATATTAGTTACTCAGTTATCAAAACTCAGTACTCAGCTTCAGTAAAAGCTCAGATACAATATACATGTATATGCACAGTATTGCATACTAAGTATTTACAGCAGTTTCAGTTATCCATACACTCTCATTCAGTTATATTTATATCATTCAGTCAGTTATTGTTCATGCATATGAACCCTTGCATTCAGCCTTACCTCATCTAGCATACCAGTACATTCCACATACTGACACATACTCTTTCTTTGCGCTATGATATCTCATATCATAGGTTCGGACGCTCAGGTTCCTGACCGCGCTTAGACAGATTCAGTTAGCATCCACAGATTCAGTAGTGAGTCCTCATTCATTGAGGATACTTTTTTATTTCAATATTTCAGCAGACTCGGTATTTTATTAGTTGGGGGGATTGTCCCATCAACTCCACATTCAGACAATTCAGTTAAAGGCTTTTCAGACTAGACTAGTTCAGATAATATTAAGTTTTCAGTTAATATTGTTAGATATTATTATTATCAGTATTCAGATTATGAACCTTTTGGAATTTTAGCCTATATTCCACATTATTATAGTATTATTATTCAGTGCTCACAGCAGGTAGCAGTCATGGGTTAGCTTGTGGTCCTTCGGGATCGTAAGCACCGTGTGGCGTCCCGAGTGCAGACTCAGGGCATTACAAACTTTAGCCCTTATGGGGCTTAATCTTTATTATTGATATTCATTTCCTATTATCATGATATTTTGATGATACGATGATTCCTGGCAAAGACGGAGGATATGTTGATGATATCGATACATCAATACCCGGTTTTGTAATACCCCATATTTCCTAGCTCAATTTAGCTCTCAGAACATATCACTTCTATTTAAAATTTTAAAAATACTCAGAAATTTTTAGTTTAGGGCCTGTCATTGCATAGAAAATTCAGTTAGCTTTCCAACGATATAAAATTAGCCCAAATTCAATATCCGGGTGAGGAGTTAGAGCAATTTTTGTAAAACAGTATGCCAAAGTGGGCATCAAAGCGTTGCGGAGGCAGTTCAATTGGAAATTGTCAATTTTCAGTGAGTCATCACGATAAACCCGTGTCTCGGAGAAATGCCTGTTCCCAATTGGTATTTTCTAGTGAAGCTCCGCGATAACGGGTCGTCGCGCCAATGACCATTTTCAAAATTGTCCTTTTCCAGTGAAGCTTCGCGATACCTCCGTGTCGCGCCAAGAGAAAATTTTACGTTCGTCCCATTTTGAAAAGTGCCAATCAATTTCCAGTGGTTCACCGTAATGCCACTGCATCGCGGTGAAGGACGAATTCGAGCACCATTGACGAAAATATTAAATCTTTTCAGGAATAATTTGGTATTTTTACACGGTCCTAATCAGTCCTAAACACAAAATTTAGCCCTAAAAGAGCACTAATTGCTCATTATTTTATTATTTACTCAAGCATTAAATCATTCTCTCTCAAAAAGAGAAAAACCCTAGCTTCAAGAAATCAAGAATAATCCTCAAGAATTTCACCAAGAACCTTCAAGAATTAATCTTCTCAGGTATGTTAGGTGTTCATTCATGGGTCCCTTTCACCCATGGAGTCCAAGAACTCTTTTTAAACATACAAGTTTTCAGATTTATGATTTCCATGCTTGAATTAGATTAAATTCATGTCCATGATGTTGTTTGGGTTTCAATCCATGATTAAGTATAAGTTTCATGAAATTAAAATAGCATGTATGGGAAATTATATGATTTGCATGTTAAACCCTTGAATTTTTAATTGATTATTGTATCCATGATATTTATGTGTTGACTATTATTATATGAAATAATCATGCTCTCAAGTGTTTGATAAAATGCCTATGTGAATTGGATACTGAAATCATGACATGTTATTATGTGGTCCCACTCATGTACAAGTTCATGTATATCAAGTGTTTGACAAAATGTCTAAATGAATGCATTGTTAACAAGCAAATATTATTATGTTTTCAAGATCATGCTATGCTTTATTTTCAACACTCAAAAAATCTAGTTGATTACCTGGAGCTATAGTAGTTAATAAATAGTTTCAGCAAAGTCATGATTAGTAGTACTTAGTCAGTTACAGAACTCTGTGAAACTCAGTCCATTTCAGTTCAGTATAATAATTAGTGTCATTCAGTTAGGAGTAGGATTCAGCACTGAGTGAACCCAAGAAAGGGGGCTCAATTACCAGTAGAGGGTGTAGTCCTTAGAAGTAGTCCTGGCATTCCAGAACTATGTAGCCAGCGTAGGTTGTGATATCACCCTTCCAGTTGAGGATCGATAAGGTGTTTTACGTGCTAGTTGAGGGTACCACCGTTCTCATTTAGGGAACCTTCCAGATGAGGGTGACTCTTCAGGTTGTCTTTACCCGTGGCACAGTACTGACACCCTTTCAGTTGGGGTTATAAGTTGGACCCCAATCTATTTAGAGAGGGGCATGTCGGATAGATAATTACCTCCTACAGTTTCAGGTTCAGTTTCAATCTAAAAATAAAACTCAGTTCAGTTCTACAGAATTAGGACTGTCAGACACAGTCACTCAGTTATCAGTAATTCAGTTATCAGTAATCTCAGATATCAGTTACTCAGTTATCAAAATTTAGTACTCAGCTTCAGTAAAATCTCAGATACAGTATACATGTATATGCACAGTATTGCGTACTCAGTATTTACAGCAGTTTCAGTTATCCATGCACTCTCACTCAGTTATATTTATATCATTCAGTCAGTTATTGTTCATATATATGAACCCTTGCATTCAGCCTTACCTCATCTAGCATACCACTACTCTCCACGTACTGACGCATACTTTTTTCCTATGCTATGATGTCTCATATCATAGGTTCGGATGCTCCGATTCCTGACAGTTCTTAGACAGATTCAGTTAGCAGCCGTAAGTTCAATAGTGAGTCCTCATTCATCGAAGATACTCTTTTATTTTAGTATTTCAATAGACTCGATATTTTATTAGTTAGAGTTAGTTGAGGGCTTGTCCCATTAACTCCACATTCAGACAATTCAGTTAGAGGCTTTTCAGACTAGACTAGTTCAGACAATATTTAGTTTTTAGATAATGTTGTCAGATATTATTATTATCAGTATTCAGATTATGAACCTTGTGGCATTTCATCCTATATACCGCATTATTACAGTATTATTATTCAATGCTCACGGCAGGTACTATTCATGGGTTAGCTTGTGATCCTTCGGGGTTGTAAGTACCGTGTGGCATTCGAAGTACAGAATCGGGGCATTACAGGTTCGAATCCAAAGGATATGTTGATGATATTGATATTTGATTTAAGTCCGGAGGATATGTTAATGATATTGATACTCGGTACGAGTCCGGTGGATATGTTAATGATATTGATAACCGGTTCGAGTCTGAAGAATATGTTGATGATATTGATACCCGATTTGAGTTTGAGAATATGTTGATGATATTGATATCCTATTTGAGTTTGGAGGATATTATGATGATATATTGATACCCGGCAAAGAAGGAGAATATTATGATGATATATTGATGTCCGGCAAGACTGGAGGATATTGTGATGATATATTAATGTCCGACAAGGCCGTAGGATATTATGATGATATATTGATACCCGGTTCGAGTTCAGGGGATATTATGATGACATGATAATGTCCGTCAAGGACGAAGAGTATGATTATTGATGTACTTGTGTGTGCACCTACCGGTTGAATTCGGCTAGCCCTTTATATGGCAATTATATATTTATTTATGGTCTTGTGTAGTTGGCTATAATATTGTTATTAGAGGTGTCGGTTATAGTCTTCTAATGGGATGAGGTATAAAGTGGTATAGTTGTTGATTTAAGGATGAAGGATGCTTAGTGGTGGATATTACTTAAGTGGCTAATAATGACTAGTGAATTTATGAATCTTAGTGGTAAAGAGGACTAGTGGTATTAATGGATATTAATAGAGATGATTATTTTATTATGAAGGTTAATGATAAAGGATTTAGCGATGGTGATGATTAGTTGCTATTGATGACTAAGTTTATGATGTTGATTAATTGTTTAATGAGGATTTGTGGATTAATGATGCTAGTTAATAAGAGATGTTAGTTGAGAGATAAATAAGTTTACTCGTGGTGATTAGTGGTCCTTTGTTAAATGGTGACTAGTGGAACTATGTTGTCTAGAAATGAATATTGGTTAATTGGAGAATACGGTCTAGTGGTGAATCTTGACTAGATGCTACTTTTGGCTAGTGAGTAAATAATGGTTAGTCGTTGATCCATGAATAGTGATTATATGATGAATAGTGGATGGATAATAATTAGAGGTTATATGATGACTAGTAAGTAATTGGTTTAGTAATAAGTGTTGGCTAGCTAATAATGAGTGAATAGGGTATAATAATGAGATAGGTTCCTATATGGTGGTATGATTACGGTTACGAGTATATTGGTGTATGTTATTCAATTATGATTATTGGTGATGATTATGAATATTGTCAAATGGCTATTTGAGGAAAATTATAGAAAATTGTGGATAATGAGAAAGTTGGTTTATATGTATATGTATATATATATATATATATATATATATATTGGCGATTTGATTCTTTACGTATGCTCTCTTGGGGGTACATTCCAGTGGTATGGGACGCCGTGATGGATTCTTTACTTTATCCACTAGTTGGTGTATGGGCACCAACTTTTTACTTGTGTTTGCTTGTGATTGCACTTGTGTTGCTTTATGATTTTGAATCATTTATTCCTAATGCTAGACGATGTTGGCATGCATTGATACCTTATATTATATTATATTTTTTATATTCCATGCTTGTTATGTGAGGCGATATTGGCATGTGTTGATGCATTATGTTATACTGTTATTCGAAATCGTTTACTCATTATATACAGTGATGATGGAGATGATTCAGGTTTGATTCTATACCTTGACTTAGTTATGACTATCTTGCACTTTATCATTCGTATATCATGATTTAGCTCAGTCGGCCGATGATACCTACTGAGTATCCCTTATTTTGGTACTCATATTACACTTTTGTACCTTTTTAGTGCAGATTTGAGTATTAGCTATCTTCGTTGATCGTGGTTTGTGCAGTGACTGATTTTCAGAGATAGAGTGAGCTCTTGGAGTTTGAGTCACCCGATTTTCTTCCATCTTTTGTATTCAGTCTTTAGTATTCGATACAGATGTATTAACTATTCTAGACTTGGAGATGTATTAATACTATAAGTTGCTCTTATACTAGATCTACCAGGTTTTGGGATTGGTATCTGTATAATTTCTTATTCTATCTAGAACCCTCGGGTTACAAATTGGTGTTCTTTAAATTTCGCCTAAGTTGGGCCTTTGTTACCGAATTAACCTATTGTATTAGCTCCGGTCTATGGTATTGGCTTACCTACCGGTGGAAATTGATCGGTACCATCATGACTCATAAATTGGGTCGTGACATGAGGTCTTCACCCAGTGAAGAGTTGACGAGGTCTTTATTGACTATGTGAGTTTTAGGTCATTTCGGACGGTCCTAGGTCACTTCGGGACAGTGCCGAGGTCATTTTTGACTCTATGTATGAGTCATTTTTGGATGAGTCAAAGGTCTCTTTCAAGTAATATATAGACCTTGCAAGTCCCTCATGAGTCTCAATTAGCTGCATTATGCCAACAGAGATATACGAATACTGATCAATAGGAAATACAATTGATTTACATCGACACTATTGTATTATTATTACTTGTAAAGCTTGTTAGGTATTTTATTTTCTCTGAGTTTCTTTAATTTTTCAAAGAATTTTTGTTAATACATTTCAAAATAGTGATGGAGATGAGGAAATGAAGCTCTAGAGATGTTCAAAATTGACGTAGGACTATAGGTCCTTAAACCTTGGTGTGTGTATATACTTGTGTTGCTAGTTGCCACTATTCTTTTTCTCTTTTATTTTGGCTTTTTGTTAGTATGATTTAAACGGCATGTTATTTTATGATGTTTGTTTTTTCAATTGCAAAACAAACGCTCTTCTCATCTTCGTACGTTTAAAGTAATTAATTTTTATGCATCTCGTACGTGTATCACCTATCAATTTTTGCATATTTGATATTCAAAAAGTCCTGTCTAAATTATCTCTACATATGTTATTTTAAGTTGTATGCTTGTTCTCTTGGAAAATAAGTATTTTTATCATTTTATGTTTAAAATAACTAGCTCCTATGCATATTTATCACTTATACTAGTATAATCTCACGTGCCTCGCACGTGTAACGCTTAATTTAAAATTAAATAATTTTGTCTACAAAGATTTTAAATAAAGTGTAAAAGTTTAAATCACTTTTCAAAAAAATTTCACACGTTAATATAATAATATGAACATAAACATATACACTTTCCCATATAGTACCTCATTCCCTTGTTGCTATATGTTAAGATGCTAAGAAAGACACATCAATTTGAACTATAATTGTGTTATGATTTTTTTTAATATTTAAAATCTTTCCTTATTTTTAAAGTCAAATATTTACAAAATCATTGATTATATTCTTATTAAGTATTTAAACCTTTTAGAAATTTGGTACTTCTTAAATTATTGCTATTCTAATAGTTTTATATTTATTTTTAGATTTTTTAAATCTTCTTAAAATCAAATTTAGTTGATTTAGAATTCTTAAATGAATGGAAAAAATATCAGTTGTCATTAATTTTGATGATTTCTAATAAGAAATGGTTTTACCATAAATATATTTAATTAATTTTCAACCCTTAAATTAGAAAAGAATATTGAAATTCTAATGACTTCTAATAAGGGAATGTTTTACCATAAATAATATTTAATTAATTTTCAACTCTTAAATATTAAAAAAAATAGTGAAAAGACGATTTTGTCTAAATCGAGTACTTTTAATGAAGGGCAAAAAGTTCAAACAACATTTCTAAGGCGCTTCTCACTTATAATATAATATAATGTAATATAATATAATATAATATAATATAATATAATATAATATAATATAATATAATATAATATAATATAATATAATATAATATAATATAATATAATATAATATAATATAATATAATATAATATAATATAATATAATATAATATAATATAATATAATATAATATAATATAATATAATATAATATAATATAATATAATATAATATAATATAATATAATATAATATAATATAATATAATATAATATAATATAATATAATATAATATAATATAATATAATATAATATAATATAATATAATATAATAAAATATAATATAATATAATATAATATAATATAATATAATATAATAAAATATAATCATTAACAGGATCTCACTAGGCTGGGGTATGCCGTTCAGCCTGCCAGACCATGTAACAATATCGGATTACGCCAAAGTAGGAAAACCGAACCAAAGCACCAACCGAAATATAAACGAATTTCAAATAGTTTAATGACTGTATGGAATCATTTATCCAAACAAGGGGCCTGTCAGAGATTTAATAACCTTATGTTAAACTCATATGTCTAGAAGTTCTAATTGAAATCGCCCTTTTCGTATCAGTACAACGGGCTAAAGAGGCACAACTTACTAGACGTAGTCACAGAGACAAAGCTAACATAAGTTTATTAAATCTCGACTGTACCACCATTTCGGAACCAAGTCAAGAAACTATAGAAAAATTTCTTTATATTTTGATAAAGTCTGGATCTTTCATAGTTACCATGTAAACAAAGTTACATCTTCAACATAGATATAAGAAGTCCTTTAGCCGGACATAGTCACGGCTGGACGAGGGAAAGAGAGGTATTAAATGCACACAAATAAGGAAGTAATATGTACCTTAATAGCCTGAAGCAAGGACGGAATAGTAGTAAATGGTGGTTTCTTATTTATTCTTCAAATTATTGCAAAGAGAGATGTAGAGAGAGGGGAGAGCTTATAGAGAGAGAAACATAAGAAGAGAACTTAAAAACTTCTACCTCTCTAACAAGAATGAGGCATCTATAAATAATAAGAAAGAGAATCTTGCACAGTATTAGATGGGTCCCTGTGCACAGTGCTTTTACTATTACTTAAGTCTTTATCAAGAAAGTAGAGGGACCAGATGTCAAGGTCAGATCATATCTTGTCTTTATCTTTCCATTGCTTGATGAATGCTTCAGCGTTTTCAATAATTTCTTCATTTTCTATCAGAACTTACGGAGGTTGAGAATCTGTAATATCTTCAGTGTTTTCTTCAGTACTGTTCATTGATATATCTGAATTTTGTTCTACAGTTTGAAGTAATTTATCTCTTACTTCTGATAAATATTGTTCTATCATCTGCATTTTATTTTCATCATGTGCAGAAATTCTTCTAGAAACATAGTTAAGACTTTTTTCATATTCGGTAATTTTTTTGACTATTTCCTTCCGTTGATCATGACCATAGGCGAGTTTAGTATCCGGATCTTTCCGAAGTAATTTATCCCAGAAATTACAATAGAATGTTCGATATACGGCAGGAATTTTTTGGGTATCATAGACTATTTCTACTGACCATCGATGGATCCAAGGAATGGAGAATTCTATGTAGAAATACATTTGGTCAATAGTATCAATTTTACAAATATGTTCTGAAAGATATAATTCATTTAAGAAAGGTGAGGATTTTTTCCATGAATGGTAAAGAGAGGAATATTCGGGAGGTAATATTTTGACTGTGGGTCCATGCTGAGTCCACCATTGGATAAACCAATTTGGAATAGGCTTTTCAAATACTATAGCACAATTTTTTATAAGCCAAGTATGTTTGTGTTTATAATTATTAAAATATAATACTTGAGAAAAGGCTTTAATGTAATCCCAATAGGTGAAATTTGCAAGTGTTTGTCCCATTGGCCCCATTGGCATGGATTTTTGAGTCATTGATGAAATACCACATTCTTCAATAGGAATAAGTTTTTTAATCACCATTTTGGAGTATCCATATACTCTTGGGGTAGATTCTCCGAGGGGACTGTGATCAAAAGTTGCACTGAATGTTTGAACTAATATATGTTCATAATAAGTCCGAGTTTTGTAGGATTCGCCAGTAAAATTAACATTGGCAGTGAGATAATTTCTGAGTATCCTCCATGCTTCTTCAGTATTTTCTTGACTAGGAATATGCTAATTTTCAATATATAATATAAGTTCTCTAGAATCCAATTTCTCATATGAAGGTTTATCTTCAGAATTTTCTTGAACTAAAGATGCAAAAGAATCTGCAGTTTTTTGTTGATCAGATATATAGGATTTCAGTTGTTTATATAATGGATGGTCATCAGGAATATCTTCCAGATGTACGGAAGAACCAATATTCAGACTTTTTGATAATGATGATTCATCTTGAAGAATTTTTGAATTAATTAAAGTCCTATTTCCTTGTTGCAATACAGGAAAATTAGAACTTGCAGAGCAATATGCAGAATTTCTTCGATCGAAATATGAAGGATTTGTTTGTCCTCCTTGATATGAAGAGTTTTGAGGTCGTCCACCTCTGCTACGTCCTCTGGTTGTTTGCTAGGGTGGTTCTATACTACATCAATAATTAGGAATTTGATCAGGATGCCATGACATATATTCACATAGATCTTCATACAGTGTGTCCTTTGTGATAAGATCATTAATGACCTTCCGTAATATAAGCATGTGCATGTCCGCATTTAAAGGAGTTGCCTTTATAAAAGTGATTAAGAATATTTGAGAGAAGAAGTGGAGAAAGAGCTTCATTATTCCTTTTAATCCTATAAATATTAATCACTTAAGTCAATATCAAACCAATAAATATCATTCTCAAGAAATTCGTCGTGATTAAGGAATAATTCTTGTTCTAGTATACCACGAACCAGATTTTCTAAGATAAGAAAATGAATATCTTCGTTTAAAGGAATGTATTTGATAATAGTAATTATAGTTTTTTCAGAGAGGAAGTATGTGTAAAAATTAATGTTAAATATTCTCGAGATAGAAAATCAGGCAAAGAATTTTCACTACCCTTCTTATAATGAATTTCGAAATCAAAAGGAGCTAATTGAGCTTGCCATCTTGCAAATATTAATTTAGAGGCATCATGTTTAAAATCTTTGTCGAACATGTATTTCACAGATTGAGCATCAGTCTTAACAATAAATTTTTGATTATATAAATCATCTTGAAATTTTAAAATACATTTTACAATAGTAAGCATTTCATGAGCTATAGTGGCGTATTTTTTCTAGCTTTCGGTCCACTTACCAGAATAAAATCTAATCAATCATTCTGTTTTTGTATGAGATTAACTTATTAAAGTATTCCACTATACCCAATATACGAAGCATCAATTTTAACAATTTTTAACCAATTAGGTTTTGCAAGAGATATATATGGAAGAGATTGAACTCGATTTTTAATTAATTTTACCAAATCAGTGTGGACTTGAGTCCAAGGCATTTTGTAATCCTTTTTTAGTCTATCATACAGAGGAGCTAAATCTCTAGATAGATTTTTATAAAAAGGAGAGATGTAGTTAAGACTACCAAGGAATCTTTGAAACTGTTTTTTGTCAGTAATAATATCGGGGAATTTTTTAGAAAATTCTAGAGCTCTTTGAATAGGTTCAATAGTACCTTGACAAATGTTATGTCCTAAAAATCAAATATTTGTCTGGAATAAACTTATTTTTGGTTTAGAGATGACCAAACCATTTTGTATAATAATTTGTTTGAACATATTCACGTGTTTAAAATGTAATTCAAGGGTTTTAGAAAGTACTAAAATATCATCAATATAGACTATGATAAAATCCATATAAGGGTTGAAAATATCGTTCATAATTTTTTGAAATTCAGAAGGGGCATTTTTTAAACCGAATGGCATAACATTTCATTCATACTGTCCAAAAGGAACATTAAAAGAAGTTCTATAAGTATGTTCTTTATCAATTTGAATTTGCCAATAACCAGATTTTAAATCGAATTTAGAAAATATGTTAGCATCATATAATCTAGAGAGTAAGTCTTTTTTATTTGGTATAGGATACCTAATCAATTTTAAAAATTTATTCAGAGGTTTATAATTAATGACTAATCTAGGCATACCCCGCTCTTTTTTAGCAGCATTATTAATATAGAAAGCAGTACAAGACCAAGGAGATTTTGAAGGTTTTATAAGACCCTTTTGCAGAAGACTATCACTCTGCTTTTTACAAAATTCTACTAACTCTGTATTCATTTGACAGGGTCGATATTTTATGGGAATTTTATCTTCACAAAAACCATCCTCATAGGGAAGAGAAACAATATGCTTTTTTCGAACCCAGAAGGCATTTGGGTGATCAACACAAATATCAAGAATCAATTGATCAGAAATTATTTTTATTTTTTCTTGTATCTTTACCGACTTCATTGTATCTATAATATTTATACTCATCAATTCTAATTGTAAAAAATTGACTTGCTTTTGCTTCATACTAATAAGAGCATTTATATGTCTTGTTACAGGATCAGTAACAAAAGGATAAGAGATTTGTTTATTTTTATAGGTAGACTTAAAAACATTCGCATCGATATATGTGTAAGGATAAATAGCATTTATGAAAGGTGTTCCTAAAATAATAGGAGGATATAATTGGTTTTTACTAAAAAGAATAAATGAGGAATGCAGACTTTATTTCGACATATATGAGTATTAGGCAATTTATAGTTGATGTCAAGACTATGACCAGATGCAGACTTAATGTTTTTTCAAAATATCTGATTGGAATTAAACCTTCTTGAATGCAACTGACATCAGCACCACTATCAACTATAGCAATATTAGTGATGGAAAATTCCTTATTAATCAAAATAGTGCAATTTATATATCATTTATGAGCAGTAACTAATTGCATCATCCTCAAGAAATAATCATTTTTTAAATCAATTTTTGGAATAATTTTATTCATATCAAAATTGTCAGGGTTTTCAACTTCCTTTTCTTTTCCTTTAGAGGAAATAGTTTTTTGGGAAAAATCAGAAATATCTTCTTCGATTTTCAGAATCCTATGATCAGAGATCATTTGATTTTGTTTTACAGAGATAATTTCCTTTTTAAAATTTTCTACTTCAGTTTTTAAATCATTAAAAGTGGTATTTTTTCCTGGCATTTGACTAATAGCAAGTCTTCTATTGACTTCAGAAATAGAGTAAGGCATGATATCAATATTAGAGGATTTTTTGACAGAATTACTTGTCTTAGGATTACTATAAGTATTGGTTGATGTAGAAGTAATATCAATAATTTTTTGACGAAGCTTCTCATCAGTTACTTCTTTCAGTGATTCTAGAGCGCTATCAGCAGTAATTGTGGAAACATTTAATTCTAAATCTTCAAATTGAGATTAAAGTTTATAAAACATATCATCACAGTCACAATTATCTTTATTACAATCAATGCAAGCATTAGTCGTAGTTTTTTAATAATTTTCAATAGCAAAAGAATTGGGTAATTCAATATCATTATCGGATTGCGTTCCATAATCAGAATCAGAGTCAGAAGTATATAAAAGACCATATACTTGATCATGCACCTCATCGGAGAGTCCTAAGGACTTGAGATTTTGAAGTTTACAATTAGGGGCTATATGACCAAATTGGTTACATTTATAGCACTTGATTTTTGCTAGGTCTCTTTTAGACCTATTCTTTGTAAATCTAGAGGATTTGTGATTGATCCTTCTAGCTTGACGCTCTTCTATAGATCTACGTCTATATCTTTTTCGTTGATAGGGTTTGTCTTTGTCAGAATTAGAGTATCTACGACTCTTTTTCCTAGCAGAATGAGGATTTTCCATACCAAATTGTCCACAAAAGTCTCCTAATTGGGTTTTTTCTCTTATTCTGTCAAGCTTAAATTGTCCAGACAATTTTAATTCATTGCAGAGTTTTAAACCTTCTTCAGTACAAGCTGCTAGAAGTTGACCATAAGTAAAATCTGTCCAAGGGATTGCACCGTACTAACCCTTGATGGTTTTTCTAACTCTTTTAGCAAAAAGTGGTGGAAGACCATCAACAAATCTTGCTTTCCATTGTTCCAATCTAGACTCGGGAAAATCCATAACCCTAGAAAGGAAAGTGTCTTTATACCATCTAAATTAGCCTAAATGTCTACACCTTAAACCATTTAAGAGGGTGCGATTGTTTTCATGTTGGTTAGTAAATCTACCTCCAAAGTGTTGAATAATAGTAAGCATAAGGGCATAAACGGCATCTTCTCTATTTGCAGGAAGATCCCGACCTATATTATCTACCCCAAGCAAAAGATTTCTGGCTTCATAGATCTTATTTCGGTCTTCACTAGAAAGAAAATTGTCCCACCAGCCACGAAGTTGACCAGTAAAACCAGCAACAATTATTTTACAAATAGTATTATCTGAGCGAGTAGGATTTCCCGCATTGTCGTGAGGGCTAGAGACTTTAGCAATAGTAGAATACATCAACATACGATGAACCAAAATAGACAGTTGTCTTTCAGATAAACCATCTAAATTCCATTTGTAAATATGTTTTCCACTATACAAAGTGTTTGTGAGGGACCAGTCTCTCTCTTTGATCATGACATCATGAGGAGTTGGTCGTGGTAATAGGCAGTTTGAATTTGAGGAATATCCGCATATTTCTTCCCCGGTTGTTTTCTGACCAAGCCTTTGAGTTTATTCATCTCTGAATGGATTTCTGCTCCGATTGGAGTAGTTTGGACATCATTAAAATTATTGGTTAAAGATTCAATAGTATCAGCAAAATTATTAGACAAATCAATGGGTTTTATATTTAGACCAGAGAATTTCTTTTCAAGCAGTTTTTCAAATTGTTCTAAGTTAGAGGGTTGTCTAAATCCTTCTATATCTATATCAGGAAGTCTTTGAATATGCGGCTTAGCAGTTAGGTTTTCTGACTTGCTTTCTGATTTAGAAGCAATATCGGAAGACTTTTGACCATCACTAAGTTTTTTAATCAGGTTAGCCATAATATCGAGTTTTTCATCAAGAGAGGAGATATGTTCTCCTAGAACTTTTACATAAAGGCTCAAATAATTGTTTTGTGCAATTAGACAATTAATTTCAAAAATAGTGATTTTTCCAACTTCATTGTCGATAAATTATTGAAAAGCAGAGAAAGTTAAAGCAGTATTATTAGAAAGTATAAAAGATGATTGAGGAGGATAAATAGCTTGTGTTATAGTACCATTAGAACTTTGTAAGATCTTTCAATAACCTTGACATACAAAGGCAAATATGCAGACATGAACCATGGCACAAAGTAAACAATTTGATTATGCAATGCGCACCTTTCATAAAATTCTTCAAAGAAGTTTTTTAACTCATCCGGACTATAAGCCTCAAAAAACCAAGTCCTAAAGATATTCCATTTTTTATCAAAAACTTCCTTTTGAATAAATTTTCTTGCGTGAGTAAAACTCCTAAAGTTAGCTTTGTCTCTGTGACTACGTCTAGTAAGTTGTGCAGGTTCGGTTTTCCGACTTTGGCGTAATCCGATATTGTTACATGGTATGGAAGGCTGAGCGACATACCCCAGCCTAGTGAGATCCTGTTAATGGAATCAGATCCTAGGAACTTTCATGGTAATTATGTCAAGTGTGCTGAAGTTTTCAGCATAGATATAAGGCTTTTATAATCATGGATATGGGCGAAGTTAGTACTAAGAGTTCTAAACTCCAAGAAATAGATTTACCTCAGCATATGGATTTATTAAATAAGTGGACAATCCCCAAAGTAGATTTAAACACTATTTATGAATATGGTTTATTTGATAAAATTAAACACAAGAAGATTATAAAAACTACAGAGCAATCTATTGCTCTAAATACTAATGAAAAAACTCTTCAATTGCTCAAAAAAAATGGCATTGATCTATTTAAAAAACAATATAATTACTTACATATTGGCTTGGTGCAAATTGCATTTAAACCTTTAACTTTGAAATGTCTTTACTAAACTCACCTATGGTCATGATCAACAGGAGGAAATAGTCAAGAAAATTACCGAATATGAAAAATCTCCCAAGAAATCGAATTCTTTGGAGCTTTTTCATATTCGGTAATTTTCTTGACTATTTCCTCCCATTGATCATGACCATAGGCGAGTTTAGTAGCTAGATCTTTCCGAAGTAATTTGTCCCAGAAATTACAATAGAATGTTCGATATACGGCAGGAATTTGTTGGGTATCATAGCCTATTTATACTGACCATTGATGGATCCAAGGAATGGAGAGTTCTATGTTGAAATACATTTGATCAATAGTATCGATTTTACAAATATGTTCTGAAAGATATAATTCAGTTAAGAAAGGTGAGGATTTTTTCCATGAATGGTAAAGAGAGGAATATTCGGGAGGTAATATTTTGACTGTGGGTCCATGCTGAGTCCACCATTGGATAAACCAATTTGGAATAGGCTTTTCAAATACTTTAGCACAAATTTTTTAAACCAAGTATGTTTGTGTTTATAATTATTATAATATAATACTTGAGAAAAGGCTTTAATGTAATCCCAATAGGTGAAATTTGCAAGTGTTTGTCCCATTGGCCCCATTGGCATGGATTTTTGAGTCATTGATGAAATACCCCATTCTTCAATAGGAATAAGTTTTTTAATCACCATTTTAGAGTATCCATGTACTCCTGGGGTAGATTCTCCGAGGGGATTGTGATCAAAAGTTGCATTGAATGTTTGGACAGAGAAGAAGTAGAGAAAGAGATTCATTATTTCTTTTAATCCTGTAAATATTAATCACTTAAGTCAATATCAAACCAATAAATATCATTATCAAGAAATTCGTCGTGATTATGGAATAATTCTTCTTTTAGTATACCACAAACCAGATTTTCTAAGATAAGAAAATGAATATCTTCGTTTAAAGGAATGCATTTGATAATAGTAATTATAGTTTTTCAGACAGGAAGTATGTGTAAAAATTCATGTTAAATATTCTTGAGATAGAAAATCAGGCAAAGAATTTTCACTACCCTTCTTATCATGAATTTCGAAATCAAAAGGGGCTAATTGAGCTTGCCATCTTGCAAATATTAATTTAGAGGCAAACGGTAATTATATCAAGTGTGGTGAGGTTTTCAGCATAGATATAAGGCTTTTATAATCATGGATATGGGCGAAGTTAGTACTAAGAGTACTAAACTCGAAGAAATAGATTTACCTCAGCATATGGATTTATTAAATAAATGGACAATCCCCAAAGTAGATTTAAACACTATTTATGAATATGGTTTATTTGATAAAATTAAACACAAGCAGATTATAAAAACTACAGAGCAATTTATTTCTCTGAATGTTGATGAAAAAACTCTTCAATTGCTCAAACAAGATGACATTGATCTATTTAAAAAACAATATAATTACATACATATTGGCTTGGTGCAAATCGCATTTAAACCTTTAACTTTGAAAGGTCTTCCTGAAACCTTTTTAGCTGCACTTCGTGATACCAGAAATTTAAACTTTAGACAATCCCTTATGGGATCTATCGAGTCTACTCTTGTATATGGCCCTGTCTATTTTAATACTCAGCCTAATTTAGCCTTATATTTGCCTAATGTTAATATCACTAATGCTTTAACTTTAAATGTAAAAACTCATGGCTATAATTATGCACCGGGATCTGAGCTTATAAGTTTATCTTATCATATTTATTACCATTTGTTGTCAACTTTAAATCCTCATTGTAAATTAATTGATAATGCTTCAGATTATACTATGTTAATTGAAACTAATTTTGAAAAAGCTAAACTCACTACCAGGAGACCTATTCGATGGGATGAGATAAATTTTCCAAAGAATTGGATTCTAAATTCAGTTATTTCTCCGACACAGCTTGCAAAAGAAGTAACAAACTCAGAGTTAACTCATGTAACTCAGAGTAGTGATGGAAAAATCTGTCTTCAATTTGATGAAGATACACCTACATATATAAATTCTTTGTCAAGAAATTCTTTCCATGCCTAAAATGTTGCCTGCTATGCATCATATTTCTCCATTTGGACCAATCAATGGTCCAGCCCAAAATCGTGTTGCATCCTTACATACTTTAAATTCTGCAGATTCACCTAAAAGTGTAGAAAAAATTAAAATCAATTCTAAAACAAATATTGTTCAAGATTATGAAAATCCTACCCCATCTGAGATGGATTTTGATATAAATTCTATTTAATTATGATGACACAACTTATTGATTTTAGTCCTGGTTCTCAGGCAAGAAAATTTATTCAAAAAGAATTTTTTGATAAAAAATGGAATATCCTTAGGACTTGGTTTTTTGAGGCTTATAGTCCGGATGAGTTAAAAAACTTCTCTGAAGAATTTTATGAAAGATGCGCATTGCATAATCAAATTGTTTACTTTGTGCCATGGTTCATGACTGCATATTTGCCTTTGTATGTCAAGGTTATTGAAAGATTTTACCAAAGTTCTAATGGTACTATAACACAAGCTATTTATCCTCTTCAATCATCTTTTATACTGCCTAATAATACTGGTTTAACTTTCTCTACTTTTCAATAATTTATCGACAATGAAGTTGGAAAAATCACTATTTTTTAAATTAATTGTCTAATTGCATAAAACAATTATTTGAGCCTTTATGTAAAAGTTCTAGGAAAACATATCTCCTCTCTTGATGAAAAAATCGATATTATGGCTAACCTGATTAAAAAACTTAGTGATGATCAAAAGTCTTCCGATATTGCTTCTACATCAGAAAGCAAGTCAGAAAACCTAACTGCTAAGCTGCATATTCAAAGACCTCCTGATATACATATAGAAGGATTTAGACAACCCTCTGACTTAGAACAATTTGAAAAACTGCTTGAAAAGAAATTCTCAGGTCTAAATATAAAACCTATTGATTTGTCTAATAATTTTGATGATACTATTGAATCTTTAATCAATAATTTTAATGATGTCCAAACTACTCCAATCGGAGCAAAAATCCATTCAGGGTTGAATAAACTCAAAGGCTTGGTCAGAAAACAACCGGGGAAGAAATATGCGGATATTCCTCAAATGCAAACTGCCTATTACCCACGACCAACTCCTCAAGATGTCATGATTGAAGAGAGAGACTGGTCCCTCAAAAACACTTCGTATAGTGGAGAACATATTTACGAATGTAATTTAGATAGTTTATCTGAAAGACAACTGTCTATTTTGGTTCATCGTATGTTGATGTATTCTACTATTGCTAAAGTCTCTAGCCCAAAAGACAATGCGGGAAATCCTACTCGCTCAGATAATACTATTTGTAAAATGATTGTTGCTGGTTTTACTGGTCAACTTCGTGGCTGGTGGGACAATTTTCATTCTAGTGAAGACCGAAATAAGATCTATGAAGCCAGAAATCTTTTACCTGGGGTAGATAATCTAGATCGGGATCTTCCTGCAAATAGAGAAGATGTTGTTTATACCCTTATGCTTACTATTATTCAACACTTTGGAGGTAGATTTACTAATCAACATAAAAACACTCGCACCCTCTTAAATGGTTTAAGGTGTAGACAATTAGGCGAGTTTATACGGTATAAAGACACTTTCCTTTCTAGGGTAATGGATTTACCCGGGTCTAGATTGGAACATTGGAAAGAAAAATTTATTGATGGTCTTCCACCACATTTTGCTGAAAGAGTTAGAAAAACCATCAAGGGTCAGTACGGTGCAATCCCTTGGACAGATTTTACTTATGGTCAACTTCTAGCAGCTTGTACTGAAGAAGGTTTAAAACTCTACAATGAATTAAAATTTTCTAGACAAATTAAACTTGACATAATAAGAGAAAAAACCCAATATGGAGACTTTTGTGGACAATTTGGTATGGAAAATCCTCCTTCTACTAGGAAAAAGAGTCGAAGATACTCTAATTCTGACAAAGACAAACCCTATCAACGAAAAAGATATAGACGTAGTTCTATAGAAGAGTGTCAAGCTAGAAAGATCAATCGCAAATCCTCTAGATTTACAAAAAATAGGTCTGAAAGAGACCTAGCAAAAATCAAGTGCTAAAAATGTAACCAATTAAGCGACAATCGTCCAAAATATAATGTGTATCTAGACACAATAGTCCTAGACCCCTCAACGTCGGCAAACGTGGTTTTCAATGTTGGTCTCCCCCGGGATTACACCTTCTCGGTGAGCTACACAACTCCTTTAAGCCTAAATTTAAATAATTTTACACATAACATCAACCATTAACGAAGAGTCTTTTATTAAGGCATTTCCAACTTGGTATTATCATAACAGTAAACTTGCAAGCTATTTCAATTATATCAAACCATAGCCATTTAATCGATTGGACTCCAATTTTTGACTTAAAATCCAAAACCATTGTAAGACCCTGAAAAAAAATTCAAGCCTAACTCAGTCCTTTATAGCATGAAAAGAGGTCCCAGTTTAAGGTAAGTATTGGCACTTAGTTTTATTTTGGCCTCGATACTTCTATAAACTTATTTTCGACCCTTACGACCTTAAAATATCGATTTTTAGGATGATTCATGATCAGGAATGTCAGTAGGTGTTCTCGGACGAGTTTCAGATTTTTTGAACATCATTTGAGGTACGTTTAGGAGTCTAAAATAGTGGATCGATGCGATGTTGACGCGTCGCGTTGCCTATCGCGTCGATATCTATTTTTTCCCAGATCCCCGTGCAAATTCCAGTGAGCCGACATGATCTCGACGCGTCGCGTCGGCCATAGCGTCGACCCAATTGAAGCGGCGCATCGCTGGGCATGTTTTCAGTAATTAAAAGTCTGCATCCAGAGGGGTATTTGGGTCACTTTCCCACTCATATTCAGCCCTAAAACACGAGATTAATTATTCCTACGGGCTAAAATCACCCACTTTCTCTCAATTTCTCTTAAATTTCTCTCAAGAACATACCCTAGGGCATTCAATTTCAAGTTCAAGCTTCAAGAACACACCATCAATTTCCACAAATTTGATTATCAAGGTATGTTAGGTGTTCATCCAAGGGTTTTCTTCCACCCTTGAAGCTCAAGAATCTTTTTTAAACTACAAGTTTATTATTTTCATGAATTCCATGATTTTACTAGACTGTATTGATATTCATGATAATTGTTTGGGTTTCGATCCATGGTAAATTACAAATTCTATGTGAATTAAATAGCATGTGGGTAGTGTTATATGATCTCATGTTAAAACACTTGAATTTGCAAGTTAGAGTTGTAATCATGATGTTTATATATGATGTTGGTTATTATGCGCATAAATTATGCCCTCTAAGTGTTTGATAGAATGTCCATGTGAGTGAAACAGTGAAATCATGACATAATAGTATGTGTACAAGTTCATGCCTTACAAATGTTTGATAAAATACCTCAATGAATGAATGAGTTATGACAAACGACTAGTTATCATGCTTTCAAGATTGTGCTATGTTTTACTATCTACACTATCGAGTCCTGGTGGTATTCAATACCCAAAAATCTAGTTGTTTACCTAGAATTACAGTAGATTTAGAATAGTCTCAGTAATGTCACGAATAGTAGTACTCAGTGAGTCATAGAACTCAGTGAACTCAGTCCAGTTCAGTCAGTAACTGATCAGTAACAGTTTAGTCCAGCCTAGTACAGTCTAGTGATCAGTTCAGTGTTTATTCAGTTGGGATTAAGATTTATCACTAAGTGAACCCAAGGATGGGGGCTCACCTGCCAGTTGATGGTGTGATCCTTAGCAACAGTCCTTGCGTTCCAAAACTATGTAACTACTGTAGGTTGAGATATCAACCTGCCAGTTGAGGGTTGATAAGGTGTTTACCTGCCAGTTAAGGGTAATACCATTCACATTAGAGTACCTGCCAGATGAGGGTGACTTTTCATCTTGTCTTTACCCATAGTACGATACTGATACCCTTCCAACTGGGGTTACAGGTTGGACCTCAATCAGTTCAGATAGGGGCATATCAGGTAAATAATTACCTCCCACAGTCTCAATTGCAAACTCAGTATAGAACTTAGTTCAGTTCTACAGAATCAAGACTGTCAGTTACAGTCACCCACCTCAACATAGAACTCAGTTCAGTTCTATAGAATCAGGACTGTCAGTTATAGTCACCCAACTCAACATAGAACTCAGTTTAGTTCTACAGAATCATGACTGTCAGAAACAGTCACCCAGTTATCAGTAACCAAGTTACTAGTAACTCAGTTATCAGTTAACCAGTTATCAGTAATCAGTATTCAATTTCAGCGTAACCTCAGTTACAATATATATTTTTGTATATAGTTATACGCTCAGTAATGCAAAGTGAATCAGTAGTTACAGCAGTTTCAGTTATACATGCACTCTCTTCCAAGTTGCATTCATACTATTCAGTCAGTTATTGAATATGCATATGAACCCCTGCATATCAGCCTACCTCACTTAGCATACCAGTACATTCAAAGTACTGACGCATACTCTTTCTTTATGCTATGATGTCTCATATCACAGGTTCAGATACACGGGCTCCTGGTCGTACTTAGCAACTCAGACTATCAGCAGCTTACTTAGTGGTGAGTCCTCATAGTTTGAGAATGGAGTTATTATTTCAGTATCTCAGTTTATTTCAGTAGTCAGAGTTAGTTGAGGGCTTGTCCCATCAACTTCCTATTCAGACAGTTAGAGGCTTTCAAAATAGAATATTTCAGATAGATGTTCAATTTTCAGTATCTATTTATTAGTATTTGATTTCAGTTGTGAACCTTATGAAAGTTTCAGTCTAATTTCCATAATATTACAGTGTTATTATTCAGTGATTTCAGTAAGTACCAGTCATAGGTTAGCTTGTGGTCCTTCGAGATCGTAAGCACCATGTGACGTCCAAGGTACAAACTCGGGGCATTACAAACTTGGTATCAGAGCTTAAGGTTCAACAAAGTCCTAGAAAGTCTAAAATCCGCATCTAGTAGGGTCTTGTTCATGGGTGTGTAGCGCACCACACTTATAGACGAGAGGTATGAGGCATTTTAGGAAAAGTTTCCCTTCTTTCAGTATTGTATCGTGTAAGTAAGCATGAGCTCAAGTTAAACTCTCTGTCTAATTCAAGTTTCCCTTTCATTTAAAGAATATTCCTCCCAAAAAAACTAACGAAAGAAGAACGGGAAATCATCCAGCACCTCCACCCGTTCAGGCAGATCCCCTGGATGAACATGTTTCCCATGCAAAATTCAGAGCAAATTTCACCACCCTAGCTCATTCTATGGTGGCCCAGAATGAATGTCCAGCTATTATCCAGGACAACTTAGTGTCCAATACTGTTGTATCTAGAATTCGGGACTTTACCCGAATGAATCCTCCATCATTTACAGGGTCTAAGTCAGATGAAGACCCACAGGAATTCCTTGATCGGGTGCAGAAAGTTACAAATATTATTGGGGTAACTGCTAGTAAGAGTGTTGAGTTGGCCACATATCAGTTGCAGGATGTGGATCACTCATGGTTCAAGTAGTGGAAGGCAGAAAGGGCTACAGATGCAAGGCCCATAGAATGGAAGGAGTTTGCCACTGCTTTTTTGGATAGGTTCTTCCACTGGAGTTGAGGGAAGTGAAGGTTTTAGAGTTTATTAATCTAAAGCAGGGCAACATGACAGTGAAGGATTATTCTCTCAAGTTTACTCAGTTATCCAAATATGCTCCTCATGTGGTAGAAAATAGCAGGTCTAAGATGAGTAAGTTCATATCTGGTGTGTCTAACAGTATGGTCAGGGAGTGTAGGACCATAATGCTGATTAAGGAGATGGATATATCTAGGATCATGGTCCATGCCAGCAGATAGAAGAGGATAAGACCAAAGAGAAGGAGATGGATCATAAGAGAGCTAGAACAGGTAGCTTTAACTTCACTCAGCCTAAGTCAGAGGGTGGTAATCATTCTCAGTTCCACCCGAAATCTTTTGTTCCAGCTTCGTCCTCAGCCAGTGCTCCAGTGCCAAAATTCAGAGATACTAATAGAGATAGAGCGCCGGGATTTAAGCCTCGGGGTAGTGTTAGTAGTGCCCGAACAAATCCTCTTTGCCAGAAGTATGGAATAAACTATTAAGGTGTCTGCAGAACCGGTAGTGATGTGTGTTTCGAGTGTGTTAAGCTAGGTCATAGAATCAGAGATTGTCCTCAGTCGGGTTCACAGGTCAGTTTAGTTTTCCCCCAGCTCAGTTCGGTCTCCCGAATCAGCAGGGTGTCGCTTCCAGTGCCACCAGTGGGCAGCGCCCAAATAGACCCTACGCACTACAGTCCCAACAGGATTAGTAAAGTTCTCCTGATGTGGTCACTGGTACGTTACAAGTTTACCATTTACATATTTATGCTTGCTAGATCCATGAGCTTCTTTGTCCTTTGTAACTCCGTATATAGTTGTTGACTTCAGAGTCAGCCCCGAAATCCTTGTAGAGCCCTTCCCAGTCTCTACCCCAGTGGGTAAATCTATCATAGCTCGGTGGGTATACAAGAACTGTCTGATTATGGTATCTCAGAAACTTACTTCAGCAGACTTAGTAGAATTAGAGATGATAGATTTTGACGTTATTCTCAGCATGGATTGGATTCATTCATGCTATTTAGTGGACTGTAGAAAAAGAGTTGTCCACTTTTAATTCCCGAATGGACCTGTCCTATAATGGAGGGGTAGTACTTCAGCACTTAGGGGTAATCTTTTTTCCTACCTTAGAGCAAGGAAAATGATATCCAAGTGGTATTTCTATCATCTCGTTTGAGTTCAAGACTTTAGTTGTAATACCCGTGCCTTTTCTTAGCTTGAAAATCATCTCAAGGATGTTAGAACTTGCTTTTAAATATGAATCTATTTTTGTACACATGATATTTTTATGATTTTCACTTTCCATCACATGGGAAATTGATTAATCTTTCCATCGATACCAATTTCATCAAAATCCAGTGTCTAATGAGAAAGTTATGTCCGAAATACAGAACGTAGGAAAATCGCCCAGGTTCGACGGTAGAGGCGATGAACTGTCGGACATGCGATGTACCATCATCCAATACCATCGCATGGAGGCAGAGACCCACATTCTGGAAAGGTGCAATGGCGAGGTCCGATGGACCGTCGACCATGCGACGTACCGTCGCAACCCCATCATCACAGTTAGGCAGTGTACCCCAGTTCTGTTCCAGTCCGACGGCGAGGTCTGATGGCGAGGTCCGACGGACCGTCGACCATGCGACGTACCATCGTGACCCACCGTCGGATAAATTTCTTAGTCGTTTTAATACGTTTTAATAGGGGTATTTTGGTCATTTAGCACCCGTCTATATATACCCATTAATACACGATTTTATCCACTTTATTCATTATTATTTCACAAATAAGATTAGGGTTTCTCTCTAATATCAATCTCCAAGAACAAAATTCAATCTTCTTCAAGAGATTAAGAGATTTTCAATTCTTCAAGAACATCATCCCAGGTATGCATAGTGTTCATTCATGGACCCCTTTCGTCCATGAAGTCCAAGAATCCCTTTTCTAAACTCAAGTTATGGATTTTCTTCAGGTTTTCATGATTTGACTGCTCATGGTCATGTTGATAAATGTGAAATTAGATTCTACTCCATGATTGTTGATAATTTCTATGTAAGTTTAATTACTATAACCATAGATTCATGCAACCCTATGAGTTAAACCTTGAATGATGAAATTAGAATTGAATAATGATGTTTACATAAACCATGCCTATAATATGTTTGATCAAATGCCTAGATGAAGGAAAATTGCCTAACTAGCATGATATCATGAAATCCCCATGTATGTACAAGTTCATGCCTATTACATGTTTGATGAAATGCCTCTATAAATGTATCATGGTGATTGTTATGTATTCAAGTAAGTCATGCATTGTCAGTTTTCTTCCATCGAGTCCTGGGGGTACTTGTACCCAAAATATTAGTTGTGTGCCTAGAGCCATGTCATGTTTTCACGATACTCTCAGTCAAGCTATGAACTCTTAGACTTCATACAATTTTATGACTCAAGAAATCTCCATGATCTCATGAACTCAGTCAGTTGTCAGATATCACTAGTATTCCGTCAATCAATGGAATTCAGTAATTCAGCTCATGTTCAGTTCAGTAAATCATGTTCAGTGTCCATTCAGATAGGAGTATAAATTAGCACCGAGTGAATCCAAGGATGGGGAAACGCACTATTAGATGAGGGTGTGATCCTTAGCATTCATCCTTGCATTCTAGAACTATGTAGCCAGCATAGGTTGAGACATCAACACTGTCAATGAGGGTTGATAAGGTGGATTAGCACTGTCAGATAAGGACCCCACCATTCTTATATAGGGGATACTATCAGATAAGGGTCACCCACAGCTTGTCCTTACCAGTGGCGTGGTATTGACACCCTTCTAACTGGGGTTACAGATTGGACCCTAACTTTTCCATAATGGCGTATCAGGGGCATGTCGGTTAAATACTACTTCCCATATTTTCATGTTACAAAATCAGGGTTGTCAGTCACAGTCAATCAGTTTCAGTAATAGAACTTAGCTAGTTCTTCAGATTTCAGGATTGTCGGATACAGTCAACTCAGATACAGTACAAAACTCAGATGGTTTCACCAGATTCAAGACTGTCAGATACAGTCATCCATGTTATCAGTTATATTTAGATAGAGTTATTTATGCAATCAGTTATATCAATCATCAGTTATGTCATGTTATCAGTATTCAGATTCAGTAATCATGTTATCACGGTATCAGTTACAGTTACGTAGTTATGCATGCACTCTCATATTCATGTTAGACAGTTAGTTAGCATTAATCATGCATGCAAACCTTTGCATATATCCTAACTCACATGTATACTCAGTACATCCATTGTACTGACATATTTGCGCTATGGTTCTTTCTTTTTATGTTGCACCATAGGTTCAGAGACACGAGTTCCAGATCAACAGTAGATTCTAGTTTCAGCAGTTAGAGTCAGAAGTGATTCCTCATCCTTTGAGGACATGATTATTTCTTTGGTATCTCATTGATTCACTTATTAATTGGAGTTAGTTAGGGATATGTCCCATCAACTCTTTATTCAGATTATTCAGACAGTAAAGGTTTTCAGACTAGATGCAGACTAAATATAAATTATCACATTTTAGACTTCAGTTACCTCAGTTTTTTTTTGGGTATTCTATTACCCCACACATCTGTTATGTTATGTTTATCACCCGGGTAAGGCCAGCGTAGTGGCCGACGCTCTCTGTAGGCTATTGATAACGCCTAAACTACAGCTCTCGTAAGAGTGTAAGCGGTCGCTGTTAAATATAGAACCCAACTGGGTTGGGTGTCGAATCCCACAGGGAATACTTGGTCACTAAATGTTGTAACTATTAGTAGACTGTTGGTCGAAAATTCTACGGAAAGGGGGAAATTTGAGTTTGGCGTGAATTACTACTATGGAAGTAAAAACAGAATGCTTAATTTAGTAAGATTTAATCATAGAGAATAATAAGTTAGGGTTATGTCCACCTTATGAGTTCTACGTATCTATTAACTATGAGTAATGCGGAATTCAGACATGCATGCACTTATAGAGATTCGTATTCTAATGGTAAATCCTAGTGTTTCTCAACCATCAAGGATTATTTCACTTTAACTCTCTCGAGATTAAGGCGTATAACTAACGGTACGAACTCTCCAAGAGGTTAACCCAGTTACGGCACTAACGTGTAAATACGGGTTGGTAGCCCTATTTCCTTGTCACACTCTCTTTTCCAAACATGTAACTTTTCTCTCGAACAAGTTAATGCTATAATGGTGTATTCTATATGTTTGCAACCACAAGAATTTAATTAAAACGAAGAGAGTAATGATATAAGAAGCATACACATCAAGAATTCACAAACTCATAGTAATAGATAGTATATCAAAAGGCTTCCATAACCCTAACAGAGAAGTTTAGCTACTCATGATTGTAAAGGAAAACAACGAAGACATCATCATCATCATACTAAAACTAGAACAATCTTCGCGAGAGGATGCTTTTAACATCAAAGATGGATGACGTTTTTCCTCTTAGCCGTCTTCCCCCAAATATGTAGCGTGTTTCTCTCTATTTAAAATTACAGAATCTGTAAACTGAATAATACTCAAAGTGTCGATCGAATTCTGAAAAGCAATGCTGAAAAATTCAGCAAATAAGGTTTTTATAACATCCTTGTCCTAGTCCTACTAGGTTACTGCTGCACCCCTAAGTATTAAGAAATACTGATTTTGCCCGGGACAGATTCTCCATGCATCACATTCAGTCCACAAGCTTCCAAAAGCTTCCTTCCTTCTTACATGAAGTTTTCCTTTGCTGCCCAAAGTTCCACAAAGTGCTGAAATCTTCATCATTAATACCCAAAAACATGCTAATCACGTAGGTTAGCTCACTTACAGGAAAATGGACTAAAAGTGTAGGAATTATATATTTTGTCCTCAAAACTTAGCTAAAATATGGGTAAACGATGGTGTTTTAGGCGTGTAAATACACCCAACATCAACACCCCACACTTACAGCTTTGTTCGTTCTCGAACAAAATATTACGTCCATGCAAACATCTAACTAGGATTTCACAGCAGTAACACAAAATATTCATCAAGACATGCACGGCAATTATTAACAAAGAGTAGTTTTCTGGATCGCTACTAGAAACCATTCAACCTCCAACATAGACTCGTGATGATGGCTAATTCGTATCCACAAGTTAAGGCACCAGGAATCATACACAACTACCCAAAACTCATCAACCATGTGTGTCTCACACAAGATATCACCCATAATCACTCACAAGTTTTGCATTTTTCGGAACATGGGTATTAGATTCTCCTTGCTCTCACTCTCACAAAGAATTCATATGTTGCAACTGATGACCATAGGCTTACCCTTAGTGTAATGCTCCACTAATATCAGAATGCTAAGCTTAGGATCAAGTAGGTCTTTACAGGTTGTAATGTAGGCTAAGGGACAGGTAGGACTATTTTGGCCAGAAATAGTGACTATGTTCCCTAAGCGCTTTAATACACTACGTTATGTCATTAACACTCTCTTTTAAACAAACTTTCTACCTTTCTTTTCATCTAACACCCATTTTCACCTATTTTGTTATTCAATTATAAACACAAAGATGAGAATATACAACTTATTTTTTTATTTATTTTTATTTTTCTATTTCTGTTTTTTTTTCTTTTTTTTTTATAAAATACCTCTATGATAGTCACTCCTTTTCACAACAATTTTAAGTACCAATACACTCTAAGGCATCACTCTCACCCAATTTCCTCTTATTTTGTCACATGACTCTACAGTTTAAAGCGCTTAGGAATTTGAATCAAATTATGGTCTTGAAAAAAAATGGATTAGGCTACATATGAGGCTGTCAAAGAAAATTGCTAAAGGCTCAAAGGGGGTTAACTAGGATAATGTCCACGGGTAGGTAAAAAGAAGGTAAACAATCACAGGCTGCCAAAGAAATACCTAAATCATCTCCTAAACTCACACTCTTTATTTCGCTTTACACACACACCAGGCAAGTTCTAGCATCAGTCACAACACAGAATATACTATAACCTCACACACACAAGGCACATGGTCAACTTTATTGGGAGCAGTATAGACTCTTGACCCAACAGATGAATGAATTAAACCACACACTTATCATACAGTGAGTCACACTTAGAGCCTAAATGTCTCAATAGTAATGATTTTGGCACAAACTCTTGTCATAATACCATGCCGCCTATCAGAACAATTTCATGCAAAATCTAAAAAATCTAACATTAAACTAACTAATTACGACTAATTAAAACAAACAAGAACTAGAATAAATGTAGGCAAAGAAGTACAAGAAGCATACAAATACCAGCACCCCACACTTAGACGGGACACACTGTCCTCAGTGGAAAATAAATAAGGAAAACCTAATTAGTCGGACTCTTCCTCTATGTCTGGGGTCATGCCCCCTGCATCGGAATCATCATCAGAGTCGTCGTCATCAGAGTTATCCTCCACATCTGAGTCTGGCTGTCGGTGATCATCGTCAGTCGGTACGTCATCATCGAGAGGTTCCTCAAAATTTACACCTACTCCATACATAGCCCGCGCATGCTCATTTATCAGGTAGTCATAATCCAACTGCTGGAGCTCTGCATCAGTTGGAACACGTCCCCCACTCATCATGATAAACCTCGTCATGCCATATAAATGGCGGAAGAAGCTTTCATCGCGAGCATGTCTTTCTGCAGTGATCAAGTTGACGCCATGCATAGTTTCAGGATCTTTAACCTTCGTAAGATCAACTTTCTTCGGGTTGTGTAGAAGCTTATGATCTGCAGGTTCCTCTTCAATGTCCTCCTTCCTCAACATTGCGGTCAACAAATTGCCAAAGCTGAAGTGGGACCTCTTGTGCAGCCTATCCTTACGCATTGACGACCGTATAACCGCACCAATGTGGATGGGAATATTAGTCATCAGAGCGTACACCAAGCATACTCTATCACGTGTGATCTTTGTGTACTGTGTCCCTGGAATCAGGCAAGAGTTGACTATCCGCAACCATATCCGAGCTTCTCTGTTCAAGGAAGCATACAGGAAGGTATTGTGCCGACCGGTATCCTTGTGACGACTCCAACGTGCCATTGATCTTGTTCCGCACAGTGTGTGTCTGATTGCCCTGTATGGAGGTCTGTGATAAAACTCCTTGAGCGGTGATGGATCCACAGATGGAATACCCAGAAAAGAGTTGAAGAACTCCGCATTCAGTTGCAAGACTTGGCCCCGAATCTTCACTTCACTTCCGGTAGTCTTTGGGGACCAATTGGCATAGAATTCTCGCGTTAGATCAAGATTGCATTCTCCCATATCTTAGAAGATGAAATTAAGATGTAGCGCCATGATTTTAGCCAAAATGTGAGGTTCTCTCTTCACTAGACTCTCCTTTTGTATCAACTCCATGTGAACATATTTTTTCACTTTGTTGTTCTTGTACCACTCTTTTCCTTCCTCCTCTAGGACCCATTTTATCCCGAACATGCGGCGAGGTATTTGCAGCGAGGAGGATTCAGCTTGCTCTTTTCTTCCCCTTTTTTGACCTTTCTGTGAGGTTGACGTTTTTTCTTTTCCTGGTCGACCTTTTGGTGCCATTTCACCTGAGATTAAAATAAAGTCATGTTAGTTTATCTCGGAAGATTTGATCGACAAACAAACAATAATGGCACCACCCCACACTTAATTTGTTGGCACCAACTAATTAAGTGGATGATATCGGTTACTCAGACTTCATCATCATACATGTAGGCGATATGTTCCAACAATATGTTCAGCACAGTCATACTTTCATGGAACCTTAACTATCCTTTTCAGCTCTATGTCTTGTAATCTTGACCATACTTTATGGTTTGGATTAATGCACTTTTTGAACAAGACTACTACGTAGAGATCGAATCAAGTTATGGCATAGAAATAATCACAACATCTCATGCTTATATTCAGTCATGATCTTTATCTCGATGAACGAGTCATTCAAACATTCCAACTTTCAACTTACAAGATTATGTAATTAACTTTACCATTTCGATTTCGCAAAAAGATGACAGTGTATAACAATCAAATACAAATCGGAACAAAGTCAAGAACACCCATGCGTATTCTTTCACTCAACTAGATGTATCATAACAAACCATCCACATTCAAATCACCAACACCACTTCAAGATTTAACAACTCATTATAGGCGTAGTATTTTAATAACTACGGAATATAAAAGAAGAACTTACTTGGTGATGAACTTGGAAGATGATCTTGCAAGGTTAGATGAGCAAAAAGAAAAGTTTTGAGAGATTTGGTAAGGTTAGGCGGCGCCTAGGTTGAGCAAACAATGAGATTTTGTTCGAAGATTGAGGGTCTATTTATAGACCAAGGCTAGGGTCGGGTTTGATCCATGAAAAATTGAGTTAGGAGTCAAAAATAATAAGTAGGCGGCGCCTAATGATTTGCCTATGCTTAGCATAGGCGGCGCCTATGGTATTGCCTAGTTGGGCATAGGCGGCGCCTATGCTATGGCCTAGTTGAAACAGTGAGCATAGGCAATGGCATAGGCGGCGCCTTTAGCTTTGCCTAGTTGAACATAGGCGGCGCCTATGCTATGGCCTAGTTGGGCATAGGCGGCGCCTATGCTATGGCATTGTAGATTCAGAGAGAAAAGGCAATGGCATAGGCGGCGCCTTTAGCTTTGCCTAGTTGAGCATAGGCGGCGCCTATGCTATAGCATTGTCGATTCAGAGAGCAAAGGCAATAGCATAGGCCTTGCCTTATCCGTTGCCTAGATTTACATAGTACTTGTCTTGTCCATTGCCTAGATTTGTATAGGCAATGCCTAACCGAAAGCCTTTTGCTCCTTCATTACTCACTTACCACCTTTAACATTGCTCACTTTCAAATCAAAATTTGAGACCAAGCTCCTCCTTTATACGTTTTGCACCTACACTTAATCAAAAACAATAAAAACGATTAGAAAGATGGGTTGCCTCCCACCAAGCGCCTTAGTTTTGGTCGTGGCTCGACTCTTCTTTTTGGATTTTTATTTAACAAAACAAACTCCTAGGAAAACAAAACAACTAAAAATGATGGGTTGCTTCCCATTTAGCGCTTGATTTATTATCGCGGCACGACATAGCTATCTCGATTCCTTAGACTTCATCGAGATAGATGGTGCATCATTTTCTGAATGGATTCAGACGACGCTGCTGCTTACTTGTAGGCATTCAATCTTCTTCGAGATGACTCTTGTGCATACATATCCCAGGAGGGATACCAATTATATCATCAATAGTCCAACCCATAGCTCTCTTGTACCTCTTCAGAGCAGAGATGAGAGCCTCTACGTGCTGTTCATCAAAATCAGCCGCAACACTCACCGGAAGTGTATTTCCACTTCCCAAGAACGCATACCTTAGGTGACTGGGGAGCTCTTTCGATTCTAGCACTGGTGGCTCTTCAATGGAAGTCTTCGCTGTTGGTGACGGTCGATTCTTAAGATCAAGGTCCAGCTTCTTAGGAGCATGAGAATAGGACCATATTCCTGTTAGAGCACAAACGGTTTCTTCATATTCATCAACCTCCTCACGCTCAAAATTCAACAGCACAACAGACAATGGCTCAACAGTAAGTTGTTTCTCTATAGATAATTCTTTCTCATCCTCATAACAAACATCAGCTACAGAGAACACATCCATATCTCTAGACTGCTTCATTGATTTGCATACATCAAAACGGACCACTTCGTCATTCAGCTGAAATAAAAGCTCATTAGCTCTTAAATCAATAAGCACACTTCCAGTTGCGAGGAAAGGACGCCCCAAGATTATGGAAACTTCAGAATCCACCTCGCAATCCAAAATAACAAAGTCTGCAGGAAAGATGAAAGTGGAAACCTTCACCAATACATCATATAAGATACCAACAGGTCGTTTTACCGACCTATCTGCCATCACAAGTCGCATATTGGTTGGTGTAGGATCGCCCAACCCCAACTTTCTGTAAACGGATAACGACATCAAACTGATGCTAGCCCCCAGATTGCATAATGCCTTAGCAAAATTCATAGATCCAACCGTGCAAGGAATAGTGAAAGCACCAGGATCTGCCTTCTTCTGAACTAAAGATCTTATAGCGATTGCACTACAATGATGAACATTATCTGCCAGCTCATAACTTGCTGCCCGCTTCTTTGTCATTAGGTCCTTCATGAATTTAGCATACCCAGGCATCTGTTCCAGCGCCTCCACCAACGGAATATTAATAGTCAGTTGCTTCAACATGGTTATGAATTTACTGAACCTGGTGTCATCAGCTTTCTTCTTCAGTCTCTGCGGAAAAGGTGGTGGTGGAAAGGGAATTATTTTTTCCACCACTTCCTCTTTATCTTTCTTCCGATTATCAACCTTTTCAGGACTGTCATCAGCCTTCTTCTTTAGTCTCTGAGGAAAAAGTGGTGGTGGAAGAGGAATCATTTTCTCCACCACTTCCTTTTTATCTTGCTTCCGATTATCACTCTTTTCAGGCTGGTGACGTCTAGGTGTAACATCATGAGCACTCACTTCAGCTTCTACGGCATCTTCAAACTCTGCTTCATCAACATTCTCTGCTATATCATCAACCACCTGCTTGCCTTTGGATGGATTTTCCAACACTTTACCACTCCTGGTAGTAATAGCCATACATGATCCATCATTCCTTGGGTTTTGCACAGTGTCTCTAGGTAAGGTGCCCATCTTTCTTTGATTGAATGTTGCTGATAGTTGACTCAATTGTTATTCCAGCTGTTTTATCACGGTAGAATGCGAATCAACCAATTTATTTATTGATGACAAATCATTATTTACCTCAGTAACGCTCATATTGGTTGCCTCCACCCCTTTCAACAGCTTAGCCATCATATCATCCATGGACATCTTTCCAGAGCCAGACGCCACAGCCTCACGGTTTCCAGGAGGAACATACAAACCGCTCATGTCAATCTTATTCTTCCAACCACCTTGATCGCGGTCCTTGTATCCATATTTATCATAATAGTTCCGACCTTGGTTTCCTTGGGCATTGCCTCGAAAACCCCCTGATTATTCAAGTAATTTGCTTCCCCCTCAGAATCGGAATCATATCTTCCCTGTGATACAACGGCTTTAACCTTTTCGGTCTTCCCTGATAATAAATACTTGGTAAGAAGATCCATCTACATTTTCATGTGAGCCATATCTTGGTCACGTTCCTCTTGTCTATGTCTCTGCTCTGCAGTCATGCCAACAGATAAAGTAGAGCTTGCTACCTCAGCATCCCTGGTATGCCAGGCTTACTCTGCTTTGTCATACGGTCCAGCATATCACTTGCCTCAATGAAAGTAAGGTCCATGAATGACCCACCTGCAGCATTATCAACCACTGGCTTTGTCACTGAGTTCAAAGCCCTGTATAATATCTCCATCAAGTGGATGTTGGTCATCTGATGATTTGGGCACCGCATAAGCTTCTTCTTGAACCTCTCCCATGTTTCGTGGAGAGCTTCAGTTGGAAGCTGTCGGAAATTGCTGATCTTATCTCTTAACTGTGCTCTCTTGGATGGCGGAAAGAATCTTTCTAGGAAAGCGTCTTTCAGTTGCCTCCAATTAGTAATAGAATCAGGAGTTAGCCCGTTCAACCACAGAGTTGCCTCTATAGATAGAGACAATGGAAATAAGCGCAGCCGAATTGCATTTTGTCCAACTCCTGGATTGCCAAACGACTTACATGTTGAAATAAAATTGACCAGATGCATATTCGGATCATCGCCTGCAAATCCACCAAATAAACCCTTGAGCTGCAATAACTGAATATGGTGCTAGTGATATTAAACTTAGCTCCGGGTGCCAAGGGTGGAGGAATAATAGCCCCTGTGGCACCAGCTCTATCCAGATCGTCATCATCATTATCAAAAGGAGCCTGCACAGCTCGGCACTCAGGTCTCATTCTAGCTTGACGATCTCTTTTGTTCACAGGTGCTGCCACCTCATCTGCACGCCGTGGATTAAGTAACTCATCATCACCCAGGTCTTCATTATCAGGATTTGTTGCCCGACCTGGGTTATCAATACTCTGTTGATGCACTTAAGCAGCTGCCAACGCAGCTAATCTAGCCTGTTCCTGTTGAGCAGCCCTTCTTTCAATGTCACGTTGTGCATCCATTATGCCAATAAGTTGTGGTTCAGGATTTATGTGTAATAATGGCTGACCAGAACTTCGTGTATTTGGCATGCACTCTACCAAACCTGAACAAAACAAAAACAACAAACAAAAAGTAATATTCAAGAATCTTTGACCAAAGGGTCTAGTAACTATCACAAACTTAGTTGACAACCGTATTCCCCGGCAACGGCGCCAAAATTTGATAACGCCCAAACTACAGCTCTCGTAAGAGTGTAAGCGGTCACTGTCAAATATAGAACCCAACTGGGTTGGGTGTCGAATCCCACAGGGAATAATTGGTCACTAAGTGTTGTAACTATTAGTAGACTGTTGGTCGAAAATTCTACGGAAAGGGGGAAATTTGAGTTTGGCGTGAATTACTACTATGGAAGTAAAAATGGAATGCTTGATTTAGTAAGATTTAATCACAGAGAATAATAAGTTAGGGTTATGTCCACCTTATGAGTTCTACGTATCTATTAACTATGAGTAATGTGGAATTCAGACATGCATGCACTTATAGAGATTCGTATTCTAATGGTAAATCCTAGTGTTTCTCAACCATCAAGGATTATTTCACTTTAACTCTCTCGAGCTTAAGGTGTATAACTAATGGTACGAACTCTCCAAGAGGTTAACCCAGTTACGGCACTAACGTGTAAATAGGGGTTGGTAGCCCTATTTCCTTGTCACACTCTCTTTTCCAAACATGTAACTTTTCTCTCGAACAAGTTAATGCTATAATGGCGTATTCTATATGTTTGCAACCACAAGAATTTAATTAAAATGAAGAGAGTAATGATATAAGAAGCATACATATCAATAATTCACAAACTCATAGTAATAGATAGTATATCAAAAGGCTTCCATAACCCTAACAGAGAAGTTTAGCTACTCATGATTGTAAAGTAAAACAACGAAGACATTATCATCATCATACCAAAACTAGAACAATCTTCGCGAGAGGATTCTTTTAACGTCAAAGATGGATGATGTTTTTCCTCTTAGCCGTCTTCCCCCAAATATGTAGCGTGTTTCTCTCTGTTTAAAATTACAGAATCTGTAAACTGAATAATACTCAAAGTGTCGATCTAATTCTGAAAAGCAATGCTGAAAAATTCAGCAAATAAGGTTTTTATAACATCCTTGTCCTAGTCCTACTAGGCTACTGCTGCACCCCTAAGTATTAAGAAATACTGATTTTTCCCAGGACAGATTCTCCATGCATCACATTCAGTCCACAAGCTTCCAAAAGCTGCCTTCCTTCTTACATTAAGTTTTCCTTTGCTGCCCAAAGGTCCACAAAGTGCTGAAATCTTCATCATTAATACCCGAAAACATGCTAATCACGTAGGTTAGCTCACTTACAGGAAAATGGACTAAAAGTGTAGGAATTATATATTTTATCCTCAAAACTTAGCTAAAATATGGGTAAATGATGGTGTTTTAGGCGTGTAAATACACCCAACATCAGCTATCCATGGGTAATGTTTCTCATGTTGAAGACAGTAAGAAGGAGTTAGTTTAGGAAGTTCACCAACTTGCCAGACTAGGCGTTCGCTTAGTCGATTCTTCACAGGGTGGTGTATGTGTTCAGAGTAGTTCAGAATCATCTCTAGTTTCCATGGTTAAAGAAAAGCAAGATAGGGATCCCAGCCTTGTCAAGTTGAAAGAGTCAGTTCAAAATAAAAAATAGAGGTTTTCCCCCACGGGGGAGATGGTGTCCTTCATTGTCAGGGCCATCTCTGTGTTCCAGGTGTAGATGACATAAGGCAGCGAATTCTTGCAGAAGCGCATGATGCGCGTTACTCTATTCATCCAGGGGCTACAAAGATATACCGCGACTTGTGGGAGATCTATTGGTGGAGTGGGATGAAAAGAGATGTTGCAGAGTTTGTAGTTAAGTGCCCTACATGTCAGCAGGTTAAGCTAGAGCATCATAAGCCTAGTGGTCCTATGCAGGAGTTCATTATTCCTACTTAGAAGTGGGAAGAAGTGAACATGGACTTCGTGATGGGTTTGCCTCAAACTCGTCATTAGCATGATTCAGTTTGGGTCATTGTAGATAGAATGACCAAATCAACTCATTTTCTTCCAGTTCATACCTCTTATTCAACCGAGGATTATGCCAAATTCTACATCAAAAAATTGGTTAGATTGCATGGTGTTCCGTCGTCTATTATCTCGGACAGAGGTACCCAGTTGACCTCTCATTTTTGGAAAACATTCTAAAAGGGTCTTGGTAACCAAGTTCATCTCAGTACAGCCTTTCATCCACTGACAGATGGTCAAGTAGAAAGGACCATTCATACTTTAGAAGATATTCTAAGGACATGTGCAATTGATTTCAAGGGTAGTTGGGATGACCACTTGCCTTTGATTGAGTTTGCATACAATAATAGCTATCACTCTAGTATTCAGATGGCTCCATTCAAAGCTCTCTATGGTAGGAGATGTAGATCTCTGATTGGTTGGTTCGAAGTTAGTGAGGCCTCAGTAATAGGGCCTGACTTGGTATTCGACACCTTAGATAAAGTCCAGTTGATCAGAGAAAGACTCCGGGCTGCTCAGAGATGACAGAAGTCTTATGCAGATGTTCATAGAAAAGATCTCGAGTTTGAGATTGGTGATCATGTCTATCTACAGATCTCTCCTATGAAGGGAGTAAAGCAATTCGGCAAGAAGGGAAAGCTCAGTCCCTGATATGTCGGTCCCTTCAAGATTCTCAGTCAATTCGGCAAGGTAGCTTATGAGCTTGAATTGCCTTCAGATCTAGCTTCAGTTCATCCAGTCTTTTATGTCTCTTTCCTAAAGAAGTGTATAGGTGACCCATCAGTTGTAGTCCCTATTCAGAGCATTGATGTTCAGAACAGTCTCTCTTATGAAGAGATTTCAGTCGAAATCCTAGACTATCAGACTCGTAGATTGAGGAATAAAGAAGTCCCTCTAGTTAAAGTTCTTTGGCAAAATCAGTTCGTCGAGGGAGCTACTTGGGAAGCAGAAGAAGACATGTGTACCAAGTATACTCACCTCTTTTCCGACAACTCAGATCAAGCTCAAGGTAATAGTTCTCCTTAATCTTACTCAGTTTCACGTTCTGTGTTCATCACAAACTTGGTGTTCAGTTTCATGTTCATGTTCCCATGATAAACTTGGTATCAAGTACCATTTCATATTCAGTCATGCACTCACGTATCAGTCAGTTATGTAGTCATGCATCAAACATGCATTCTCATTGTGAGAAACTTAGTTCTTTTAGAACGCTCAGTTATGCTTTCATGAATCAGTTATACATGCATCAGATATGCATGTTCAGTATGTTATGTTCAACTTGTCAGTCACATAAATCATGAGATCATGCTCTAATTGTTCATGTTTAGTTCATGTTCTGTTTATTTTTTCCCCTCTCAGTCAGTCTCATTCGAGGATGAATGTTCTCAAGGAAGAGATATTGTAATACCCGTGCCTTTTCTTAGCTTGAAAATTATCTCAAGGATGTTAGAACTTGCTTTGAAATATGAATCTATTTTTTACTCATGGTATTTTTCTGATTTTCACTTTCCATCACGTGGAAAATTGATTAAGCTTTCCATCGATACCAATTTCATCAAAATTCGGTGTCAAATGAGAAAGTTATGTCCGAAATATAGAACGCAGGAAAATCGCCCAGGTGCGACGGTAGAGGCGACGGACCGTCGGACATGCGATGTACCACCGGCCAATACCGTCGCATGGAGGCAGTAGACCCATGTTCTGGAAAGGTGCGACGGCGAGGTTCGACGGACCGTTGACCATGCGACGTACCATCATACCCCCATCGTCACAGTTAGGCAGTGAACCTCAGTTTTATTCCAGTCTGACGGCGAGGTCCGATGGACCATCTACCATGCGACGTACTATCGCACCCCCACCATCACATTAGGTAGTGAACCCCAATTTTGTTCCAGTCCGACGGCAAGGTCCGATGGACCGTCGACCATGCGACGTACCGTCGTGATCCACCGTCGAATAAATTGCTCAGTCGATTTAATAAGTTTTAATAGGGGTATTTTGGTTATTTAGCACCCATCTGTATATACCCATTAATACACGATTTCAACCACTTTATTCATTATTATTTCACAAATAAGATTAGGGTTTCTCTCTAATATCAATCCCCAAGAACAAAATCCAATATTCTTCAAGAAATTAAGGATTTTTCAATTCTCCAAGATCAAGAACATCATCCCAGGTATGCATAGTGTTCATTCATGGACCCCTTTCATCCATGAAGTCCAAGAATCCCTTTTCTAAACTCAAGTTATGGATTTTCTTCATGTTTTCATGATTTGACTGCTCATGTTCATGTTGATAAATGTGAAATTGGATTCTACTCCATGATTGTTGATAATTTCTACGTGGGTTTAATTACTATAGCCATAGATTCATGCAACCCTAAGATTTAAACCCTTGAACGATGAAATTAGAATTGAATAATGATGTTTACATGAACCATGCCTACAATATATTTGATCAAATGCCTAGATGGAGGAAAATTGTCTAACTAGCATGATATCATGAAATTTCCATGTATGTACAAGTTCATGCCTATTACATGTTTGATAAAATGCCTCTATAAATGTATCATGGTGATTGTTATGTATTCAAGTAAGTCATGCGTTGTCAGTTTTCTTCCATAGAGTCCTGTGGGTACTTGTACCCGAAATATTAGTTGTGTGCCTAGAGCCATGTCATGTTTTCACGATACTCTCAGTAAAGCTATGAACTCTTAGACTTCATACAGTTTTATGACTCAGGAAATCTCCATGATCTCATGAACTGAGTCAGTTATCAGATATCACTAGTATTCCATCAGTCAATGGAATTCAGTAATTTAGCTCATGTTCAGTTCAGTAAATCATGTTCAGTGTCCATTCAGATGGGAGTAGAAATTAGCATCGAGTGAACCCAAGGATGGGGACACATACTATCAGATGAGGGTGTGATCTTTAGCAGTCATCCTTACATTCCAAAACTATGTAGCCAGCAACAATTGAGACATCAACACTGTCGATGAGGGTTGACGGGGTGGATTAGCACTGTCAGATAAGGGCCCCACCATTCTCATATAGAGGACACTATCAGATGAGGGTCACCCACAGCTTGTCCTTACCAGTGGTGCGGTACTGACACCCTTCCAATTAGGGTTACAGATTGGACCCCAACTTAGCCATAATGGCGTATTAGGGGCATGGCGGTTAAATACTACTTCCTATAGTTTTATGTTACAGAATCAGGACTGTCAGTCACAGTCAATCAGTTTCAATAACAGAACGTAGCTAGTTCTTCAGATTTTAGGACTGTCAGATACAGTCAACTCAGATACAGTACGGAACTCAGATGGTTCCACCAGATTCAGGACTGTCAGATACAATCATCCATGTTATCAATTATATTCAGATACAGTTATTTATGCTATCAGTTATATCAGTCATGTCATGTTATCAGTATTCAGATTCAGTAATCATGTTATCACGGTATCAGTTACAGTTATGTAGTTATGTATGCACTTTCATGTTTATGTTAGACAGTCAGTTAGCATTAATCATGCATGCAAACCTTTGCATATATCCTACCTCATATGTATACTCAGTATATCCCATTGTACTGATGTATTTGTGTTATGGTGCTTTCTTTTTATGTTACACCATAGGTTCAAAGACACGAGTTACAGATCAGCAGTAGATTCCAGTTTTAGCAGTCAGAGTCAGAAGTGATTCCTCATCCTTTGAGGACATGATTATTTCTTTGCTATCTCATTGATTCGCTTATTAGTTAGAGTTAGTTGGGGACATGTCCCATCAACTCCTTATTCAGATTATTCAGACACTAGAGGCTTTCAGACTAGATACAGATTATCACAGTTTAGACTTTATTTACCTCAGTTTTATTTTGGATATTCTATTACCCCACACATATATTATGTTATTCAGTTATGTTCAGTATTGAACCTTATGGACTTTCAGTATATGTTTTCGTATTATTATGTCATATTATGTAGTGTACAGGTACAGATATCAGTCATGGGTTAGCTTATGGTCCTTCGGGGTCATGAGCACCGTGTAGCATTCTAGTTCAGAAAATCGGGGTATTACACTAGTTCAGAGACCTCCAATCTTGATTCAGTATTAGTAGCATATGAATTTCTAAATGTGTTTCCCGAAGATCTTCCCAGAGTTCCTCCCAAAAGAGAAATTGACTTCGGAATCGACCTTCTTCTAGATACTCAGCCTATCTATATTCTGCCATACAGAATGGATCCAGCTAAACTCAAAGAATTAAAAGAACAATTGAAACATCTCCTATATAAGGGGTTTATCAGACCCAGTGTTTCCCCATGGGGTGCACCAGTTCTATTCGTGCGTAAAAAAAATGGTTCTCTTAGAATATGTATAGACTACCGTCATCTAAATAAATTCACAGTCAAGAACAAGTACCCACTTCTCAGAATCGGTGATTTATTTGACTAACTTCAGGGTGCCAGTTACTTTTTTAAGATAGACCTTAGATCAGGCTATCATCAACTCAGAGTCAGAGAATATGACATACCAAAAATAGCTTTTAGAACTCAGTATGGTCACTTTGAATTCTTAGTCATGTCATTTGGTCTTACCAATGCTCCAGTAGCCTTCATGGACTTGATGAACCGCGTGTTCAAGCAGTACTTGGATATGTTCATCATAGTCTTCATTGATGATTTTCTTGTCTACTTCTGCAGTGAAAGTGATCATGCATACCATCTCAGAATAGGATTACAAACTCTCAGAGCCCATCAGTTGTTCGCCAAATTTAGTATGTGCTAATTATGGATAAGGTCAGTAGCTTTCCTTGGTCATAAAGTTTTCGGTGATGGCATTAGAGTTAATCCTCAAAAGATCGAAGTAGTGAAAAACTGGCCCAGACCCATCTCTCCATCAGATATTAGGAGTTTCTTGGGTTTGGATGGTTATTACCGATAGTTTGTTGAAGGATTTTCATATATTGCATCCCCTATGTCCAGATTGACTCAAAAAAAAGTCAGATTCCAGTGGTCAGATTCTTGTGAGAAAAGTTTTCAGGAGTTGAAGACTCGACTCACTACAGCCCTAGTTTTAACTTAAACAGATGGTTCAGATGGTTTTGTTGTGTATTGTGATGCTTCCAGAGTTGGTTTGAGGTGTGTTTTGATGTAGAGAGGTAAGTTCATAGCCTACACCTCTAGACAACTTAAGCCCCATGAAAAGAATTGCCCCACCCATGATCTTGAGTTAGCGGTTGTAGTGTTTGTCATAAAGATTTGGAGGCACTATTTGCATGGGGTGCATGTTGATGTGTTCACAGACCATAAAAGACTGCATTATGTATTTTCTCATAAAGATATAAACTTGCGGCAAAGAAGCTGGCTAGAGTTGTTAAAAAATTATGACATGAGTGTTTTGTATCATTCGGGCAAGGCCAATATAGTGGTTGATGCTTTAAACAGATTGTCCATGGAAAGTGTTGCTCACATGGAGGATGGTAAGAAAAAGTTAGTTCAGAAAGTTCACCAACTTGCCAGGTTAGGTGTTCATTTGGTTGATTCAGCTGAGGTAGTGTATGGGTGTAGAGTAGCTCAGAATCATCTTTGGTTTCTGAGGTAAAAGAAAAGCAGAACAGAGATCCCGGTTTAGTTAAGCTGAAAGAGTCAGTCAGAGATCAGAAGGTAGAGGTTTTCTCCTAAGGGGAAGATGGTGTGTTGCGTTGCTCGGGTAGACTATGTGTGCCATGTATGGATGACATGAGGCAGAGGATTCTTACAGAGGTGCATGGAGTGCATTACTCAATTCACCCAGGGGCCACTAACATGTACTGCAATTTGCGGGAGGTCTATTGGTGGAGTGGGATGAAGAGATACATTGCAGAGTTTATGGCTAAGTGCTCTACATGTCAGCAGGTCAAGATTGAGCATCAAAAGCCTAGTGGGTCTACGTAGGAGTTTAGTATTCCCACGTGGAAGTAGGGGGAAGTGAACATAGATTTTGTGACGGGTTTGCCCTGTACTCATCGCCAACATGATTCGATTTGGGTCATTATGGATAGGATGACCAAGTCAGCCTATTTTTTACCAGTTCATACCTCTTATTCAGCCGAGGATTATGCCAAGATCTATGTCAGAGAGTTGGCTAGATTGCATGGAGTTCCGCTAACCATCATCTCAGATAGAGGTATGCAGTTCACCTCTCACTTTTATAAAGCCTTCCAAAATGGTCTTGGTACCCAAGTTCACCTCAGTATAGCCTTCCACCATCAGACAGATGGCAAGCAGAAAGGACCATTCAGACTTTGGAAAATATGTTAAGGGCGTGTGTTGTCAACTTTAAGGGTAGTTGGGATGACCATTTGCCTTTGATTGAGTTTGCCTATAATAACAGCTATCATTCTAGTATTCAGCTGGCTCCATTTGAGGTTCTTTATGGGAGGAGATATAGATCTCTCATTGGTAGGTTCAAAGTAGGCGAAGCCGCAGTGGTAGGGCCAGACTTGATGTTTGATACCTTAAAAAAAGTTCAGTTAATCAGGGAACGGCTTAGGAAAGCTCAAAGCTGACAGAAATCATATGCAGATGTGAGGAAAAAAGATCTCGAGTTTGAGATTGGAGATTTTGTATACTTAAAAATCTCTCCCATGAAGGGAGTGAGAGGTTTGAAAAAAAAAGGGAAGCTCAGTCCCCGATATGTCGGTCCTTACCGAATTCTCAGCCGTTTCGGAAAGGTAGCGCACGAGATTAAATTGCCTTTAGACTTAGCTTCAGTACATCCAGTGTTTCATGTCTCCTTGTTAAAGAAATGCATTGGCGACCCAACAGTTGTAGTCCCTATAGAGGACATAGATGTTCAGAACAGTCTCTCTTATGAGGAAGTTCCAGTCGAAATTCTTGATCATCAGGTTCGCAGACTAAAGAACAAAGAATTTCCTCTAGTCAAAGTTCTTTGGTGGAATCAGTCCGTTGAGCTACTTGGAAAGCAGAAGCAGATATGCGGACCAAGTATCCTTACCTCTTCTCCGCCGACTTAGACTCAGCTCATATTCCCCAGACTCATGATCAAGATAGTCAAATAGAGCATCTTTAACCTCATGCCACCAAAAGGCTTCCATTTTCTTCCTTTTGATTATTCCAGCTGCCAAGACAACCACAAGAGGCAATCCTTTGCATCTTTTTGCAACTGCTAGACTCACATCTTGTAGTTCAGGCGGGCAATCTTCCTTTTGAAACACTCTTTTCTGCAACAATTTGCAACTCTCATCTGGTGTGAGGAATGGAAGGAAATAAAGATCAGTATAGTGCTTGACATGTTCACCCACTTTCTCAAGTCGAGTTGTTACTATAATTCTGCTTCTATTTCCAACATCAGGGAAACAAAGGCTTAACTCATCCCATGCCATACCATCCCACATATCATCCAATACAATGAGATATCTCTTTCCCATTAGGCTTTTCCTCAACTTGTCAGCAAGGATGTCATTTTTATCTCCCTTATCCTTTGAGCTAGTAACTCGACTAAAGATATCTTGTAATATCTCTCTCCAGTTATACGTCTGGAAAATGATGCACCATGCTCGAACATCAAAGTGAGAAACAACACTCTCGTCATCGTAAACCTTTCTAGCGATAGTCGTTTTCCCTTGTCCCCCCATGCCTATAATTGGGAGGACATCTAGCTCATTTGTACCTCTAATCAGATACTGAATCATTTTTTCTGTGTCATCCTCAAAACCCACTATCTCCTCATCAATCAATGGATTACTATACTGAGCTGACAGGTATTTAGATGGCTCAACTACAGAAAAGGGCATCAGAGCAAGGTTCAGGGACCGCATCTCTGTCACCTCCACTTTAATACGACTGATCTCTTTTATGATTGCAGGAAGTGAGCCAAAAGAATACCAAAGAGCATTATACTGAGAAAGAGTAGTCAATAGAAACTTCAGCTTCATATGCCAAATTGATAATACGCTTCTGTAGATCTTCAAGAATTCCGTGTTTGTGCAGCACCTTTGCAGCATCTTTAAAAATGTATATTAGAGACGAGAGCTCTTTGTCTAAAGTTCTAATATAAGGCTTCATCATGAAACCTAAACCTGTTTCAGATTTCAACATCTCATTCGATTTCCTAAGGAGAGCATCAAGAAAGCTCAATCCACCAACAGTTGGGAGCTCATGAGACGGAGTAAATACCAAGATTTGTAGTACTCCTCCACTTGTGCCTTTAGATCTTCAATTTTCTCCAATATCTGTATCGTCCAAAGATCAATCTTGCTGGTTTCTTCTTTGATTGTAGATCCTCCAAGAAGCATTTGATTTACACATAGTATATCGCCCACAAGAACTCCAATCTTTTTCGAGACTTCATTCAACCTATTGCCATTAATAACATGATTTGGCACATCACCAAGAAAAACCAATAAGAATTCTATAGCCACATCAATGTTTTGAGCAGAAACATTACGAGGAAAGTTCTCAAGCTTTTTGTTTCTGAGATGCACCAGCAGACTGTTGAGATTATGTAAAAATCCTTTCGGTAATTTCTTCTCCTTGAAAGTTCTTGACTGAATAAACTTTGAAGCCGTCGGTTCACTTAGAAAAATCCTCTTCATTTCCAGCTCCACTAGCACAGCCAGGAATAGTAGATAAGAAGAATTATTCTCGATATCAAATAAATCATCTCCTTCCTCATTAACCCAAATAGCAAAACAGAACTGTCCGACATTCTCAGCCAGAAATTTAATTCGGGTCTCCAGACCTTCCAGCTTCTCATGGTCGACATAATCATTTATCTCTGCACCATATAAATATCTCACAAACCTCATTCTTTTACGAACGATTTTGACTTGCCTTAAGCATCTAATTGTCTTCTGCAGGATATTGATTCTTTCCTTCAAAAAAGCATCAGACCTAACCAAGTACCTCGGTGCATCATTTAGCTTCTGGTCAAGGTAATCCATATATTCTAACAGATAGGAACCATTCAGCTCAAAGTTGTACATTAAGCAGGTGTTGTCTTCATTGAATTCCTGTAACTCCGACACTAGCTTTTCCACATCAAGAAGAGTCTTGCATTCACCTAGAATTCCACCAACCAACGAGTGAAGCATTTCAACAATCAATTTGTCCTTCTCTGTGATTTTGACTAAGGAATCAGGGGAAACAACACGATGACACTTGATAAAGGTCCTAAAAAATCTTAGTTCCATTTCAAGTGTCTCAATTTGATCAATCTTGACAACATTCAGATCACCTCTACTCTTAATCCTCCTCAGTTTATCTAACATATCCTCGATGTCTTTATGTACCATCTTCCGTAGATAAATTAAGAAGTAGGAAGGTCCAGCAAGTTCACCAAACTCTTGTCATATTAATCTTCTTAATAAGAAAATGTGTATTCGGCTCTTTCAGTACTACTATCAGAAACTACAACGCTGTAAAATATTATACACATTATAATTAAAATTTCACAAACTTCCCTTGGGGATTAAGGCAGGGTGATACAGGCTTAACTCAAGGGATGAGTACGGAGCTATATTGATCTTAGAGGACACTAAAGAAGACTAGCCGTTGATGAATTAAATTTGAAGTACTATCGCACAGCTTATGCATGGTTAGCTGTCCAGAACAGGTTACTTACTAAAGAGAGATAGATCAAAATGTGCATCAACTGTTGCCACTATGCGACTCTCAGGTTCCAGACTCATTTGTTTAGTGATTGTATGCGGTTCACAAAAGTTAAGAGATGACTCGCGTGCTGAAGATAGTCCTTTTAAACATTAAAAGGAAGAAGTGGAAGCAAGTTTTAGCAGCTACTTTGGGGGCAATGATCTACCATACTTGTAGAGCCAGGAACTCGAAATTGTTCAAAGGCAACATGTACAGACAGTTGAGATGATTTCTGATAGAATAGACATGCTCAGTTCTTCTAAAAGAGCTTATACATGTACAGGTTTTTCACATAACACATACCTACAAGAAATATAATGATATCGAAGTGCAAGAAAATTGGTAACAACAGATAACGAAGGACGACAAACTTCCTGAGTAATACTATGACTACAAGTACGAAAAGATAAGCCAGACAACACTCGACTACCTATCAATCTTTCACCCTAATCTGTGTCTTTCACAACCTCCTAACTAAGGTCTTGTTCTCGGCAAGATTAACATCACCATAACATGAAAAAGAAATCCTATTACCTTGCACCCTAATCCGTGTTTCTCCACAACCTCCTATATAAGATCATGTCCTTGGTAAGATTAACATCACCATACCATGAAAAAATTATAAGAGAATAGATTTGGGTTTAACTCAACCCCAAAAAGGCTTTCAACTGAAGCATGGGTAATATAATTTGAGGCTCGACGTCGGTAAACAAAGGATTGGAATGAGCCTGACTTTGACATACCATAATAAGAAAGTGAACCTTAGGTCAAACTCAATCACAAAAGCCAATAAAAAAGGTAAGGATTAGTCCAAGACCAAAGACTTTTGAATCTTGTGATCAACGGAGTTTAAAAAAGTAAAGAAAGATTTTTAAATCTTGTAGTCTTAAACTGAAGATATATAAAATGTATCAACAAAACTCACCTCAATCTTAACTGATGGAATCTCTTGTTGTTCTTCAGTAGCTCAGTAGTATAGAGTGGTCGGTTGTTAATCGATTGGTTGTAGGTTCGAATCCTATCCAGCACAAGGTGCTGTGTAGTACATAGTGATGGGTGAGGAAATAAACAATAATTGTCAATGGCACGAACAGTCTATAATATGTATTGTACCAGCTCTGAATTATTGCATTATTATTCTATTGGTTAATAGTAGCTAAACAACAATTAGTGCTTGATTTAATTAATGATAGTACTCCATTCTTATTGATTGCTTTAGTAAAAAAGACATGCACTTTATGGTTGTCTTTGGGAATAATGTCTTATTCCCATAATACACACACACATATATAAAGACCCAGGGCAAGTCAAAGAGAAGGATTGCCAAGTGTTTTAAATTGGCAAGCATTTTAGTCCAATCACCATCGGAATAACTTGAATTGTTGGGGTTTTAAGATGTGAATCGCAAAATAGACACCTCTTGGATTACACCAAAAAGACACCTCTCCATTTACACCAAAAAGACATCTTCCTCCAGGATACAACGGTCCAACGTCGTACAATTCAAACAACTCCGAATTTGTTATGTTGAAGAGCTCAAACCTCCTGTTAGGATCGAGAACCCGATTATTGCGGAATTTAGCCAAATAATGTTATAATGACAATAACAAAGACAATAACAAGTTGATAGTAACGGTACTTAAAGAAAAAATAAAGGAGGCACAAATTTAACGTGGTTCGGTCAGTGTGACCTACGTCCACGAGCGGAGAGGAACAATTTCACTATATCAACAAGAGTACAATAGAGAGATTACAAAATTAGAGTAGTCACTCTAATTAACCCAAATATCCCAAGAGAAAACCTCACAAGGTCACTCCAAAAGAAAAGGCTCACACAAAGTATTTGCCAACACCAACTCTCTTAACTTAATACTCTAATAGGAAGGAAGAATAAATACAAGAGAATGAAAGAGAACTCTTGTAATTTGATGTGTATTACAATTGAGAAAGAAGGCCTCTATTTATAGAGATGAAAATGGAGACAAGTAGCAACTTTGTTTGAACAAGAAGCAACTTGTTTGAACAAGTAGCAACCTTGTTTGAACAAGTAGCAACTTGTTTGAACAAGTAGCAATCTTGTTTGAGAAGTCCAAAAAATAATCTTCCACAAGTATTAGGTAGAAACTTCCTTTGACAAAGCAAGAATGAATCAAACAAAGGCCACATTACAAATCCACACCTTGGCCTGAGTTTGGTTAATATAGTAAATTTGCTTCCTCTCCACAAAAGCCCGTGTGGGCAAAATCATTCTTCACAAACGGCAATCAAGCTCAAGCAAAGCTTGAACTTACTGACCGGAAGAGACTTTGTGAACATGTCTGCAGGATTGTCTCTAGTGTTGATCTTCTGAACAGAGACCTTTCCTTCAATAATAAATTCCCGAATAAAATGATACTTGATGTCAATATGCTTCGTCCTCTCATGATACATTTGATCTTTAGTCAAGTGGATGGCACTTTGACTATCACAGAAAATAATAATATCACCTTGGTGTGGACTGAGTTCAGCAAATAGACCCTTCAACCATAAGGCTTCTCTGATAGCCTCGGTCACTACCATATATTCTGCTTCGGTAGTAGATAAAGCTACTACGTGTTGTAATGTAGCTTTCCAACTGATAGCACAACCATCAATGCAAAACACGTAGCCAGTCAGTGATCTTCTTTTATCAAGATCACCTGCATAATCTGAGTCTACAAAACCAACTAAAGTGTTAGTATTTCTACCAAATTCCAAACATGCGTTTAAGGTACCACGCAAGTATTTGAGAATCCATTTCACCGCCTGCCAATGTGCTTTTCCAGGATAACCCATATATCGACTTACGACACTTACTGCATGTGAAATATCCGGACGTGTACATACCATTGCGTACATAATACTGCCAACTGCACTAGAATACGGTACCTGTGCCATATAACTTTCTTTTTCCTCTGACTGCGGTGATTGAGCAGCTGATAACTTAAAATGAGCAGCAAGAGGAGTACTTACTGGTTTAGCTTCTTTCATGCCAAACCTCTCCAAAACCTTCTCCAAGTACTTCTTCTGGGTCAAAAATAGCGTGCGGGCTTCTCGATCTCTTCTAATCTCCATACCAAGGATTTTCTTGGCTGCTCCCAAATCTTTCATTTCAAATTCACTTTTCAGCTGACTTTTCAAATTGTGAATTTCTGTCAAATCCTTAGCAGCAATAAGCATGTCATCAACATATAATAGTAAGTAAATGAATGAACCATCATTTAACTTTCGAAAGTAAACACAACTATCATACATGTTTCTTGAATAACCATGACCCAACATAAAGGAATCAAACCTCTTGTACCACTGTCTTGGAGATTGTTTTAATCCGTACAAGGATTTCTTTAACAAGCAAACATGATCTTCCTTTCCTTCAATTTTAAATCCTTCACGTTGATGCATATGTATTTGTTCCTCAAGTTCGCCATGTAAGAAAGCTGTCTTAACATCAAGCTATTCTAATTCCAAATCATGCATGGCAACTAAGGCAAGCAAGACACGAATAGAGCTATGTTTAACAACAGGTGAGAAAATATCATTAACATCAACTCCTTGTACCTGACTATAGCCCTTTGCAACTAATCGTGCCTTATACCTTGCATCTTCAACCCCTGGAATTCCATCTTTTTTCTTGAAGACCCATTTGCAACCAATGATTCTACTTCCTGACGGCGGCTTCACAAGAGACCAAGTACCATTCATATGAAGAGATTCAATTTCTTTATTCATTGCAATCAGCCACTTGGCTGAATCAGCACCAGAAACTACTTCCGAATAATTTGATGGTTCTCTGATTTCTTCAGTTTCCTGTGCAACTGACCATATTTCCTACGGAGTCTTGAAGTTCAAAGGTGCAGAAGAATCACGGTTAATAATATAACAAGATGTAGAGATAGCCTCAGCCCAAAAAGCATTTGTCAACCCAGTATTTGAAATCATACAACGGGATCTTTCCAAAAGAGTCTTGTTCATCCTTTCTGCAACACTATTTTGTTGAGGTGTCATCCTCACAGTGCGATGTCGAACAATTCCTTCATTTTTGCAAAATTCGTTGAACTCGTCATTACAAAATTCTAAGCCATTATCTGTTTTAAGCCGCTTGACCTGTTTTCCTGTTTGCTTTTCAATCAAAACTTTTCATTGTTTGAAAGTTAAGAAAACATCACTTTTGTTTTTCAGAAAATAAACCCAAACCTTCCTTGATTAATCATCACTGAAAGTTAACATATACCTGGAACCACCTTTTGATGGGGTACGGGACGGACCCCAAAGATCTGAATAAATGTAGTCCAAAGTACCTTTTGTTCGATGAACTGCTGGAGATTTGAAGCTGACTCTTTTTTGCTTTCCAAACACACAGTATTCGCAGAACTCCATTTTTCCAATACTTTGTTTACACAGTAGACCTCTTTTGCTGAGGATGGAAATACTTTTTTCACTCATATGCCCCAATCGCATATGCCACAATTTGGTGATGTTGGGATCAAGTTGATTTGAAGTGGAAACTGCAGCAGCACCTGTAACAGTGGATCCCAATAAAGTGTACAACGTACCTGATCTGTGTGCTTTCATGATCACAAGAGCTCCTGAAGATACTTTCAAAACTCCACCTTCACCTGTGTATTTACACCCAAGAGATTCTAGAGTGCCCAATGAAATGAGATTTTTCTTCAAGTCGGGAACATATCTAACATCCGTGAGAATTCTCACCACACCATCATGCATTCTAATTTGAATTGTACCTTTACCAAAAACCTTGCAGGGAGTATTGTTGCCCATCAAGACAACTCCACCTCCAACAGATTTGAATGTGTTAAGCAAATCCCTATAGGGACACATATGATAAGAACAACCCGAATCCAAAATCCACTCATCGTTAGATTTAAAACTATTATTAGTTGCTAAGAATATTGTTCCTTCAGACTCATTAGCAGCTATACTTGCTTCGGCGGAGTTAGCATTTTGGTGCTCATTTTTTTTTTCCTTACGTTTTTCTTTGTTTTTCAACTTATAGCATTCAAAAATGAGATGACCTTTTTTATGACAGTATTTGCACAACATTTCTAGGTTTAGACTTTGACCTTGATTGAGACCTCTCACTATTTGATTCTTTCTTATTAGATCTACCTCTTACAGATAATCTTTCCCCATGGGTTGCGCTACTTTCCCCAGTAATATCTCTATCTATCTATTCCTTTATTTTTAAGATAGATTTGATTTCTTTGTAAGAGATTTTATCCTTTCCATAAAGCATAGTATCTCTAATATGCTTAAATGATTGGGGTAAGGAAATAAGTAATAAGACGGCTTGGTCTTTATCATTAACTTCAGCATCTATATTACTCAAATCCATAAGAATAGAATCAAAATCATCAAGATGTGAGAGTATACCTACCTTCTACCATACAAAATGTGTAAAGCTTTTGCTTCAGGTAAAGTCGATTTTTCACTGTCCTCTTCATATACAAGGCTTTTAGTTTTTCCCACATTCCTTTCGCTATGGTTTCTGCAGATACTTCACGTAAAACCTCATTTGAGAGATTTAGAATAATACCTGATTTTGCCTTTTTGTCTATGACGGCAAATTCTTCGTCCATCATTTTTTTCGGCTTCTTCTTCTTTCCTTCTAGTGCCATATCTAAGCCATCCTGAATTAAGATAGCTTCCATCTTTAATTTCCTTATCCCGAAGTTTGCACTTCGATCAAATTTCTCAACGTAAGTCTTTGTTATAGTCATTTTGGCTACTGAAAAATAATCTGGTTAGATCCGGCTCTGATACCAATTTGTTAGGATCGAGAACTCGATTATTGCGGAATTTAGACAAATAATGTTATAATGACAATAACAAAGACAATAACAAGTTGATAGTAACGGTACTTAAAGAAAAAATAAAGGAGGCACAAATTTAACGTGGTTCGGTCAGTGTGACCTACGTCCACGAGCGGAGAGGAACAATTTCACTATATCAACAAGAGTACAATAGAGAGATTACAAAATTAGAGTAGTCACTCTAATTAACCCAAATATCCCAAAAGAAAACCTCACAAGATCACTCCAAAAGAAAGGGCCCACACAAAGTATTTTCCAACACCAACTCTCTTAACTTAATACTCTAATAGGAAGGAAGAATAAATACAAGAGAATGAAAGAGAACTCTTGTAATTTGATGTGTATTACAATTGAGAAAGAAGGCTTTTATTTATAGAGATGAAAATGGAGACAAGTAGCAACTTTGTTTGAACAAGAAGCAACTTGTTTGAACAAGTAGCAACCTTATTTGAACAAGTAGCAACTTGTTTGAACAAGTAGCAATCTTGTTTGACAAGTCCAAAAATAATCTTTCACAAGTATTTGGTAGAAACTTCCTTTGACAAAGCAAGAGTGAATCAAACAAAGGCCACATTACACCTCCACTAAAAGAACATCTTCCTTCAACATATGATTACTCTCTTTTGAATAGTAAATTTAGTTAGAGACTTATAATTTATTTTTTTGTCTCAAATTTCTCTTTCACTTACTAACCTCAAAATATAAACACTATATTTCTTATACTTCACTTCTCATCTTTTTCTCTGTATTTACTTGTCCACAAAATAATGTAATTTATAGGTGAGTTTCACCTTGTAATGAATAGGAAGAAGGTGGGGCAGTAAAGTTGGTGGATGAACAGAGGCAAATCTAGGATTTCGAGGTTGCGGGTACCATGTCACTTTTTACGTTAAAGATATTACTCAAAATGGATAATTTTTATGAGCGTCCCACTGGAATTTGGCTTGTTAGTAAGAGATTTTTGAAGGAAAATTTTATTTAAACATTATCGAAGAACCTAATTTTTACGAATTCAGCTGGAATTAGTTAATTTTTTGCTCTACATTTTGCTATTTACACTGCCCCATATAAGACAAATATTTTGTCGATTTTATAGACTTTGGGTTTCGATTTGATTATTTGTCTTTTCAATTTGTATAGACAAATAGATCAAATAATAAAAATGTGATTATTATTATAAATACTATCGAAAACAATCTTTCTACTTCTCCGGAGGTAGTGTATGGGTTGCATACATTTTACCCTCCTCAGACCCCACTATGTGGAAATACACTGGGTTTGTTGTCGTTGTTGTTATTACTATAAATTGTGTAAACAAGAGTTAAATTCAACTTATCAGTCAGCGTGAAAGTACAAAATAGTTGCCAACATTCAATGGATATTTCCAATTATATTGTTAAGAAATTATAACATCAAGCCAAGCATCATTATTATGATTTACGAGGAGAGGTTAACTATAAATTTGAAGGAAGAAGGAATCTTCAATTATGTTCTACACTTAAGTTAAAAATTCTTAAACAAAAGATTACCCAAAAAAAGGAGTCAAACAAAGATTAAATCAAGTGAAAAAAAACTTATAGAAAATAGAATAACGAACAAAAAGTAACAAAATACTGTTGGCGTTTGGACTTGAACTCTGGTATACTAGGTGAAATGTCAGCGTGTTTGCCACTGGCACTACTTCCTCAACTGCTGCACCAGGTGACACTTAAATAATATACCGGTTTTATTCAATATATATATATATATATATATATACACACAGTTATCCGATCAAAATTTGCGGATGTCATGCCACTCGTGAACCTTGTAGATCCGCCCCTGTGGATGAATCACTTAGAAGTTAATGAGTTGCAAAACATAATGTAGAATAATAAGTTAGAGGTTATAAGAGTTTTAGAAAAAACTAATGGCACTAATTAGGTGGTGTTCACCGGTAATTTGACAAAAGATATGGTTTTCTATAGCCAAAAAGGCTTAAATAGCCTCAGAAAAAATGGCCCACATAATTTACAGAAATGACACCACTTGGCAATTCGGCTGAGCAGAGTCCATCGCCAAACAAGTCAGCGATGCGCTGAATTATACGTGGCTCGCTGATTTGTCATCATGACAAGCTCCATGGGTTGGCTTCAGTGGCGAATTCACCTTGGATTCAGGGGTTCATCCGAGCCTTCTTCTACGAAAAATTATATTATTTTTATATTATTTTTACATGGTCAAAAATATTTTTATGTATAATAGTAGATGTTGAACCCCTTCGACTAATCCATATGTTTACTTATGAACCCCTCAATGAAAATTCTGGCTCCGCCACTGGTTGGCTTCTGTTCTTTATGGCAATGCATGGCTGGTCCACCGATTAGTCCAGCGATGCGCCAATTCCAAATCATTCATTGTGTCACCGTTTTGCTTCTCTTTTCTTTTTTGGCCCTTTTCTGTTAGAATTGGCAATGGAGGCGCATGTTCGGCGATCCGCCGATCACTCCGGTGATGCGTCGAAGTGTCTCTTTTATGTCTTTGTGCAATTTTTACTTCAGTCTCCATCTTTCTGCCTCTTTTCGCTCCTTTTTGCTATTTTGATCACTTCAAGGCGTTTACCCTGAAATTAAATCAAATCAACACTAAAAACGCTTCAATTTAGCATTCAGGACATGTTTTCTCCCTGTTTTTGGGGCAAATGAGTCGCAAATTGCCGACTCATCACACTTCCTTTCATGTGATTTTAGGTCTATCTCGTTCTCTTTTAACGTCTTCACTTATTATAGTTTCGCATCTATGGACAGATACATATATAGGTCGGCTCATAATATGTTCAAACCATCTCAAGCAACCTTCATACATCTTTTTTCCAATGTATTGCACCTTCATACAAATGTGGTAATTACAACTCTTATCTTATCTGGTATGATTACACATCCATCTTAGCATCCGTTCAGTTTCGCAACATTCATCTCGTGGATATGCGGAGCCTTTGCGGCCCAATATTCTCAACCATATAGCATAGCGAGTCTTACAGTTGTTCTATAAAACTTATCTCACTTTGATAAGTATCATTATATCACATTACATCTAATTAGCACTCTTCTTCATTTCGATATTATCCTATGAATAAAATTTTCATCTGTCATTTTATTCTCTTGAAACAACGAATCTAGATATCTAAATTATTCATATTTTGACAGTGCAATCTCATCTATTAACTTCTTTCCTTTCATAATTCATACTATTGACTAAACTTATAATGTATTGGTCTTACTTCTACTTAATTCTACTTATCTGAAAACCCTATGCTCTAACGTAACTTTTTGCTATATTTAAATGTTAATTTACGTGTAAAGTATGAAAAATTAGAAGATTAGGGCCACTAACATGTAAATCATCGTCCTATGCCATTTTTAGAAGGCAGGCTATAGTACAGCACCTAGGTGATGCTCAAGGCATACAAGAATGGCATGGAAAGTGGGTGGTTACCTATGAATAAAATTTTGAATTTAACAAGTTTTGTCTCATGAGTGATACTTTCGACTTTGTGACTTGGTAAATATAATAGTAACCAAGTGAAATTCAATTATTCCTTATTTTTCTGCAGTATTTCATTTGATGTAGTTGAAAAAGTCTAAGAAGGAGAAAGCGATGATGCTCTTTGATAGTATCCTCTAGTGGGTAAAAATTTATCCATATCAGGTGTTTACACACAACTGAGTTAAGTTAACCATATAAGTCTTATTTAAATAACAAAAAAAAATTTAAAGGCAATAAATATTAGTTAACCTAAAAGAAAGTAAAATTATAAGTAGTTGCTAACTAACAGAGAAAACGACTTGGGGTTGGTAAAAATTTCTTCTTTCAATTTAATTTTCTTCATGTCTTCTTCTTACCATGACTTAATTCTCAAATTCTACCTCGTTTATTCTTTATTTTTTTCGTAAATTCCAAATAACACACACATAATTAAAAGTTTAGATTCAGAACAAAGACATAAAGAAACGAACATGTAATCTATTTATGTTAAGTTTATTTTGTTAATGATAAAATCAATGTAAAATATTATTGCCAAGAGCTCAAAGTAAAGTATATTAAGGGAGTCAAGTTAGTAGGTAAGCATAATTTTATGAAGTTTTCATTTGTTAATCTTTATATTTGTCATATTAAGGGTATATAAATGTAAATGTTTTTTTTGTTAAATTAAAGTATTATATAAATATTTTGAAAGCTAGCTAATATATAACAAAATATAGCTACAGATTGTAAAAGAAATTTTTGGGCAAAATTAGCTTTCAATTACGTGAAGAGATTGTTAAGTTATTTTAATATATTTAATATATGTGCACATACATAGTAATCAACTACGGTTAATTATTGATAATTAATTCCGGCAGAGGATCACGAAATTTGAATCATCTTCTTTATCTAAAAAATGAAGAGTCCATTTTAAAATCATTCGTCTGGCAACCCCCCCCCCCCCCCCCCCCGCCCCCGAAAAAAAATATGTTGAAAAAAAACTACTACACCCCTAAAAATATATAAGAAATTTTCTCTTCATACTGCTCGAGAAAAATTACTGATTCGAGGTTTTATCTCTATATAAAATTTCATCTAAAAAATAGTAGCAATTGAGTTCATAAAATGACTAAAAAAGTTCAAAATTGCTTATTTTCAAAGTCATAGTGTAATTTTCTGGAGGTATAAAAAAACAAATGCTACACTGCTTAAATTTTATTTTTTTTTAAAAAATGACCATCTCAAACATTAATTACATTTTTCTTTTTTACTTTTGAATAAAATTATTGTTTCCATCTCCATAACTTATTTAGATGATATAGTATTTAAGATAATGTGCAAGAATTTAATTTTTATCTTTGCTAATTAAATTTTCTTTAAAAAAAAATCACAATTCTTGAGAATAATGTGACTGGCCCCAATAAGTTCTTCACCCTTTTTTTCAGGTTAACATCTCATGCTTTGTATAAATATAGTCAGCATATAAATCTTTTACTATTAAAGATAAAATAACACATGTTTACCCCAATTTTTTTACTATTAAATGCGGTAATGATTTTTTTTCTTCCTTTAAAGAAATCATCTAATTTCATTCTTCTATTATTATCATTTGATATTTAGTAAATACCATTTGATAACTCTTATAACTTTCTTGATGTACACCATCTTATTTGAACAAGAGAAAACAGAATAAATTTCTATTGCCAAAAAAAAAAAAAATCTCTCTAAATATCTATCTCTTTCTTAACATTTTTTATTCTCAAAATCTTTATATAAAATCTTATAAACATCATCAAAACCAAAGTGTAGTGCCTCATATCAAAACAAATTGAAAGGTGAAAAAATGGGCTTTAAGGATTTTCAACTCAAGGTGGCCAAGGTATATGGTTCTTTCTATTAATCTATATGCATTTTGTTTAATCTTTTATACTTTAATTATCATTTATAAATAAGTTTTTGACGCAAAAACTACAAGAAATGACGATGATACCAATATAAATTCACTTGCAAATAAAAATTATGATTTTTCTTTAATTGCTCTACCCAAAATGCACTCAATTACCCTAATTTAATTGTTAAAATTCCTCATATAATCCTAAAAGCACGTTTCTATCAAAAATGACATATATAGGTGCATTCATGGGCGGAACTAGGGTATCGTAAGAGGGTTTATCCGAATTTGCTTGGTCATAAAACTATTTATATATTCAAGGTTAAAGATTTTTTTTAGTTGTATATATATAGTAGATGTTGAATCTCTTGATTTTTTCATATACGTACGTTTTTATGTTCTGAATCCCCTTTGTGAAAATTCTGGCTATGTCACTCGTGCATTTGTGGCATGTATCATGGAACCATGCAAGTTTTTCCAAGTTCTAAGTCTGTTTTTTGTTCATCTTTGATAGAAATTTCAGCTGAAAAATTTTTTTGCCAAAGAAGAAGGAACCAAGAAGCGAGGATCAGGAAATGGGACCAAGAAGAGTGCTCTTTCATGGATGATGCCAATAACTCATGGATACTACGTGGCGGAGGAAAGAGGTGGTGGTGCGCGGCCACAAACGCCTCAAAGTAACAAGGTAGAGTGTGATAATGTGGTGGTGCAAAGAGAACAAGTAGAAGAACAAGAATGGTGGTTCTATGGTGTTTTTGACACAAGAATTGGTGGCGGAGTTACCAAGTACTTGCAAACTCATTTGTTCAACGACAATCTTAGCGAGGTAAATAACAAAGAAAAAAACATGAAAATAATATGATCTTAAGAGTCTATTTTTCACTATTTTCTTGTGTTATGTTAGATTACAATCAACTTTGGTGTGATCGTTACTCATTTTGTCATTTAGTTAACAAAGCATGAAAACAACATGTTCTTAGGATTCCTACTTTTCACTTTTTTCTTGTGTTGTTTTGGGTTGTCATCTTGTGTTGTTGGTCATGCTGGTGCTTACAAAGTTGTTGTTTTTATCTGTTCAAAATGTTACAAATTTTAAAGTATATGCTACCTATCTTAGTAGATAGTTACAACATATGTATTGATTCTCTTTTCCAAATTTTTGAAGCCGGAAAAAAGAAGCATTTTTCGCGTAGCTTGCTCATAGGGCAGGTCTCACTTGTATATAGTATCATATTTGGCCGGATTTACTCACTCGCCTATTCCTTATCGTGAACATTCCATTGGCCAAACTCACTCATCATAGATTGTGAATATCATATTTGGCCAGACTACTCACTCACTCGCGTACTCCTTATCGATCTATATTTAATACTTTCTTCTGTCTACTTAATTTAAAGGACAACAACAAGAATGGAACCGTGAGCTCCTATGTTGTGTGTGTGTACCTAAGAATGGAACCGTTAGCATATACCTAAGATTGTCGCATAGGAAATTGTTTAAAAGCCTCAATGATATTCAATATGATCACCTATGAGAGTTCATTTTGATTGTTGGATTAATCATTTATGTTCCTTTTAGCCTGGGGATGGTAGAATGTACATAGACCTTACCTCTACCTTTGCGAGGCTGAGAGGTTGTTTCCGAATTTTTGTTCCTTTTACTCTATTTAGAAAATCAAGGGGCACAACACCTATTAAATGTGATACTGATCGTACTATAAATATTATTAACAAAGAGGCATATAATATGTTAATGTAGCTCATCTTTTGTGCCTGTTTTTTACTTCTTCAGTCACAGATGAGGAAGAAAAGCAAAGAAACAATGAAAAAGGCACATATGAATGCAAAAGCTAAGGTTAGGGAAACAGAGAAACAAGAAAGCACCTGGAATATGGGTTCAGCGTCTGCAATAGTCATCAACGGAGAGAGGCTAGTACTCGCAAACATGGGTGAATACAAAGCTGTAGTATGCAGAGACGGTGAAGCTTTTGAAATTAACAGAAAGCAACAGCAACCAACAAAGCCACATTGGTCACATAAGCTCTTCCCAGGTATGACATAATATATCATCCTTTTTACCTTCTACTTGTGAAATTTCCTTTTGATGTAGAAAGACTATAGCTGAGTTTATTGTTTTTTGCTAGTATCAGTTGTCAAACGAAGAATAGGAGCTGGAGCTGATAAGCCTTCCAAAAGCTCGGAACTTGTTGTTGGTTCTGAAAGAATTGATCGCGATACTGAGTTTGTTATCCTAGCTAGTTCTGGCATATGGGAGGTAAGTTCAAAATCCAACACTAAAACCCCCAAAAAAAGAAGAATTAAATGGTCAAAAACATACCTAAAGTATCGCAGTTTTTCGACTTCTATGACTATCAGGTGTGCAATTTTCTTACTTGAACTATCACCAGCTATTTATCAAAACACACCTCAACTATCAGTTGTTTCCTTTTTCTACTGAAGTGTTTTGAAAAATAGTTGGTGATAGTTCAGGTAGGAAACTTGCACCCCCTTGATAGTTCAGGTATGAAAATCGAAAAACCGGAATACTTTAGCTGTCTTTGTGACCCTTCACTCAAAAACAAAAGAAACAAACCTTTGTGGCAACTGTTGATTTCTAATTTTGAAATTTTTCGACAGGTAATGAAGCAGCAAGAGGCAGTGAACCTGATCAGGCATTTGGAAGATCCACAAGAAGCTGCTGAATGCTTAGCCAAAGAGGCAATAACTAGAATGAGCAGAAGCAATGTTTCTTGCCTTATAATTAGGTTTGAGTGATGCAGAAACGAGAGAATTTGCGTAGAATTTCTGAATGAAACTATACTATAAACTTATATACTCTTCATTGAGTCATTCCCATTTACAGAACTGGGAAGTTATCCAAACACAAACTAGGAGGAACATATTTTTAGCAATTTAAGATTTTGCTTTTTCAAGCAATACTTCTGTAAGCTCAAGCTAGGATCTCAGAACTAGTCGCAAATTTCTTTAGCAAATGTCAAGAAAAAGAATTTCTGGATTACTTCTCTCTTTTTTCTCCCTCAACGTGCTTGTTTCATTTTATCTTCTTCAATTATTCTGTTTACCAGATTTTACTATATTGACGTGTCTAGAGATCAAAGGGGAGCCTTGGCGTAACTGGTGAAGTTGTTGCCTTATGACTAGGCAGTCACAGATTTAAGCCGTGGAAACAGCCTCTCTTGCAGAAATGTAGGGTAAGATTGCATATAATAGACCCTTGCGGTCCAGCCCTTCATGGAACCCCGCATATAGCTGGAGCTTTAGTGCACCGAGCTGTCCGTTTGATACATCTTGCCTATTAAATTTCTGTTCAGTGACATTCCATTTTCTCTTATGAAAAAGGACTTGAATAAAATGACAAATGACAAAAGCAGTGAGGATTCATATAGATATGCTTAGTTGTTAATAGTACTTCCCCCCCCCCCCCCCCCCTTCTATTCATTCCCAATGCTTTTGGCCTTGAGCCAGGCCGTTAATGATGCCTATATGTAACTCCCACCTTGAAGCATAAGGTCATACACCGAAAACATGTCCAGTGGCCCCGTATGTTACAAAGAAACTGAAATGAGGCAGCTTTTGTATATCTGCCTTGGTTCAAGGGAAATTTTGCTTTAGCAAACAATCATTGAAGTCCCTCCCAAGAGGAAAAGACTGTAAATTTGTCAAGAGCTCAGTCAGTGGGAACTGTTTAACGCATATTTTTGGATGATCCAGTCACTTAAAGATGCATAGGTGAAGGAAAACTGCAAATCGATGATGACATTTGAAGCAGTAAAACCACAATAGGAACTGTAAAAATTTCAGGAGCATCTTCACTGCAAAACACCTACTATCAAATCCAAACTGTAGAGTACATTGAAAGCTGACATGCAGTCGAAGGTATATACATTTCTCATCTCAACGCCACACATTTTTACAGCAACTAAATTACGAATGGAACTGTTTTTGGAAGTCATAAAGAGCTGTGAGGGAAAATCATAAATGATGAATGTTGTGTCACACCTCCAGCTGACAAACCATACGAGCACTTGAATAATCTTTGATACTGAATACTGTCGTCACCTTTTTTCGCTAGTCTTGCTTCGGAAGGGAGATAACAAAGAGAGGCGAGCTGTATCAGAATGTAGACAGACACCTCAGCTTCTCATTCATACAAATAAAAATAATAAAGATGTAAATCCTGCAAATAATATTAAATCTTACACTTCTGAGAAACATTGCCAGCAGTAGGAGTTTCATCTTGGGAGATCAAATTCTTCAAAGTGAAAACTGGAAGAGACAAGGTATAAAAAGTCAGCTTATAGATATCGAAGAGGAACAAGGGAGAACAAATAATTGTGGATTCCATGTGAATTTTGATTGTGCAGATGGACTTAAGAGTCAAACATTCAGGATCAAAAAGTAGATCTTCCCAAAACTGTGCATGCTGCTGAAAAGACAACCAGCCAAGAACTGCTTCCCCCATTCTTCTCAACTCGCAACGGAACAGCCAAGAACTGCTTCCCCCACTCATCGCCTACCCACTACTCCCTCTTTCCAATCACAAACTGTGCATGCTGCTGGAAAAACACACCAGCCAAGAACTGCTTCCCCTATTCTTCTCACCTCGCAATGGAACAGTACTCATCCCCTACCCTTATACCACTACTCCCTCTTTCCAATCACAAACAATTATCTGTTTAACATGTTTTCTTCTTTTTTATATCATATTTTACTCCCTATTTGGTTTGGGAAGCAGAGGTAACAGGCAGTGCTAACTTCTAATTATCTAAGACCAAAAATAAGCAAAGACTCCATCCCGCTCCGCTACCAAATCAAATGGTAGCTGGTCCTAAACATTATATTGGAGTTATAAGAAAATTATTATTATTATTATTTGGATAAGTAAGATCTTTATGAGAAATTATTCCAGACCTTGTCCCCCATAATTTCAAAACGAAATGTCTTATCGGTGTTTTCAAATGGTAGCTGGTCCTAAACATCATATTGGAGTTATAAGAAAATTATTATTATTATTATTTGGATAAGTAAGATCTTTATGAGAAATTATTCCAGACCTTGTCCCCCATAATTTCAAAACGAAATGTCTTATCGGTGTTTTCAGCTACAATTATCAAGTTAAGAGATCTGAAAGATCGTTACCTTCACTAGGCACGGAAGCCTTTGTGGTGTTATCATCCTGCCTGATGCTATTCATGCTTGCACCATTTGATTCTGCTCCTGCAGAGTTGTGGTTCTTCTTACCAAATCTCAGGAGGCGTTTAAGACCTTTTGGTGATTCCTTCGCTTGAGTCCTTTCTGCAGCTTCTGGGTTATCATCTACTCCAACAGTGTGAATATCAGGTGCATGAGCTTTGGCAATTTCCTTAACTGTTGATCCTGTGTCAGAGCTCGACAGGGGTGCTTTAACAAAATCCAAGTTTCTGGTACAAGGGTCCTCTATAGAGGAGACACGAGCATACGGAGCACGATAAGCAGTACTACCAATATTTGCAAACTTGGGTGTGTCATCCGCATAACTTGTGCCCGTCTGCAAATATTAAAGAGGAATATTCAACTTCTTGCAGTTGCATATGCAATTTACGTTAATTCAATAAAGAACGCTTATGTGTCATGATGATGAGATTTGAGATTAAGTGAAGAAGTGTGGATTCATATAGCCAACGCCAACTTGTTTGGAACTGAGGCATTGTTGTCTTCAATAAAAAGCTTACGAAGCTAAAGATTAACTTCAAACATCTAATTAACTTGAAAGATAGCTCCCTCAACATAACTAATATTAAACAGATCAGACACCCAAGAACATTAAAGAGCACCTTACCCACTCACCTCACCCCAAATACCCCCTCCTACCCACATGCCACCAAAGAAAAAAAGGATCAAAATGAAATAAGAGCAAATTCATATTCCAGATAAAAATAGAACATCTATTTTGATTTAAAACTTAAGAAGTAAAAAGATTAATTAAGTTGTATATGCTGCTTCTCATTAAAAAGGTTCTGCTAAAATTGGGAACATTCTAATTGAAGAAAATCAGAGACATTTGATCTTCATGATCTAACCTATGTACAACTGAGTTAGTAGTCAATGAACTGTAAGAAATTTTAGTAATTGTGTTGAGTAAATTGAAACATCAAAGAGAACCAGCTTTTAATTTTACCAAACTATTCCTACCTCATGGGCATTTGACAGTTCTTGCAGTCGGTTAGAAACAGGAGCTCTGATAAATCCTTCAAAGGGTGAGGGTGGGTCGCGTGTAGAGGCATAGTCAGTTTTCTCTACAGTGTCAATGTTGTTGCACTCTTCCACAACCAAGTTCTTTGATGATGTATTGTGAACAGACAAATAGGGCTTCTCCTTCTCAAGCATAACAACAGTTTTCTCGATAATGTTCTCATCCAGATCATTCTTGTATGATTCAATGCCTTTGGATGCTACAGAAGGCATGTTGATCTTCTCATTTGCTATATGCTCTGCAATTGGTTGGTCTGGTGGAAATTTTGACGATTCTTTGGTGGCTCTGATTTTCAGCTCAGGAAGAGTTGCAGCCTTCTTTTTGTCAAGGTCTATGATGGCAGATATTTTCTTGCTCTCTGGCACATCAGAGCGCTTTGTCTTAGACACTGCCTCAGCACTCCGAGCCTTAGGCTTTGACATGATTTCAGCACTTTGTGCTTTCCGTAAAGTACCAGGCTTGCTGCTAATTGCTTTGGGCTCGGATAGTCTTCTTAGTCGTTCCATGGATGCCTTTGAATCAGGTGTAACACCATTTTCCTTTTTTGGTTCAGACAAGGACGACGCAGATCTACTCAATTTGTTACCTTCCAATTTGCTACCATCGTTTGATTTGCTGGCTTTAGAGCCCTTTTGCACATTACTAGACCCCAACGACGCTCTTATTTTGGTTCTTTGCAATGGTGATGAGGATCCAGGCTCTGAGTCACTGAACTTAGATCCCCTGAAGGTGCCAGGAGGGTTTTTTGCTGGCAACTTTCTTGTTTGGGCTCTTGGTGCTGGAGAGTGACCAGAGCTGGAGCCACCTCTAGATGTGATTCTCTTTTGCCTTTCCAGTTTTAATGCTTCAATCCGCTTTTGGTCAGCCTCTTCCTGCAAAATTTTAAAGTTCCACCGACTGAACTCTAAGGAGAATATATAATAAACAACCAACTTAAACAGGTTAGATTTTCCAGAAATTTCAAGTTATATTAATCATTAATATTGTATACTGCAGAAAAAGGGGAAAAAGTGAGAAGTTGTCAGTGTACCTTTTCTTTTTTCATCTTCTGGATATCAGCTTTGAAGGATCTTATCCTCTCAGCGCGTGCTCGTGCATCATCCAAAGGACTTGACTTTGACATTTTTCCTTTTCTTATTGGTCCTCCACTCCTTTTGTTGTCCGAAGTATCAACAGTAGCTTTTGACCTGCGATCTTTCTCTGATTTTTTAGAACCTTCCTTAACATCACTGGTGACTCCATTCTTTCTTTTATCCTTTGAAGCAGAACCTTCATTGCAAACTTGCATTTCATAGTCCAATGCAGGGTCATAGACACCCGACCTTTTTTCTGTTCCACGCTCAGGCATCAAACTCAAGACATTAGGTTCATAGCTCATAATTCCAGCAGTGCCGTTTTCCGATTTTTGATGTGCCAATGGAAGCTCAGAGTCCATGTCAATGGTAGTTCTACCATTTGATCCGATGCCATCCAATGACATTGATCTAAAAGGTACTACAAAAGACTCATCAGTCATATCATGTGAGGAAGCTTTGTCTAGTTTATTAGCATGCTCATATGCATTTACAGCAAGAGGATCTAATGAATTTCTCAGCCCTGATTGATTTCCTCGACCATTTAACATAAATTCATCATTTGCAGCTCTAGGCATGAGTTTTCTCCCATTTGTTTCAGTAAAGTGCATGTCCATTTGGTCACCAAGTCCTAGGCCATTGTCATATCCTCTGCTAGAAAATAGAACCTCACCATTAGAACCCCTGGACATGCGAGACATCTTTGCACCAATATGCATATCACTCAACCTATCCTTCATTTCAATATCATCTTGGGCACCAACAGCCAAAGGATCATTGGTAACAATATTTTTTGGTCTCCTCCTAGCATCTTTCTCCATTGCGAACATGCCATCTTTGTCAGCATGATTTTGTTCTTCATTACCTTTCAATAAACAATTTTGAAATGCCAGCCAGTGCCCACCATCAGCTTCCTTCTCACAAACAGCGCCATCATCCTGAAGCTTTGTGCGGCTTCGTCTTGTTTTTGATGACCGTAAAGTTTCCTTTTTCACCAGATTGTGGCCGTTGCCTTCTAGATCTTCACTATCAGCATCATTTTCCGAACCAGAAGCTGCTTCTGATTCGCTATCACTAGAGTTCTTTGCTTTAGAAGTGATATAATTAATGTTACGTATAACAACCTTTCCTGATTGATTTTTCCTAGAACGACCACCCTTCTTTCTTTGACTATGAGACCCTTCACCATCAATTTCTTCATCCTCCTCTGAATCACTGTTGCTCTCTCTCCTATCCGAAGACTGTCTTTTCTTTCTACTTGGTGGAGTAACACCCGTTCGAGAGTCTTCCATTCCTGGATATGGAGGTTGATAGAGATGTCCATTTCCTGGATAAGCTGGATAGTAAGGTACTCCTTGCATGGGATATCCTTGAAAAGCAGGTACGGTAGAGGAAGGAGAATGCATTGCCCAGGGTGGATACATTGGATGCAGAAATTGATATTGTTGTTGACCATTTGGACTTTGTTGATCCAATTGAGGCCTTTCCCCTATATTGCAAAATAATATATCAAAACTTACGAACTCTCTCACGAAGGCACACGTTGTACAAAAATATAACCTGCCTAAATCATCCTACTCGATCCTCATAAACTATAAGATTATATCCAAGGTCAGAACTGAAAGGATCCCCAACCTAATGAAAATTTTGTATGTCAAAAGAGAGAAATGAAAACTAGAACATCAATGACTAAAAGAATGTATGTTATTATTTGTCATAAGTCCACCAATATTTTTTTGGGAAAACCCTCTTATGAATCTTCAGAAACATATCTAGAGTTCCTCAGAGAACAAATTCTCGCACAAGTTTATCTGGATCATCCCTTGCCAGTAATTTTCCATACAGCTTAAAGTTGAATGAAATATCAAGTTATGCTAGGTTAGTAAAACCTTCCAGAGACAATAAAATATGGCCTCATCCAGATGCCTACATGATGGGCAGTTATGATAAGGGTATCCCCCCCTTCAACGGGATTTGCTTTGTTACCTGAATTACCATCTACGCTTGTCATTTCGCTGTTGGAATCAAACTGCTTATTCGTAATATTGGAGAGCAGAATTCCAGATGCATTCATTGCAGCAATGTCTAATTGATTTGCCATTGCTTCTGCAGCTTCAATTTCAACCCATTGTCCATTTTCATGCTTTTTCTTCCACAGTTCCATAAATCTTACACATGCATCTCTGCCAAATGAAAACATATAATGAATCATAGAATCGTTTTACGATGCTTATTAAATTAACCTTTTATTTGTGATTCTTTTAAGATTCCCTCCATTTCATTTTACTTGGGCCCCTTATGAAAATTAGTTGTTTCAATTTACTTGTCCATGAAATCAAGAGAATTTTCTCCATATTTTTCGCTTTCTATTGTCAATATTAAATAATTACACGAACTACTAGTAGTAGTAGCAGCAGCAGTAGTAGTAGTAAAATTTAGAGTTCTAAAGCATCATTAATAAGGTTAGTTTAGTAAAATACACATCTAATTATTGGTTTCTTTATGGCCGAGCAGGTCAACAAGGGCCAAGTAAAATAAAACGGAGGGAGTAGTTTGGAAAGGAAGTAGAAGTTGGTGGTGGTTGCTTACCTTAAGCGCAAGGCACCAAAAGATTTGGAAAATGATATCATCGGTTTCATACGATCAATATCAAAACCAGCAGCTACAGCACGAGCAAATGCCATTCCTTGTTCTTTTTGAAGCACAGACTTGCGAGTCTCCAGGACCTTCAGAAGCTGTACTCTGGATAATAAAAATCAATCAAAATACATTCGAGCTGTTACTAAACTTGAATAATCTGGCTTTTCATATATGTAACAAGCTCAGAGAAACACCATATAAGTTTATGGAGATTCTTTAAGGCCTATGAACCAATAACAAACTGAAGGAAACTTCAAAAGCATGTGGACATACAACTTTGTCAATACTAAAAAGTGGAAATAAAAGACGAGAAAAATCCCGCCTTTATTTTTACTACCCAGGTTAGAGGCCAATCAACATAATACGCAATATTGAAACAACCCGACATACCTACAGATAAAGAGGCTACATACAAGGATTCGATTGAGAGTGGAGAATCATGAACAAGGACATAAGTACAATTGATCAAGAAATAATACTGAATCTTGACTAGCTATGTTGAATAAAGTATAGAATCATGAATGTACAACGAAGAGAAATAACCAACCATGCTATGTCAGTACTCCTAGTTCTTCGCAATATGACTGTAGGGATTTCACTGATTTACTTCCTAACAATATGACTACAACAAAGCATACAAGTGAATCCAGGATTTTTAACATGGTGGGTTCAACCTCTAAAATTCTTAATGAATTCATTATACTTTTAAAATTATGGGTTTAGAGTACGGTTGAACCCGTAGAACTAAGCTAAATTTGCCACAGAAAAAGGAACTGAGATGCGAAAAATTCTTCTACTTGATAAATCCTCATCAATAAATCCTAATCCACACAATGACGAAGTGAGACAACAGTCCCATGTGTAATTTCACAACAAACAGCAAACTCTGCAGAAATGATTTGCCACCCACATACCTTGAATTTTCTCCCTGCGAATCTGTTTGAGGTTGATGTTCCCCCGGCTGCCCAAAAAATAAACCAGATAAGGAAAAATACATAATGTGTGCAACATTTGAAAGAATACAACATGCCAGTCACCTTGTAAAGGACAATAGCTTTCTCCTCATTGACATCTGCTGTAGATTTAGTACCTGCCATAGTTCAGTGTTTTTCAGTACCTTGTGTCATAAACAAACAATTTCACATGACATTGGAGGATAAATCCCACTGCTACGTAGCTTATAGAAGAGGGAAGAAGAATAAAAAATTATTAACAAAAATAAGTAAGGAACTTGCAGTGTCTATATATCGATATCAAAAGCAGTATTTCCTTGCAAATGGACGAACCAATCAATGAGCAACAGAAGAAGAAAAGGTTAAAAAGTGGAAAGCGTTAAATTATCCAAGAAACCAAGAGCATAGAGTTTAGAACAGAGTATCACTTGACCTGTGTGATGGTGAGAAAGAAAAAGAAGAGAAAAAAAGAATTGGTCTTATTCTGTTAATAATGATACAAGTTTTTCACTCGGAAGTACCTGTAAAGTTTCCTGCTGGTTTTGCTTCTTTGTATTCAACCTGTTAAAGAAATAAAAATTGTTGGACAGACGTCTTGACAATCAATGACACGTGAAATTTCTGAAGATCAGTAAATACTTACTGGCCCTTGCCCACTATCATTGTTTCCCTGAAGGGAAATTGCTTCTTCAATCTGCAAGATCTCAGATTCGATGGTGTATACCCTTTCCAGAATCTCCGGAGTGCTCACAAAGCGGACAAACCTGTTAACAGAAAGAAACAATGGAACGATTGATATTGAAAAGACACTGGACTGATTTGTTTCTACACCATTATCACGTTTGTATATTCTCTTGGTCAATCGTTCTGAGTGTCCGTAGGACGTGCCGAAACAGCATAATCTTACAGGGTGTGAAGTATCATGATTGAACTCCTGGATACTCCACATTAAACATTTATCTGATAAATGCTTACAAGAGTTACTTTGGTTTAGCTTGCTGGTTACACATAAAAGAGGGAAAAGTTACCTTTATCGGTTCGCAACAATATGGACTGTCCCTAACGAAGGTTCTGACCAATTTAGTGAGAAATGTATATGAAAAAGTTTATCCCTTTGCACATGACATGGACTATCAAGGAAACATTCCCAGTTAATAAGCTACAAACATGTAATATTACATGAAATTGATTAGATAATTGGAACTCTTACAAGGTCAACACAAAATTGCACAAACCTTTCCACTGTGCCCTTTGTAAACCATGAATCATCAACATTCGCATCTGGTTCCAGCAAAATTGAGTAACCACCCTTTGCAATTTGATCCTGAGCAGTTTTCAAGTGAGCAAGAAAAGGAGTAAGCAATCCAGATGCTATTTTCTCTTTCTTGTCATTGGCTATAATGAATAGATCACACCTGAAAAAAAAAACATTTGATTAGTACAGAGAAAGTCAGGAGCTCCGCTCTACATCCTTCAGAAATGTTTTTGCCGGGAAAGACATTACACACAGCAACATATTTACAGTCCAAAGGCACAATAACCAATTGACTATGGCTATGACACTCAAAATACTCGAAGTTCTATTATTCGATCACACTATTGGCACCCAGGATCCTATAAAGAAGAGACAAGTAGAGCTATAAACTGCAACTGCAGATGTTATTGATTTTTTAGTTTGCATGAAACCCAAGAACGATCAAACAAGAGTACTAACTACCTTGGGTGTGGCATTCATATCTATCCAGATTTCGAACTCTTTCAACAATCAGACAGCAAGCAATGTCATTTCCATTCAATTTGTAATAAGATAAAAATGCAGAAAATTTCTAACCACTTTTTGGCGAAATGATAAAACTGACAGCATCATACTTTCATCAAAACCACATATTCCTGATTTACAAAGGGGAGACAGTATACAAATCTGCAGAACAAGATTCCCCAATATCCAACTGAATTCTCAATCAATACGTTTAAGGTGGTTTGAATTGGATTTTACACAATAAATTCTAAACATGACAAAAAACAGAACCAGAAGTCAATTAACAATCAATTAAACTTTCAATCTCAGACTAGTTGGGTTTGCTACATGAATCCTCTATATCCATTCTGCTCTATTCAGGCCCATTTTTCTCCAATACTAGCAAATAATTTAAGTTCTTTCGGAAACAACCTCTCTACCTCCACGAGGTAGGGGTAAGGTCTGCGTACACTCTATTGTCCCCAGACCCGACTTGTGGGATTACACTGATATGATTACACTGGATATGTTGTTGTTACTGGCAAATAATTTAAGACAAAATTAGATTACTTTAAAACTAAATATCTCTAAATCTCACATTTTTCTGACATGACATACAAATCTCTAACCAGGTAACATGAGTATATATTCAAAAAGTTGCATATAATCATCATCAATCATATAAACCCAAAGAGATCAGTCAACATCCATTTACACACAACAATTTTAAAACATCATTACATGAAATATCAACCAAATAAATAAGACATATTTCAGCTATAACTATGTAAATATACCTAGTTCTAGTAGGAGTGAGCTGAAAAACAACTGAGTCAAGCCGAGTACTCGACTTCATTCTTGCAGCTCCAATTGCTTCACCACCAACTCTCAGATCTTAAAATGAGCTTCCAAATCTTGAAACAACCAAATCCAACAGCTGAATAAAACAATCCCAAATGACCAATCAGTAAAATCTCACAGTTTTCATCATCAAGAAACCTCTTTTACACAGAAAAAACACAAAACTCCCCTTTCCAGACCAAGAGAGTAAAAGGGTCTGTAAAAAACAAAAAGATTAACAACCCAAAAAGCTCATGAAAACTTCACTTTAATGGTTTTTTCCATACATTTGACACTAACCCAAATCAAAATGTCACTCAACAAAATCAAGATTCCAGCTTTACATAAAGAAAAACTCACTGGCCCATTACTCAAAATAGCTCAAAACACACACACAGACACTCTAATGGATATTTTCACACATTTGACACTAACCCAAATCAAAATGTCACTCAACAAAATCAAGATTCCAACTTTAAATACAGGAAAACTCGCTGACCCATTACTCAATATAGCTCCAAAACACGCACACACACACACTCTAATGATTGTTTTCATACATTGACACTAACCCCAAATCAAAAAAATCAAGATTCCAGCTTTATATGCAGATAACTCACTGATCCATTACCCAATACAGCTCAAAAAACACATACACACACACTTCAATGGGTGTTTTCATACATTTGACTCTAATTAAAAATCAAGATTCCAGCTTTATATGCAGAAAAGCTCACAAACCCATTACCCAACACAGCTCTGAAAACACATATACACACACTTCAATGGGTGTTTTGATAAATTTGACACTAACCCAAAATCAAGATTCTAGCTTTATATGCAGAAAAACTCACTGACCCATTACCCAATACAGCTCAAAAAATACATACACACACACACTTCAATGGGTGTTTTCATACATTTGATACTAACCCAAAATCAAGATTCCAGCTTTTTATGCAGAAAAACTCACTGACCCATTACCCAATACAGCTCAAAAAACACATACACACACTCAGTTCAATGGGTGTTTTCATACATTTGACACTAACCCAAAATCAAGATTCCAGCTTTATATGCAGAAAAACTCACTGACCCATTACTCAATATACCTCAAAACACACAACCATTTCATACATTTGACACTAACCCAAAATCAAGTTTCCAGCTTTACATGCAGAAATCTCACTGACCCTTTCCCCGAAATAGCTCAAGAAACACACACATACACAGTGTAAGAGAAGGATCCAAAGAAAGAGAGAAAAATCTACTTCCAATGGACCATAAGAACAAGATTCGCCCGTTAGATATCGCCTGAGGTAAGAAGAGAGAAACATCAAGGGTGTTTTAGGTATTTGATATGAAAAAAGTGGAGCACTAAAACATGAGAGGACAAAATGGAGAAACACAATACTGCTCTGACTTTTTAATTGCTTGATTTTTATTTTTAGAGTAAAACGATATAAATTTTTATTAATATTTTAAAATATATTATTTAATTAAATTAAAAAATATATAATTTATAATATTTTTCATTTTAAAATAATTTAATATAATTTTACTTCAAAACTTAATTAACTTACCTTATGAAAAATAAAGAGAGCAATTAAAAAGAAATGGAGTCAGTACATTAATGTGTCTGTTTAACTTGTCCATATTTATTTATACCTTCTTACTTTTAATGTGTATATATACATACATGTCTAAAGTGCCTAAATAAATATACATACATGCCTAATATGTCAAATCTCATGTAATTTGACACGTAAATATATTTGTCTATTTATTTTAACTTTATAATAATTTATATTAAGTGTATATTTATGAACGTTCAAAGTTGAAGGACATATATGTCAGATGAGATCAACTTAAAAAACGCATTCATGTATTATGTCAATAGAGACGTATGATCAGAGAATTTTTTGAATGAAATGACAAAAATAATCCTAAAATGGAGTATTTGTCCGGTGTGAAAATATGAACCACAATAAAAGAACATAAATATCATATAAAGCTAAATTAAAACACGTTTATCTATTATACCCATAAAAAAGGGTGTGATAATAGTGGAGTAAATTATCAAGTGTGGAAATGTGAACCACAATGAAAAGATATAAATATTAGATCAGATTAAGTTAAAATACACATTTATCTATTATGTCTATGGAGAAGATGTGATTAGAGAACGTTTTCAATAAAATGACAAAAATATCCCTAAAGTGAAAGTAATGTCACAGTGTGAAAATGTGAACCGCAATGAAAGGGCATAAATGTCAGATAAAGTCAAATTAAAACACACGTTTATTTATTATGGCAATGGAGAAGATGTGGTAAGAGAACTTTTTTAATAAAGTGACAAAAATATCCCTGAAGTAAGAGTATTTGTTCAGTGTAAAAAGAGCAGTCCGGTATATTAAAACTACTGCTATAAATGGTGTCTGAAGAAGGGTCCATCACAAGGATGTATCATATGCAAATTTACCGTTGTTTTGAAGGCTTAAACCCGTGACCCGGTCACGATGACCGTGAGAAAATGTGAAAACCAAAGTGAGTGGGTGGGTGATGCTAATTTGCGCCTAGGAAAAATGAGACCCTCTTTTCTGGTCTTTTTAGTGGTGACAGTCAAAGGGGCAGTTGTACATCAATTATGCAATTTAATTTTTGTTTCTTTTTGCTGTTCTTTTTTTGACTATTAATATCTTAAATGTACTTATTTATTATGCTACTACTTTAAATATTATTAGCTCTTATTTTTATGGAGTGTGAGATTGGGCTTTACATAATTTTATTATCAAGAAAATATTCTTTATATTTTATTTATGTCATTATATTGAATGTGTTCGTGCTAATTGTTGCTCTGATATGAGTTTGAGATTGTATCATAATTTGCATATGATGATGTGACTGATGAGTAATAGGTTAAGCTAGGTGAATGAAATTTTGATACCAATCAGATTTTACAGCAAGTCGAATTTATCTTTAATTTTTTGGTATTGCATAAGTCTCTAATTTTTTATCGTAATAAAAAAATAATTTAAAAATAATTATTTATGTCTTTTTCTATATTATTTTTATTTTGATCTAGCAGTCTATCAAAAATAATTTATCGACCTCACTTTTAAGATAATAGCACAAATTGCGTACACCCTACCATTTCTAAATTCAACTTTATGAGAATATACTTGATATGTTATTATTAGTATTTTCCTAAATTAAAAGCCTTTTCACATAAATGTTATTCTTTCTTCCACACAATGCGACGCCAAATATGAAATGAACTAGCTGTGACAATCAATACAGGAAATAAATAATCCACACAGTGAGAATAAATATCGTACCTAATATTATATGCAACGAACTTGGGCACATGATTAGGGTTCGGTATTCAGTTCGGTATTTTTAAATTTTGGGTTCGGTAATTCAGTAATCAATATTTGAACGTAGATACCATATATCATACTTATAAACATCAGTTCGGTAATTCGGTAATCGGTAAATTAAATTTCGATACGGTATTTGGTAATACCATATTAAAATGAAGATGTGCAAATGTACGTTTAAACTTCAAAGAATACATTTAAAAGAACCCAATTTAGCATTATTTTTGTTGCTTTTTACAAATATATTACCAAGATCTAAGAGATTCTTTGATATGACTAATACTATTATTTATTAGGTTGGTTTTATATATATATATATATATATATATATATATATATATAAAAATTCGGTATTCAGTAAATACCGAATACTAAACGGTATTAATATCTTGTACCAAACTTAATCCCGAATATCGAAATATTAAAATTGTATTTCCAAATACCATACCAATTACTGAATTACCAAATATCAATTACTAAATTTTTCGATTTGATTCGATAATTTGATTTTCGGTATTTTATGCCCAACCCTACACATAATTGCCTTAAACACCACAAAAAAAATGAAAAAATGTTGAACAAAAGTTTCATTGGTTTTAGGGAAAAAGTACACATGATTTTTTTTTTCATATTTAATATTCGGTATCTATTTTAAAAGTCGACTAATATAAATTTACATCAACAAATCTCACTTTAAAATAAAGCACTTACTACCAAAAAATAATCCTTATACTCAGAACGCAAACTCAATACTTCATCACTCTACCCTAACCCTTAGTGGTCAGTGGTCAGTGGTCATATTTTTCCATTTGATATTCGATATTCATTTTGAAGATCGACTAATTTTAATTCAAATCAACAAATCTCACTTTAAAATAGAACAGTTTACTACCAAAGATAACTCTATACTCACAGACTCAACAGGACCGGCTCTATATGTTAAGAAACTAGGCAACCGTCTTAGCCTCCAAATTTGAGGGGCCTCATTTTTTTTATAATAATAGATTGTAGAGTTTTTATTAAAAAAAATTATCAATTACTATTCTTAGAAAAAACAAACTTTTTATATAAAAGTAAAGAATTATTAGAAATTTGATGTATTTAAATTTTAAAGTATTATGTCTCAAGAAAGATTAAATGGATTAATTATATTAGCGAAAAAAATTATTAGAAGAAATCAACTATAAAAAATATTAACGACTTTGCATCTAAAAATATCTAAAATATAGACTTTATAAGAAGATATATATTTATTTTTTTAAAAAAATAAATTAAAGCCTCCATTTAATTTTCGCCTTAGGCCATCGATGTTCTTGAGAGCGGCCCGTGAGACTCAACTCAATATTTCATTACTCCACCCTAACCTTCAGTGGTCAGTGGTCAGTGGTCACATATGGTATGTCTGTTGCATTGGTTAGCCAAAAACTTGTCATGAATAAAGTCAATTATTGGAACAACAACATTGGATGCTCATAACAGAAATTTCTGGATCTATTAATAGTGCTAAGATAAAATATAATTTTTATGTCAATACAGTAGTACAATATGTATCTGTAAAAGAGAATATCTTTTGTCATGTGATTACTGTAAAGTTCAAGAACACCCTTCTATTTATCTTTTACATTTTTACTGTAGAGTCAATGATCATTGCAATGTATTTAGGGAAAAGGAAAAAGAAAAGCATAGTAGCCAAAATGAAAAAGATAAATTCAAGTCATACATATTTTTCATTTTGTTCACTTCAATAGGACATTGTTTTTGAACAAAATTACATTCTTCCAAAAGTTCTTCTTCATTTGTCATGAGAAATTTTAGATTGAAGCTTCAAAAAATAGCGTTATAAATTAATTGATAATTTTTTTCTATCATTTAATTCCTTCATTCTTCATCAAAAATTTTGAATTGGAACTTCAAAAATAACGTCATAGGAACTTTTTATTATTTAAAGTAAATTTTTTTGACACGAATAAAAATTATTAAAATCTAAAATGAAACCGGGCCATATGTGAGAATACATGAATAACACTAGTACATCAATTAATCTCTCTCTATATATAGTGATAATTAACATCCAAATGTTAAATATAGCATTAAAAATTAATAGTAAATCCTTAAACATTAGTGGGGGGCGGGGGTGGGGGACCAAAATATGTTATATTAAGTAGTTACGAATAATATTTTCATAAATTTTAAGGTTTTAATGAAAACAAACTCTCTATCTTCATCAAGTAAGGATATATAAGTATGTAAATAAAACTGACTCTACACATGCCTATGAAATCAAAATGGTGAATGAGGCTGGTTCATTTGGGATTATTAGGCTGAATTAAATGAGGGAGAGTTTCATTTGAAATTCAAATCCAATTAATGGACGATTTAAAAAGACTATGATTATAAGAAAGAAGTTTATATGTGTCTTGTGATGTGAACACTGTTCTCTCTCACATTTGTATTTCTATATATATTTCTGATTTCCTCATCACAATTTTGAATTGTCTAACTCTCATTTCCTTTCTTCTTTGCTTCCACTGAATTTACTTTGTGATTTCAGTTTAGTGTTCAATATAAATGGTTATTTTATTGAGCAAGAGTTGTTTATTATCAATTTGTTACAATAAGATTGTGTACACATCATTCTTCTCAGATTTTATTATTTGAGAATTATATTAAGTGTGTTATTATTATTGTAATTTTCGCAATGTTTTAATATCTTTCGCAGTACTATTATGTCTGAATTATTAATCATCAAGCTTCACTTGGATCATTCCTTTAAATTTGTCTTTTTCCATAACCAAATTCGAATAGTCCATTATGTGTTTTTTTGTCTTTGGAGCAATCATTCTCTAATACACAAATAATTCCAATATATTTAGCTTTTATCTTCATGATCATGCAATAGACTTAAGATGTAATAGTGCCCCTAGTGCCCACACAATAATAGGATAATTATCTAGTAGAATAATTATTATTATTACTAGTGTAGTTGTTGAACCAGAACCACCTCTATATGTTAATATTTTATAAAGAATAAAATAACAATAACATACTTTACTCAAAATGTCATTACTTATTTAAAGTTCAATAGGTATTATTATATCTATGCCTAATTCCTTTTGCTCTTTAGTCTTTCCTAAAATAATCCACTTATTTAATTGTGCATAAAAGTGGATGTGTATGCACAATGATCTTTACGAAATTACAATACAAATACAAACCAAATAGGTTTGAATTGGACGTTTTTTTGGGGTTCGTTTTCAGAATAATCAGTTTGGTCGTTGACTTACGTAGCTCAGCAGCTCGTCCTGAAGAAGATAGATTCATTACTATAGACTTTTCATTCTTCAAACTTAGTCACTCTACAGCTCACTCGGAAGAAAATAGATTCACTACTATAAATTTGTCAATCTTTAAACTTAACCAAAGACATTTAAAAATTGTGTTTTTTTCTTTTTCTTATAAAAATGAACATTCAAATAAAATAAGTAGTATGCATGTCAAATTGTTATAGAACTTCCTCGTGCCCACCATCATTATCATCACAATAAAGTGTTCATATCAAAATCAAGGAAAAAAATTCGTATAAGGCTTGTAAGTAGAGTGATCAAAGTTTCAATTAATTGAAAGATAAATATGTATATTTCAAGAAAAAACAAACAATATATGAAAGATGTTTATATTTTTCGTATTATGACATTTTTTTTACTTTACTTAAAAGAAAAGTAAAACTTAAATATAATAGAAAAATCAGAGCAAAAAAATCTATTAGAATCTGTCTCCTAAGTCGACTATTTCGAATAAGAAAAATAATTTGTATAAATTCGAATCCTAATCAATTTAGGAAAACGTTTTTAGTCCTTCAAATTATTTATTTCCATAAATAACTCTGTTCCTAAACCAAAACTAATAAGGAAACGAAAAGTAATCTGTATATATTGCAATCCTAATCAACTTAGGAAATTAAAAAAATACAGTTATAAATAAGTGGCCTCTTTATCTGAAATTTATTATTGCAAAGTATTTTGTTGACAAAAAATAAATTAATATGGGGAAGAGGAAGTCTAGAGCAAAGGCAGCACCAAAGAAGAAGATGCCCAAACTTGAAAGAGTCTTCACTTGTCCATTCTGTTGTCAAGAAGGAGGTGTAGAATGTCCAATTGATATGAAGAATTTGATTGGTAAGGCCATTTGTTATAACTGCCAAGCAAAATTTAGTATGAAGGTCACATTTTTGACGGAGCCTACCGACATATACCATGAATGGATCGATGAATGTGAACGTGTCAATAAGAAATCTATTTGATAAGTTTAGATGATCATATGTGAAAGGCGATAATAAATCTTGTAGTATATAATTTTGTTCTCATGAGACCATGTTGTTATGACATGTAGTGTATATTTTTATATTGATTAGCTCTGTTTTCAATCGTAGTAGTATTTCGTCTTATAGTTTTCTTATGATGATATATAGACAATTATAATGAATGAATAGATGAATTTGAACGTGTCATTTAAAAAATCCGTTATTAATAAGTTTAGATGATCCTATTATGAAAAGCGGCAATCGATTTTGAAGTGTACGATTATATTTTTATGAGACCATATTATTATGTCGTGTAGTGTATGTTTGTATGTTGATTAGCTTTGTTATTCAATCAATGTAGTATTTCACCTTATAGTTTCCTTATGATGTATTAGAGGATCAACAATTCAAATAAAAAAATTTGACATGTAATTTTGGTAGGAAATAGGAATTTATGAACGAGCCCGACCATTGAACGTTAGGCGTATTTAGGTAGCACATTGAACTTTTGGGTCATAAACATCAAAGATTAGCCCCACACGTAAGTCCCAGAGTGTTTTGCAAGTGCCCGACCCAGGGATAAGCCCAAAGCGACCCAAAATGCCTTCTAAAAGAGAGTGGATAACCCAGTAGTTTTCTTTAGGATCCGATTCTGACCATATGGATCAGATTTGATTTTTTTTTTTATCGAAGCAACATGAGTATTGTTGGACTCGTTTAACCCCCTACAATACACTTTAAATAAATTTGGAGCACACGGAGGCTTAAGGAGAGTAAGAGTCATTTATAGAGTTATAAAGTTCAGATTCAGGTGAGTTAAACTTAACTTCGATGAGGGAATGTTCTCCTAACTTTACAATTAAAAAAATAGGTTTAGGGTAAAAGAGTATCGTATACATGAGTGGATCAGTGAGAGCCTATGTGATGAGAGATGTCATGTTGGAGTGTAGGTGTCATCATGACTTACGTATTTTTGAATTGTGATAATTTTCTCCAGAGTAAGAAATGGTAAAGAAAAGTACAAACTATGTATTATAATTTTGTAAAACGTGAAGAGAGTTTATAGGCTTACTCATGGTGTAAACAACCCCTCTCCTTTTGTTTATACAAGAAAAGACATGTGATCTCTCCAAAAGTGTCTGTTTTTGAATATTTGTCCCGACTTAACAAAATCTTTAAAAAGTGACCTAAACATGAAGAGATTTTGTGGTCAAATGAGAAAGTTCATTGTATAGGAATATTCTAAACTTCTGTCTTATATGTAAAACTAATTTACATCCACAACTTATGCTCGATGGACAACAAAAGCTTTTCCTAATGAATTTTTTAAAGTAGAAACTATTTTTTTTAAAACCTTTATGCTAAAAAATCAAGATTACCCCATATGAAGGTCATTTCTGAACTTAACCCTCATTTATGTGTCTTTCGTTTTTGCATGGTAAGTACAAGATAGTGTTGGAATGAGTGATAACTTTGCTAACAAAATTGAAAAATTAGTGATTTTATCCTCCAAATTTATTTTTCTATATTTTAACTCATATTTAGAAAAAAAGATTATGTTCTCTCTCTTAGTTAACAGACTTCATAAGAAGGTTATGTTTTTGTCTAGCCAATTAAGCGCCTCCTCAAATAACTATTATGATAATCTATATTTAATATGATTGACTAACAAGTTTAAAGTTAAAAGTACATTACCCCTAATAATTTGTATTTCACTAATGAGCTACAACAATGTGAACTCTTTTTTAATTTTGATTGTGACTATCTATTATAAGTCGATACACTGTTTGGATCCTACTAATTAACTATGAAATTAATTGTATTTGAACAATGAACTGTTTTTTTCTAATATGTTTGTCCTTAAAATAGAGAAATATTTCTAAAAAATGAATTTGGATGATTTAAATCAAAATAAATAGTTGATAAATAAAACAACAGACTCCAATCATAACACGATTTCTGACACTCATCCTATTTTAACAAAATAAAAATAAAATAAAATAATAGCCTTACACTTTTAGAAATCCTTCTATCACATGATTTCAGACACTCACTCTATCTTAACAAAATAAAATAAAATAAAATAATAGACTCACACATTTTGAATCCCTTTTATCAGATAAACATACCCTTCAATCAGACAAACATATTAAAAATAAAATTTTAAAAACTACTCCAAACTTAGCATATTCTTAGACATCCCTCTTATAAAGAAGATCCACATGATTTTTTCTCTAATTAAAGCCTCAAGTTCAAGTCCAAATCATTTTGTTCTTCAGCTATATTAACTATTTCATCTGCATTTGATGAAATAGGAACATCCAATTGATTCATCAATTGTTGTGTAGCAATAGTCTCATTTGGATAGGCAAATGTTGAATTTGAACCTTCAACAACCCTGTTTCTTCTTGCCATTTGTTGTCTATTGACTAGTGGTGCGCTGCTCCACCTTATCAGCTGGTTACGATTCAACGACGATGTTGGTTGGACAACAACTTCATTATTTCTTCGCAAACTTGCATGTTGTGGGGCAACATATTGAGTCGATAGGAAATTTCCTGGCAAAACAATGTTGGATGCATATACATGAGAACGTAGAATGACATCCTGCTCAGTTAATGGGTGAGTAGTTTGAACATGATTTATGAATTCTAAATGAGTGCGAAACATTCCATTGCATAAAGGGCAACGAAGTAGTACACGAGAAGGTGCTACAAACAAAGGAGAAAAATTTGCATTATGCATATTTGAGTATGAATGACAAAATCTTTCTCTAAAATAAGAAATGATTTAAAGAAAAGAACCAGCAGTGCACAATAATTTGTAAAAGCTGAAGATAATTTATAGGTTTTTTCATGGTATAACCTTCTTCCTTCATTTATGTATTTCATTTACAATGATAAGTTCAAAATGAATACTTAATCTGAGCTTTAAATTTTTATTTAGACTCAGTATTATACCATATTACACCAATCTGATCTTTTTTTGACTTTTAATTTCATTAGTAAATTGCAGTAAATAGATCTTTTCTAAATTATGACTATCATTATTTTATAGTAATCTAATACATTATAGAATGAAAACAATTAAATTCTAAAATTATAAAGTGGGTACTTAGTTTGAGTTCTAAAATTGGCAAAATAGCTTGGTGGACCCTTGTACTTGGTCTGGTTTGTAAAGTGGATACTTCTACTCAATGATTTGTCATATGAACCACTCAACCCATCAAAATCCAACATTTTAAACACTAATTGGTGATGGGACATTAAATTGCTGAATTGACAAAATGCGTGTCTGAGTTGGCAAAACGCGTGTTTACACGTGTGGTACAACTTTTTTAATTTAAAAATTAAAAAATAATTATTTTTTTAAAAAAAATTAAAAAATGCCCCTCTCCCAACTAGCACCCCCTCACCCCCCACTTCCGTCCATCACCCCACCGTCGTCCAGCACCCCCACCCCCAGCCCACTCCCCCCGCGTCCAACACCCCCTTACCCTCCACTTACATCCAACACCCCCACCCTACCCCTCACCTCCATCCAACACTTTCACCCCATCCCCCGTCCAACACCCCTTACCAGACCCCTGTCGCCGTCCAACACCCCTTACCAGACCCCTGTCGCCGTCCAACACCCCTTACCAGACCCCTGTCGCCGTCCAACACCCTCCCCAGCACCACCTTCCTTTGTACCAGTCACCCCTCACCCCACCTACAACCCTCCCCAACCCCCATCATTCACAGTACCCCCCTTTCCCCCTAAAAAAAAAAACCATAAAAAATTTGAATTTACTTTTTTTTTTTTAAATTTTTCTCTCAATTCAAATCTTTTCATTTTTTTATCCATTAAAATTTAAATTTGAAATCGTTTCTTATTTTTCTGATTAAAATTAAAATTTGAATTGAAAGTGAGTGATAATGGATTTTGAAAAAAATAGTGAATTTCATGAATAAACATGAAAAAACTTAAAGTTTTTGTAAATTTGTTAAAGTTATTCAAAGTTAAAAATCGAAAATTCATTATGTTGGTATATATGAATTTATCGTTAAAAATTTAAATTAGTTGGAGAAGAATTTTAATTATTTGGAATGAATTTGATGTTTAATTTGTGAGCAAAAATAAAAACATGATTATTTAAATTTTTCTACAATTTATAATATTATTTATTTAATTAAATTTGTTTATATTTAATTTCTTATGCAACATTTTTAAAATGACATGGAATTTAATGTAATACTTAAAAATGACATGGAAGCAGGCGTGGGGCGATTTTGTTACACACCAAAATAGTGTTTAAAATGTTGGATTTTGATGGGGTTGATGTGTTCAGATGACAAATGGTTAAGTAGAAGTATCCACTTTACAAATCGTACCAAGTACAAGGGTCCACTGAACTATTTTGCCTTTAAAATTTTACTTCTATTTCATACTATACCAGATTCTCTTTTTGACTTCTTAATAAATTGCATTAATTTGATTTTTTTGAGCTTTGACTGTCATTATATTATTGTAATATAGTACAATACATAATGGATCCTGATAAATTCTAAAATTACTCATAGATGGTCTGATAACTACGATTTTTTCACTAAAGTCACTTTAACTATATTTTCTAATACAAAAATCACAAGTCTTTTCCCTTACGTTAACAAAAGTTACATATGTTGAAAATTCAACTTCTAATGGGTAGTATTTTTTATATAGTTTTTACATTTATTAAATAGAAATTCAATTTTATAAACCCGATCCATCCCAACCCAAATCCGACAAGTACTAATCATTTACGTTTTTATTTTTTAAATCTTTATCATCTAAATAAAAGTTCAATTAATAAGAATCGATCCAACAAAACACATATGCGTATATACTCATATTATTATTTAGCATTTTGCTATATAAGGATCATATGATATGCTATATCAATCATATTTGTTAGCAAAATATAAAATAGTTTTCTTTTCACAATATCTAGAAAAAATTAAAATATGTTAATATTCTTCAATTAGAGACCCAAAACTGTCACATGACAAGTCATTCTAGTTCAAATTACTTCTTTAAATTATTGTTTATTTTAATATAAGTATCTAGCTAGTTGGGAATAAGAAGTTATATGGAAGGTTGGAGTAATATTAATTCACAAATTAATAAAAGAATATTTTGAATATATATAGTTTTGGTTGGGTCCAATTGGATCGACTCTTTTTAATTAAATTCGTATTTATTCAATTAAAAATAAAATTAAACAAAGTAAAAGATTAGTACCCATAAGATATGGGGCTTTGGATTGGGCCGGGGTGAATTTTCTAATTAGTTTGTATTTTTTAGATTAAAATAAAAGAATATTTAAAAAACACTATCCACCGAAAGTTTGGATTTTCAACATATGTGATTTTGTGTTAGTAATGACAAAGTTTTGTGATTTTTATGTTAGAAAGTATAGTTAAGGTGTTTGGTTAAAAGAAACAAAAATTGATTAAAAGAATTAAAAAGTGAGAAGTTAGGTATCCTCAACTTTTCGCTTTTTAAATTAAAATTCTTTATCCCTTATATTTTCCTTCAATTTCAACAATATCCTAAACTTGTAGCCCTTAAATATATATTTTTTTCTTTTTCTCTTTGCCGCGTCGCTTCATATCTTCATCTTTCTTTGTTTTCATCAAATCCATCATTACATCGGAGGTTTGTTCAAAAAATTTATTTAGAATTAAAAATTATAAATAATTTACCTTATTTATGATGTTAACAACTTTAAGGACATTTAAGCCATTTTAACAGCAAAAAAGTGCTTAACATCACTTGTTTTAAGCTTTTAAACACTTAAGCTAAAAAACAATTTTTTTTAATCCTATCCAAACGGATTCTAAGTAACTTTATTACAAAAAAGTCATAGTTATGTGATCGTTTATAATTAATAAGTATATGAGTGATAAATATGCATAAGAGCTAGTTATTTTAAACATAAAAAGATAAAAATAATTATTTTTCAAGAGAACATACAACATAAAATAACATACTTAGAGATAATTTAAACTGAACTTTTCAAATATAAAATATGCAAAAATTGATAGGTGATACATGTACGAGATGTATAAAAATTAGTTATTTTAACCAAACGAAGATAAGAAGAGCGTTTATTTTGCAATAGAAAATATATACATCGTAAAGTAACATGTTGTTTAAAGCAAACTAACAAAATATCAAAACTGAAGAGAATAAGAATAGTGGCAACTCATGATACAAGTATATATACAGTCTTACGTCAATTTTGAACATCTCTAGGGCTTCATTTCCTCATCTCCATCACTATTTTGGAATGTATAAGTACTTGCAATTTTAGTAGTTGTAAACAAAAATTCTTTGAAAGATTAAAGAAACTCATAAAAGAAATTATCTAACAAGCATTTATAAGTATTAATAATATAATAGTGTTGAAGTAAATCAACTGTATTTCCTAGTTATCGGTATTCCTATATATCTGTTGTCATAATGTAGCTAATTGGGACTAATGAGAGACTTACGAGATTCATATACTGTTTGGAAGAGACTTACGAGATTCATATCTGTTGTCATAATTTAGCTATGGCGTTTTGAAAGAATGAAAGGTTAAACAACGCTTTGAAAACACTTGAAGTTTATGTTTAATTTATGAACTTTAAAGACGAATTTGGGAGTCTAACACACTATATAAAAATGATTTGGCTTGTTATAAATGACTTGCAACTCTTGGTATGATGATACCAATATGAGAATGTCGTAATAAAAGATTTCATGGATAATAATGTGTGTAAAATGCTTTAACTGGGCCTTAAAGGGAATTATGTAGTTTCACAGTGAAGGCGTACGTCCTTGTGACCGAAGCCCAAAACCTATGTTTTGCTGACATAGGGATGTCATACCTTAATTGGATGACGAATGGTGTCCTTAACATGAGGATATTATGGTGGCTCTAGTCTATTGGTGATTTTAGCTTAATCTCAGTACATGCGGCCAATATGGACTGAAGCCACGTCGGTTAGGGAGTACCAAACCCATATAGCCCGTGGGTTACTGGATTACGATGAAAAGCTACATTATTCAGGATTAAGTTTTAAATGGTTACGTCTTTATGACCCAAGTCCCCGATCCCCTACTTTATTATTATTACGGATGTTTAAATGAGTTATGACTTGCTTTATAAAATGTTTGTTTCCCTATTTCTGGGTTGCATGCCAATACTCGCCGTACTAATTGTCTCCGAACGCCATATCATTTTATGATGTAGGTTCAGAGGCATTTTTCCGTGATTCTGTGCCACACTTTTGTATGAACAATCAAATAGTTGTGAATCATGACAAACAAAACTACACTAAAACATAATATTGTTTATATGGTTCGGTCAATTGGCCTATAATTTTTTTTTACAAAAAATATGAAATCTTTTAGGAGAAACATTTTCCTCTAAACAAGATTCTTTGATGACTTGCGGTTGGCCTCTTTATCTGAAATTTATTAATTATTCCAAAGTTTTTTGTTGATAAAAATAAATAAATATGGGGAAGAGGAAGTCTAGAGCAAAGGCAGCACCAAAGAAGAAGATGCCCAAACTTGAAAGAGTCTTCACTTGTCCATTCTGTTGTCAAGAAGGAGGTGTAGAATGTCCAATTGATATGAAGAATTTGATTGGTAAGGCCATTTGTTATAACTGCCAAGCAAAATTTAGTATGAAGGTCACATTTTTGACGGAGCCTACCGACATATACCATGAATGGATCGATGAATGTGAACGTGTCAATAAGAAATCTATTCGATAAGTTTAGATGATCATATGTGGAAGGTGTTAATAAATCTTGTAGTATATAATTTTGTTCTCATGAGACCATGTTGTTATGACATGTAGTGTATATTTTTATATTGATTAGCTTTGTTTTCAATCGTAGTAGTATTTCGTCTTATAGTTTTCTTATGATGATATATAGACAATTATAGTGAATGAATAGATGAATTTGAATGTTTTAATCAAAAAATCCGTTATTAATAAGTTTAGATAATCTTATTATGAAAAACGGCAATCGATTTTGAAGTGTACGATTATATATTCTTATGAGACCATATTATTATGTCGTGTAGTGTATATTTGTATGTTGATTTAGCTCTGTTATTCAATCATTGTAGTATTTCATCTTATAGTTGCCTTATGATGTATTAGAGGATCAGCAATTCAAATAAAAAAAATTGATATGTAATTTTGGTAGGAAATAGGAATTTATGAAGCCCGACCGTTGAGTGTTAGGCGTACTTAGGTACCACGTTGGACTTTTGGGGACCTAGGGATAAGCCCAAAGCGACCCAAAATGTCTTCTAAAAGAGAGTGGGTAACCCACTAGTTTTCTTTAGGATCCGATTATAACCATATGGATCAGATTTGTTTTTTTTTTTAATTGAAGTAACATGCGTATTGTTGCTCATTTAACCCCCTACAAAACACTTTAAATAGATTTGGAGCACACGGAGGCTTAAGGAGAGTAAGAGTCATTTATAGATTAATAAAGTTTCATATTCAGGTGAGTTAAACTTAATTTCGACGAGGGAATGTTTTCCTAACTTTACAATTTAAAAAATAGATTTAGGGTTGTCACACCCCTTTTTTAATCGAAAAGATTCATTTTAAGTTCGAAAGAGTTTTTATTATTAAGTGATAAAAGAAAACGATTTGTTTCGAAGAAGGATAGTTTTTACATTTGAAATCAGAGTCGCCACTCGACATAAATTGGGTGTGCCAAGTCACCTTTGGAAATCCTTTTTTAAAACAGTTTGACTCTAAAACTAATCCGCGAACAGAGATTCCGGCTAAGGAATTCTATTGACCGAAGGGAAGGTGTTAGGCACCCCTCGATCCCGTGGTTTGACCACGGTCGCTTGGTGGAGCATATCGGCTAATTTGACATTTCAAATGTATAAACCACACAAAACAATCAATCAAACAAACAAACAAAAACAAAACAAAACAAAAAATATAGTGTCCAGTCCAATTTATACAGTCCAAAATAGAAAAATATGAAAATAAATCTTGTCTAACCTATAATAATCCTAATTACGCTCCCGTGCTTTACTCGATGCCTCGAGCCTTCCTCACGAACGTCTTCCGCCAACATAGTACATCGGGGCATTCCCCGGTGAGTAAATACAATGTGTCTCGGGGCATTCTCCAGCTAAATGAATACATTTGAATTAAATACGATAAACTAGAAAGAAACATTCATACGCCCCATCCAACATTCAACCAAAATAACAAGTTCTAAAATTTGCTTACCCGAACCTATATTGCCTATCAATTTACACATGTCATAATTCTTTCCCATTCACACAATATTCATGCTTATTCCGAATTAAATCAAACAACAACAACCTAAAATTAATCTACATTCAACTTTTATCAATTTCTCTATTCCTGCTCCAAATCCATTCTCAACCACATGATTAACCCATTTCAATATACAACCCACCAAGCGAGAATCATGAATATTTACCAATCAGGCATAGTAATTTCACATACTCAAATGTCACCAACAATTCACATCAACAAACAAAACAATGATACCAAAATCACCAATTCACAATCACACAAGAATTAAACGAAAGAGAAGAGGGAATTGGACCTTTGGAGTATTTCCGAATGAATTAGGAAGATAATAAAGCTGTCCGGAACCTCAGAGAATACCACACCCGACTGTCAAATGAACGCGAATCACCGCGAAATACGATCCGAGAAGGAATCCTCAAGCAACCCAAAATAAATAACAAGAAAATTGAAGAACCCGAACCGGTAATAAAACCAATGGAAAATCTCAAAGAAAAACAAGTGAATCTGACCCGCATCAAACAACAACGATGAAACTCAGACCCGATTCTTGACGGAGAACTGAGAACCTCGACTAATCGACTCTGGTGAACTAAAAGTGAAAGAAACCGACGGGAATAGGCTGGATTCCGGCGAGTTATGGGTGGATTAACTTTTTCCGGTGAGTAAATCACCAGAACAGTGACTAGGGATCTGGAATTCACTCCTTCACACAGTTTTTTTACTTCTTTCTCTCACAGTTTTTCTATAATGTTCTCGAATCTCAATTCGTATGTTCGTGCTAGTTCGCTTTGTGCATAAATGGAGGTCAAGAAGATGAAAACCAGATCTCTTTCCCTCTCTCAGATCTCTCTCACGCCATCTTTCCTCTCACTTTGATGTCTATGAATCGTGTATTGTAGTCAGTTTGAGATGGTGTGTGCTGTGAGGATGAGGGATTGTATACGGGTGAAGTATGGTAAATGGAAAATTTTAGTGAAGATGTCTGTGAGTATGACTGTTACTGTCTATGTGTTGAATCAGAGAAAGAAAAGAAAGAAGAAAAAAAATGGAGTCCCTCTTCTCTCACGCCATTTCAGTGTTTTTTGTGTATTTGTATATAGTAGTTTGTGTTTATGGTGAGCTCGGGTAATTGTGAAGTGTGTGAGTGTAAAATGTGTATTGGGGTATGAATATGGTGGGCCCCTCTATTCTCATGTTGCTATGGTTAATTGAGAGAATATTTTGGATTAAGTTTGTTGGAGATTTGTTATTTTTTGTATTTTGCGGGAAGATGATTGCACGGTTAAGGGTACATGGTAAGGTTAGTTAAAAACGGATAAAATTGGACTTGGGAGGGACAAAATTAGGTGTCTACAGCATGCCCCCTTTGAATGTAAACACGAAGTGTTTTTAGACAATGAAGTAGACAACGAGACAGAATTTTGTCCCGACCATTATTCAAGAAGAATGAAACAGAAGGAAGGAGGGAAATCAAGTCTACACATAGGACAAACTACCTACCCAAGTTATAAGGGAATCAAGTGATAGGTACCTCCAAAGGAAGGAGAAGGACTATACCGAGTTGGAGAGTCGAGTGAGGTTCCATCGAGGTTCCGATCCGCGGCTCTGTCATTACATCAAAAATGAAAATTACAAGTTAAAACATAAATGGAATTACAAAAGTCCTATCTATGCAGCTTCTTTTGGACTCCTGACTTAAGTTTCATCACCCTATTCTTTAGACGGGCTCCTGATTTGCAATTTCCTCAACTTGTTTCTTGGATTTCAATTTCTCCATCTTGTTGCTTGACTTTCGACTTCTTCACCCTATTCTTCAAGCGGGTTCCTGACTTGCAATTTCCTCACTCTGTTCTTCGGGCGAGCTCCCAACTTTTAATTTTATCACCCTGTTCTTCAGGCGGGCTCTTAACTTGTAATTTCTTTACCGTATTTTTCAGGTGGGACCCTGACTTACAATTTCCTCACTCTGTTCTTCAAACGGGCTCCTGAAATCAAAATTAACTAGAACGAAAATTATCCCGAACAAAGATTATGATAAAGAAGGATTTCATGTTTTGAAAGAATGATCCCATTTTTCTGGAGGGTCCTTCCTGAACATAAAATAAATTCCCATTTTTCAGGAGGGTCCTGAACAAAAAGAAAAATCTCATTTTTCAGGAGGGCCCTGAACAGAAAGTAAAATCCCATTTTTCAGGAGAGTCCTGAACAGAAAGTAAATTCCCATTTTCCAAGATGGTCCTGAACACAAAGTAAATTCCCATTTTCTAGAAGGGGCCTGAACATAAAGTAAAATTCCATTTTCCAGGAGGGTCCTGAACATAAAGTGAAATCCTATTTTTCATGAGGGTTCTGAGCAGAAAGTAAATTCCCATTTTCCAGGAGGGTCCTGAACAGAAAGTAAAATCCCATTTTTAGGAGGCTTCTGAACAGAAAATAAAATCCCATTTTTCAGGAGGGTTCTGAACAGAAAATAAAATCCCATTTTTCAGGAGGGTCCTGAATAGAAAGTAAAGTCCCATTTTTTAGGAGGGTCCTGAACAAAAAGTAAAATCCCATTTTTCAGGAGGGTCCTGAACAAAAAGTAATTTTTCATGGATGTGCTTTTCCAATGGCAGCTAAGTTAAGTCAAGCAAATTTGCCCCTGTTTCAACAAAGAAAATTTGTCAGTTAAAAAAATAGTGGTGACTTGCAGCACTTGGTTGTCCCGACACCTGCTCTAGTGTCCATTTTCTTCATTTTGTTTTGGATCGCTGGCACTTGCCCCTGCTTTGTCACGTCATTGATCCAAACTCAGATTATTAAGAGTGACTCTGAATAAACACATTATCTCTGCTTTGTCATGCTTCTCAGATAAACCCTTTAAATCTTGGTATTTTCATGAGTTCCCAAATTTGCCTGTTAACAAAGCTTTCTGCATGCCTTTTTTTTTCGGTTCACAATAATATCTCTTTCATGCGCTGGCCTTTCTATCTTGCTTTGTTCAGTTGAACAAACTGGTAGCCAGTTTTGAAATCTTCTCTCACTTGTTTTGACATGGACTTGACTCAAAGACAAGAGAAAAAATGACAATAATTTTTGTTTTATTTGGATAACTGACTCAAGAAAATAAAAATATAACTAAAGAGAACAAAAAACGACAATGAATGTCCGCATTGAAAAAGATGAAAATTTTTTTTATCTGAAAATGACAGTCAACTCTAATGATTATGACATGCATATCGAATTAAACTGCCTGATCTTTCCATCCAAAACTTTCTACCAATTATTGTTAATGACCTTGAAATTGAGTTTCTTCCTTAGGTCAATTTGCCTTTAAGACCTCATTCGGCTAGTGGCGCCTTGAATGGTTTTTGCCAACAAGCCTTTCTCATTTTCCTTTTCTCAGCTCACCATTTGTCTTATGGTGTCTATGAGGATTTTTCACCAATGAGACTCTTATTTTCACTTGTCTCAACTCACCGTCTTCTTACAGTGCTCGTGAGGGTTTTCACCGATAAGACTCTCTCATTTTTATCTCTCTCAGCTTACCATCGTCTTACGATGCCTGTAAGGGTTTTCACCGATAAGACTCTCTCATTTTCATTTCTCTCCTGATTCCTTATGCTGATGAAGACAAGTAGTTCCCAAAATGTGTCATCACATCCATTGCATGCTTAGCCTTAACATTCTCAAAGATTGATTTGAAGGTCTTTCTTTGATTGTAACTTGGCTTTTGGATAGGGTTAGAAAGAAATGATGTCATTGGGCCCAAACGACACTTGAAGTGGGGTGGGACTTACAACTTTTGAAATTGACTCAAACAATGAGGATTGACTCAAACAATGAGGATCGACTCATGCCCTGTTTCTTTTGACTGGATGACTCTAAATTATTTATTTGGTTGGACCGAGCCCCGGGTAGGGCGGCCTACGTATCTCACCCCCGAAAGAGGAGAATCAGGTCATGCGAAGTTCTGGCAACTTGTTTTTCTTGATTCTAATTTCTTTTTCTCCTATGTTTCTTTTATTGACACTCTTTTCTCTTTGGATTTTTCTGACTCTATTTGTCTTGACACTTTTTTTTGACATATTTTTTTTTTTTTTTGAAGTTTTTCTGACTCTATTGTTTTGCTCGACACTTTTATTTTGAGATTTGCTGACTCTATCTTGATTCCAAAAGAGGGGTATGAAGGAAAATAAGACTAAAGCTCAAATGGGGTAAACAAAGGATGACACGATGTTGGGATAGCAGAATGAAATGCCTTCGTCATATCAATCCTTGAAAATGCAAGTACATATCATGCAATATGAAAGTGAGAGATGAAGATCATTTGTGACATTTTTTAGGCATTAAATTTAACTGAGTCTGTGAGTCACTACTCTTGCACTTTGTTCAACATATCACTCCACTTTTGTTGTACATTCCTCACATCAAATTACTCATGCTTTCGTGGAGTTGATTTTTCTGTCCCTCAGGATCACACATCCGCTATTTGACCTAACTGAGCAATGTTTTTCAATTGAAGACCAAGTTATTCTTGTGATTCTCAAAATAATTGCTTTAATTTTCAAAGAAGGCTTGAACTTGTCACCAAATGTCTCAACACTTTACCTATTTTTTCAGATGCTCTTTTTTTCTAACTGTAACCCTCTGGTTCAATGTTCATGCTTAAATTGAATTTTAAGATCTGGCTGAAAATTCCGCTAGCATGTCATATCACTAGAATTAACCTAAAATGTACTGTGTAAAGAAAACGAACAAACAACACATATTTAAAACTCAAAGAAAAAAAGGGATACTTCATTTAATTAAAATAAAAGTTAGAAGGGTTTGAACATAACGACAAATGGACAAAACAAGATAGATCCCGAACTACAACCCTGAAATAATTCGAATAACAGAAAATAAAACAAAACAAACTACCAGACCTCTTCCTAGTAGGGAGAGGGGTGACTTCTCAATTGCTCAGCCTGACATCTTAGCCACAGGTTTGCATATCAACATGACTAGAGTTTTCCTCACTGTCAATGTTCTGCACCATAATCAGTTTGTCTTGAATCATGTTTTCAATTTCTCTTTTCAAAACACGACAATCTTCAATACTGTGACCCTGAACATCAGAATGATATGCACATCGTACATTAAGATCAAAACTTCTTGAATGCGGGTCAGGAGTATATACCTAAGAAGAGGAGTGATCATGCCTCGCTGTGCCAATCTCTGAAATAAACTGGCATACGACTCTCCAATAGGTGTGAAACTATTCCTCAATTTCTGCCTCATTTCATTGTTTAACTTGGACCAAACATCGGGCCTAGAAGGGCTTTGGTATGTTTTTTGAATTAGAGGATGACTTTAAAGAGTTGGTGCGCGCCATTGTGAGTAAGGAGGGAGTTGAACATATGGTTGTGCGTAATATACTAGATATGGAGGTGGGGAAACAAAGTATAATGGATTTTGAGATTGATTATGGAGAGCTTGGGTATGAACTTGGGCTTGAGACTGACGGCAACGACGACGTCGTCTTCTCTGATATGCCCGTTCTCCAACTACAATAGCAATGTCATCTTTCTCATTCTTCTTCCCTCCGGGTTCCCTTAATTGATTGCAATATTGTCCCAAATGTTTCACGGATTCCTCATGCCCATCTTGCTCCTCAAATTTTGACATCTCAAAGATTGGACAAAGGTTAGAACTTGAATGCATGCCCAGTCTTTGTATGAAACATCTTCTTTACCCGCAGGTCCTAGAGAATTTTTCATAACATTTTCTGCACTCTTCATTTTTCCAACCATTTTCTCCGACTCTTCTGGCACACTGGACTTCTTGTTAAGAAATTTTGGTGCTCCAGTTAACTTAAAAGCAGGCTCAAGAGTATAACAATGATCACCAAGAGTATTGAATATAGGTTCACTAGCAGCATAGGGACGCACAACCATTGGGCGAGCCAGTGTGGAAGTTTTAGTAGAGGATTGAGCAACAAGATCACAGACGACATGTGGTGGTGTAAATGTAGCAGGCTTATGCTGAGGAGCTAGAGGAAAAGAGGTGGAAGTATTGAGATGTTTTTGGCTTGGAATGAATTCTGAGTCATGTTGCGGTGCATCAACAACAATAGAAAACTGACTTTGAGATTTTTGGTGGAAAACTCGAGGTGTTTGTAGGATCAATAAAGGGAAATGGAGGAGGAGGAAACCCACTGGCCCAAGCATGAATTTCTGTCATTTGTTGTCTTAGTCTCCTAATCTCTTGCTTCAAACTCTCATTTTCCTGATTCTTTGTTTGATCCATGATGTCACTCTCTATATCTTTGTTAGACACAACTAACCCTTTGGATTTGGTGTGATGTGAAGGACCATCCAAAATGCCACAAACCAACCACCTTAAACTAACTCAACAAAAAACAACAAATGTGTTAGAGTTCAACACTTTTTCAAAACTTCTTTTTCCTTTTTTTTTTTGGGAAAGATCACCGAACCCAAAAAGGGCACCTACATATCTCACTCCCGAGAGAGGAGAATCAAGTGTGCGTAGTTCGTGAAGTCTTGCCAAAATGGACAATTAAACTCTTTTCTTTTTCTTGAAACAAAGTGTCAAAAGAATTGATGATAATATTTTTGCAATTTTAGGTTTAAATCCCTATACAAAATGAAACCTATTATTACCAAAGAAAAATCTTTTGGATTTTCAATTTTGCATTCATATGTAAATAAAACTTGAAACTATTAAAGGAAAAATCTTTTTGTAATTTTCTCTTGAAGATGTATATGAAACACCTACTCTAAACGAAGAGTGAATAAAATATTTTTTGGATTTTTGAAATAAGATCCCCGAACCCACAATAGGCTGCCTACGTATCTCACTCCCGAGAGAGGAGAATCAGGGGTGCGTAGTTCATCTAGATTGGACAATTAATGATTAAATAACAGATTGCACCCTGACTTGAGACACGACTAAAGACACACGATGAACAACGTAACAAAATCTTTTTTGAGTTTTCAATTTGATACTTCACATAAAAATGACACCAACAGCTATGAAAGAAAATCTTTTTGGTATTTTTGTTTTATGAAATGTACAAAACTTCTACCATCTTTTTTGAGTTTTCCTTTTGTAAAAAGCTCTTATTGAAAAGAAATATTTTTAGAGTTTTCAAATTATGAATGCATGGTAAAGGAACAAAAGGAAAATCTTTTTGACGTTTTGAGATAATGAGTGCGAAAGGTAAAAAAAATCTTTTTCAATTTTTGGATTGTGAAAAACAAAAGTCATTAAGAACTCTAAAAACTACTAAACTCTTTTTTTCTTAGACTCATTTTTCCTTTTCTCTTTTTTCAACACCTTCTTGTCTTCACACTTTACTTCTAACATATACTTTCCCCAAATCGGTTCGTCAAATGACCACGTTACCCTCAAAGATGCAACATTTAGCATATAGGGATGCTTCAGAGGAGAGTCTCCTACAAATGATCAAGTGGGTTCTGCTAGATCTCAATATGATGCTGATAAACATGTCCTAAAGGCTGACCTACGTTGGGTTTACTAACAAGACTGTTCAGGGGCGCGTATGGTCGATAGTGGGTGCGAGAGCTTTCCACCCACTCCATAACACCGACGGCTCCCCCTCCTAAAATAAGGGTGACTCAACTAGAGGTCGTGTACAACACGTGTACTACGAACTTGTTGTAGAAAGAATGACTCGGGTTATGCACATTATGCCAGATATAAAACGGTAACACATAAGGAGAGACTGTAAACAAAGAGCGCGTAGACACTCAACAATGATAAAACAATAACACAAAATAAACAAACAAAATGTCTATAAACCTATAGTGCGAAACTAAGCCGATATAACTCTAAAATAAGCTCGAATTCTGAAAAAAAATTCCCTGCAGAGTCACCAGAGCTGTCACACCCCTTTTTTAATCGAAAATATTCATTTTAAGTTCGAAAGGGTTTTTATTATTAAGTGAAAAAAGAAAATGATTTGTTTTGAAGAAGGATTATTTTTCCATTCAAAATCAGAGTCGCCACTTGACATAAATCGGGTGTGCCAAGTCACCTTTGGAAATCTTTTTTCAAAACAGTTTGACTCGAAAACTAATTCGCGAACAGAGATTCCGGCTAAAGATTCTATTGACCGAGGGGAAGGTGTTAGACACCCCTAGATCCCGTGGTTTGACCACGGTCGCTTGGTGGAGCATATCAACTAATTTGACATTACAAATGTATAAACCACACAAAACAATCAATCAAACAAACCAACAAAAACAAAATAAAACAAAAAATATAGTGTCCAATCCAATTTATACAGTCCAAAATAGAAAAATGCAAAAATAAATCTTATCTAACCTATACTAATCCTAATTACGCTCCCGTGCTTTACCCGATGCCTCGGGCCTTCATCACGAACGTCTTCCGCCAACATAGTACGTCGGGGCATTCCTCGCTGAGTAATTACAATGTGTCTCGGGGCATTTCCCGGCTAAATGAATACATTTGAATTAAATACGATAAACTAGAAAGAAACATTCATACGCCCCATCCAATATTCAACCAAAATAACAAGTTTTAAAATTTGGCTACCCGAACCTATATTGTCTATCCATTTCCACATGTCATAATTCTTTCCCATTCACACAATATTCATTCTTATTCCTAATTAAACCAAACAACAACAACCTAAAATTAATCTACATTCAACTTTTATCAATTTCTCTATTCCCGCCTCAAATCCATTCTCAACCACATGATTAACCCATTTCAATATACAACCCACCAAGCGAGAATCATGAACATTTACCAATCAGGCATAGTAATATTACACATTCAAATGCTACAAACAGTTCACATCAACAAACAAAACAATGATATCAAAATCACCAATTCACAATCACACAAGAATTAAACGAAAGAGAAGAGGGAATTGGACCTTTGGAGTATTTCTGAATGAATTAGAAAGCTAATAAAGCTGCCTAGAACCTCAGAGAATACCACACCCGACTGTCAAAAGAACGTGAATCACCGCGAAATACGATCCGAGAAGGAATCCTCAAGCAACCCAAAATAAATAACAAGAAAACTGAAGAACCAGAACTAATAATAAAACCAATGAAAAATCTCAAAGAAAAATGAGTGAATCTGATCCGCATCAAACAACAACGATGAAACTCAGACCCGATTCTTGAGGGAGAACTGAGAGCCTCGACTAATCAACTCCGATCGTTAAAAGTGAAAGAAACCGACGGGAATAGGCTGGATTCCAGCGAGTTATGGGTGGATTAACTTTTTTCCGGCTAGTAAATCATCAGAACAGTGACTAGCGATCTGGAATTCACTCCTTCTCACAGTTTTTTTACTTTTTTCTCTCAGTTTTTCTATAACGTTCTCGAATCTCAATTCATGTGTGAGTGCTAGTTCGCGTTGTGCATGAATGGAGGTCAAGAAGAAGAAAATCAGATCTCTTTCCCTCTCTTAGAACTCTCTCACGCCATCTTTCCTCTCACTTCGATGTCTATGAATCGTGTATTGTGGTCAGTTTCTGATGGTATGTGCTGTGAGGATGAGAGATCCTATACGGGTGAAGTATGGTAAATGGAATATTTTTATGAAGATTTCTGTGAGTATGGCTGTTACTGTGTATGTGTTGAATCAAAGAAAGAAAAGAAAGAAGAAAAAAAATAGAGTCCCTCTTCTCTCACGCCATTTCAGTGTTTTTTGTGTATCTGTATATGGTAGTTTGTGTTTATGGTGAGCTCGGATAATTGTGAGGTGTATGAGTGTAAAATGTGTATTTGGGTATGAATATGGTGGGCCCCTCTATTCTCATGTTGCTATGGTTAATTGAGAGAATATTTTGGATTAAGTTAGTTGGGGATTTGTTATTTTTTGTATTTTGCGGGAAGATAATCGTACGATTGAGGGTACATGGTAAGGTGAGCAAAAAACGGATAAAATTGGACTTGGGAGGGACAAAATTAGGTGTCTACAAGGGTAAAAGAGTATCGTATACATGAGCGGATCAGTTAGAGCCTATGTGATATGAGGTGTCATGTTGGAGTGTAGGTGTCATCATGACTTAGGTGTTTTTGAATCGTGACAATTTTCTCCAAAGTAAGAAACGGTAAAGAAAAGTACAAACTATGCATTATAATTTTGTAAAATGTGAAGAGAATTTGTAGGCTTACTCATGGTGTAAAAACCTCCTCTCCTTTTGTTTATACGAGAAAAGACATGTGGTCTCTCCAAAAGTGTCTGTTCTTGAATATTTGTACCGACTTGAGAAAATCTTTAAAAAGTGACTTAAACATGAAAAGACTTTGTGGTCAAATGAGAAAGTTCATAGCCTTACACTTTTAAAAATCCTTCTATCACATGATTTCAAACACTCACTCTATCTTAGCAAAATAAAATAATAGACTCACACATTTTGAATCCCTTTTATCAGATAAACATACCCTTCAATCAGACAAATATATTAAAAATAAAATTTTAAAAACTACTCCAAACTTAGCATATTCTTAGACATCCCTCTTATAAAGAAGATCCACATGATTTTTTCTCTAATTAAAGCCTCAAGTTCAAGTCCAAATCATTTTGTTCTTCAGCTATATTAACTATTTCATCTGCATTTGATGAAATAGGAACATCCAATTGATTCATCAATTGTTGTGTAGCAATAGTCTCATTTGGATAGGCAAATGTTGAATTTGAACTTTCAACAACCCTGTTTCTTCTTGCCATTTGTTGTCTATTGACTAGTGGTGCGCTGCTCCACCTTATCAGCTGGTTACGATTCAACGACGATGTTGGTTGGACAACAACTTCATTATTTCTTCGCAAACTTGCATGTTGTGGGGCAACATATTGAGTCGATAGGAAATTTCCTGGCAAAACAATGTTGGATGCATATACATGAGAACGTAGAATGACATCCTGCTCAGTTAATGGGTGAGTAGTTTGAACATGATTTATGAATTCTAAATGAGTGCGAAACATTCCATTGCATAAAGGGCAACGAAGTAGTACACGAGAAGGTGCTACAAACAAAGGAGAAAAATTTGCATTATGCATATTTGAGTATGAATGACAAAATCTTTCTCTAAAATAAGAAATGATTTAAAGAAAAGAATCAGCAGTGCACAATAATTTGTAAAAGCTGAAGAGAATTTATAGGTTTTTTCATGGTATAACCTTCTTCCTTCATTTATGTATTTCATTTACAATGATAAGTTCAAAATGAATAATTAATCTGAGCTTTAAATTTTTATTTAGACTCAGTATTATACCATATTACACCAATCTGATCTTTTTTTGACTTTTAATTTCATTAGTAAATTGCAGTAAATAGATCTTTTCTAAATTATGACTATCATTATGTTATAGTAATCTAATACATTAAAGAATGAAAACAATTAAATTCTAAAATTATAAAGTGGGTACTTAGTTTGAGTTCTAAAATTGGCGAAATAGCTTGGTGGACCCTTGTACTTGGTCTGGTTTGTAAAGTGGATACTTCTACTCAATGATTTGTCATATGAACCACTCAACCCATCAAAATCCAACATTTTAAACACTAATTGGTGATGGGACATTAGATTGTTGAGTTGACAAAATGCGTGTCTGAGTTGGTAAAACGCGTGTTTACACGTGTGGTACAACTTTTTTAATTTAAAAATTAAAAAATAATTATTTTTTTTAAAAAAAATAAAAAATGCCCCTCTCCCAACTAGCACCCCCTCACCCCCCACCTCCGTCCATCACCCCACCGTCGTCCAGCACCCCCACCCCCAGCCCACTCCCCCCGCGTCCAACACCCCCTTACCCTCCACTTACATCCAGCACCCCCACCCTACCGCTCACCTCCATCCAACACTTTCACCCCATCCCCCGTCCAACACCCCTTACCAGACCCCTGCCGCTGTCCAACACCCTTCCCAGCACCACCTTCCTTTGTACCAGTCAACCCTCACCCCACCTACAACCCTCCCCAACCCCCTTCATTCACAGCACCCCCCCTTCCCCCTAAAAAAAAAACCATAAAAAATTTGAATTTACTTTTTTTTTTTTAAATTTTTCTCTCAATTCAAATCTTTTCATTTTTTTATCCATTAAAATTTAAATTTGAAATCGTTTCATATTTTTCTGATTAAAATTAAAATTTGAATTGAAAGTGAGTGATAATGGATTTTGAAAAAAATAGTGAATTTCATGAATAAACATGAAAAAACTTAAAGTTTTTGTAAATTTGTTAAAGTTATTAAAATTTAAAAATCAAAAATTCATTATGTTGGTATATATGAATTTATCGTTAAAAATTTAAATTAGTTGGAGAAGAATTTTAATTATTTGGAATGAATTTGATGTTTAATTTGTGAGAAAAAATAAAAACATGATTATTTAAATTTTTCTACAATTTATAATATTATTTATTTAATTAAATTTGTTTATATTTAATTTCTTATGCAACATTTTTAAAATGACATGGAATTTAATGTAATACTTAAAAATGACATGGAAGCAGGCGTGGGGCGATTGTGTTACACACCAAAATAGTGTTTAAAATGTTGGATTTTGATGGGGTTGATGTGTTCAGATGACAAATGGCTAAGTAGAAGTATCCACTTTACAAATCGTACCAAGTACAAGAGTCCACTGAACTATTTTGCCTTTAAAATTTTACTTCTATTTCATACTATACCAGATTCTCTTTTTGACTTTTGACTTCTTAATAAATTGCATTAATTTGATTTTTTTGAGCTTTGACTGTCATTATATTATTGTAATATAGTACAATACATAATGGATCCTGATAAATTCTAAAATTACTCATAGATGGTCTGATAACTACGTTTTTTTCACTAAAGTCACTTTAACTATATTTTCTAATACAAAAATCACAAGTCTTTTCCCTTACGTTAACAAAAGTTACATATGTTGAAAATTCAACTTCTAATGGGTAGTATTTTTTATATAGTTTTTACATTTATTAAATACAAATTCAATTTTATAAACCCGATCCATCCCAACCCAAATCCGACGAGTACTAATCATTTACGTTTTTATTTTTTAAATCTTTATCATCTAAATAAAAGTTCAATTAATAAGAATCGATCCAACAAAACACATATGCGTATATACTCATATTATTATTTAGCATTTTGCTATATAAGGATCATATGATATGCTATATCAATCATATTTGTTAGCAAAATATAAAATAGTTTTCTTTTCACAATATCTAGAAAAAATTAAAATATGTTAATATTCTTCAATTAGAGACCCAAAACTGTCACATGACAAGTCATTCTAGTTCAAATTACTTCTTTAAATTATTGTTTATTTTAATATAAGTATCTAGCTAGTTTGGAATAAGAAGTTATATGGAAGGTTGGAGTAATATTAATTCACAAATTAATAAAAGAATATTTTGAATATATATAGTTTTGGTTGGGTCCAATTGGATCGACTCTTTTTAATTAAATTCGTATTTATTCAATTAAAAATAAAATTAAACAAAGTAAAAGATTAGTACCCATAAGATATGGGGCTTTGGATTGGGCCGGGGAGAATTTTCTAATTAGTTTGTATTTTTTAGATTAAAATAAAAGAATATTTAAAAAACACTATCCACCGAAAGTTTGGATTTTCAACATATGTGATTTTGTGTTAGTAATGACAAAGTTTTGTGATTTTTATGTTAGAAAGTATAGTTAAGGTGTTTGGTTAAAAGAATCAAAAATTGATTAAAAAAATTAAAAAGTGAGAAGTTAGGTATCCTCAACTTTTCGCTTTTTAAATTAAAATTCTTTATCCCTTATATTTTCCTTCAATTTCAACAATATCCTAAACTTTTAGCCCTTAAATATATATTTTTTTCTTTTTCTCTTTGCCGCGTCGCTTCATCTCTTCATCTTTCTTTGTTTTCATCAAATCCATCATTACATCGGAGGTTTGTTCAAAAAATTTATTTAGAATTAAAAATTATAAATAATTTACCTTATTTATGATGTTAACAACTTTAAGGACATTTAAGCCATTTTAACAGCAAAAAAGTGCTTAACATCACTTGTTTTAAGCTTTTAAACACTTAAGCTAAAAAACTATTTTTTTTAATCCTATCCAAACGGATTCTAAGTAACTTTATTAAAAAAAAGTCATAGTTATGTGATCGTTTATAATTAATAAGTATATGAGTGATAAATATGCGTAAGAGCTAGTTATTTTAAACATAAAAAGATAAAAATAATTATTTTTCAAGAGAACATACAACATAAAATAACATACTTAGAGATAATTTAAACTGAACTTTTCAAATATAAAATATGCAAAAATTGATAGGTGATACATGTAAGAAATGTATAAAAATTAGTTATTTTAACCATACGAAGATAAGAAGAACGTTTGTTTTGCAATAGAAAATATATACATCGTAAAGTAACATGTTGTTTAAAGCAAACTAACAAAATATCAAAATTGAAGAGAATAAGAATAGTGGCAACTCACGATACAAGTATATATACACCAAGGTTTAAGGACCTACAGTCCTACGTCAATTTTGAACATCTCTAGAGCTTCATTTCCTCATCTCCATCACTATTTTGGAATGTATAAGTACTTGCAATTTTAGTAGTTGTAAATAAAAAGTCCTTGAAAGATTAAAGAAACTCATAAAAGAAATTATCTAACAAGCATTTATAAGTATTAATAATATAATAGTGTTGAAGTAAATCAACTGTATTTCCTAGTTATCGGTATTCCTATATATCTGTTGTCATAATGTAGCTAATTGGGACTAATGAGAGACTTGCGAGATTCATACACTGTTTGGAAGAGACTTTTGACCCGTTCAAAAATGGCGTTTTGAAAGAATGAAAGGTTAAACAACGTTTTGAAAACACTTGAAGTTTATGTTTAATTTATGACTTTAAAGACAAATTTGGGAGTCTAACACACTATATGAAAATGATTTGGCATGTTATGAATGACTTGCAACTCTTGGTATGACGATACCAATATGAAAATGCCGTAATAAAAGATTTCATGGATAATAATGTGTGTAAAATGCTTTAACTGGGCCTTAAAGGGAATTATGTAGTTTCACGGTGAAGGCGTATGTCCTTGTGACCGAAGCCCGAAACCTATGTTTTGCTGACATAGGGATGTCATACCTTAATTGGATGACGAATGATGTCCTTAACATGAGGATAATATGGTGGCTCTAGTCTATTGGTGATTTTAGCTTAATCTCAGTACATGCGACTAATATGGACTGAAGCCACGTCAGTTAGGGAGTACCAAACCCATATAGCCCGTGGGTTACTGGACTACGATGAAAAGCTACATAATTCAGGATTAAGTTTTAAATGGTTACGTCTTTATGACCCAAGTCCCCGATCCCCTACTTTATTATTATTACGGATGTTTAAATGAGTTATGACTTGCTTTATAAAATGTTTGTTTTCCTATCTCAGGGTTGCATGCTAGTACTCGCCGTACTAATTGTCTCCGAACGCCATATCATTCCATGATGTAGGTTCAGAGGCATTTTTCCGTGATTCTGTGCAACACTTTTGTATGAACAAGCAAATAGTTGCGAATCATGACAAACAAAACTACACTAAAACATAATATTGCTTATATGGTTCGGTCAATTGGCCTATAATTATTTTTAACAAAAAATATGAAATCTATTAGGAGAAACATTTTCCTCTAAACAAGATTCTTTGATGACTTGCGGTTGGAAATAACGAATCTTCAATTTATAGAAGTTGAAAACTTTTTCTCCAAGAAAAGATAAAGCAAATATGAAAGATGTTTATATTTTTCATTTCTTTGACTTTACTTCAAAGAAAAGTAAAACTCAAATATAATTAGGAAAATCGGAGCAAAAAACTCTATCAGAATCTGTCACCAAAGTCAGACTATTTCGAATTAGAAAAATAATTTGTATATATTCGAATCCTAATCAATTAAGGAAAACGTGTTTAGTTCTTCAAATTATTTATTTCCATAAATAACTCTATTCCTAAACCAAAACTAATAAGGAAACGAAAAGTAATCTGTATATATTTCAATCCTAATCAACTTAAGAAATTAAAAAAATACAGTTATAAATAGGTGGCCTCTTTATCTGAAATTTATTAATTATTCCAAAGTTTTTTGTTGATTAAAAATAAATTAATATGGGGAAGAGGAAGTCTAGAGCAAAGGCAGCACCAAAGAAGAAGATGCCCAAACTTGAAAGAGTCTTCACTTGTCCATTCTGTTGTCAAGAAGGAGGTGTAGAATGTCCAATTGATATGAAAAATTTGATTGGTGAGGCCATTTGTTATAACTGCCAAGCAAAATTTAGTATGAAGGTCACATTTTTGACGGAGCCTACCGACATATACCATGAATGGATCGATGAATGTGAACGTGTCAATAAGAAATCTATTTGATAAGTTTAGATGATCATATGTGAAAGGCGATAATAAATCTTGTAGTATATAATTTTGCTCTCATGAGACCATGTTGTTATGACATGTAGTGTATATTTTTATATTGATTAGCTCTGTTTTCAATCGTAGTAGTATTTCGTCTTATAGTTTTCTTATGATGATATATAGACAATTATAATGAATGAATAGATGAATTTGAACGTGTCATTTAAAAAATCCGTTATTAATAAGTTTAGATGATCCTATTATGAAAAGCGGCAATCGATTTTGAAGTGTACGATTGTATTTTTATGAGACCATATTATTATGTCGTGTAGTGTATGTTTGTATGTTGATTAGCTTTGTTATTCAATCAATGTAGTATTTCACCTTATAGTTTCCTTATGACGTATTAGAGGATCAACAATTCAAATAAAAAAATTTGACATGTAATTTTGGTAGGAAATAGGAATTTTTGAACAAGCCTGACCATTGAACGTTAGGCGTATTTAGGGAGCACATTGGACTTTTGGGTCATAAACATCAAAGATTAGCCCCACACGTAAGTCCCAGAGTGTTTTGCAAGTGCCCGACCCAGGGATAAGCCCAAAGCGACCCAAAATGCCTTCTAAAAGAGAGTGGATAACCTAGTAGTTTTCTTTAGGATCCGATTCTGACCATACGGATCAGATTTGATTTTTTTTTTTATCGAAGCAACATGAGTATTGTTGGACTCGTTTAACCCCCTACAATACACTTTAAATAGATTTGGAGCACACGGAGGCTTAAGGATAGTAAGAGTCATTTATAGAGTTATAAAGTTCAGATTCAGGTGAGTTAAACTTAACTTCGATGAGGGAATGTTCTCCTAACTTTACAATTAAAAAAATTGATTTAGGATAAAAGAGTATCGTATACATGAGTGGATCAGTGAGAGCCTATGTGATGAGAGATGTCATGTTGGAGTGTAGGTGTCATCATGACTTACGTATTTTTGAATTGTGATAATTTTCTCCAGAGTAAGAAATGGTAAAGAAAAGTACAAACTATGTATTATAATTTTGTAAAACGTGAAGAGAGTTTATAGGCTTACTCATGGTGTAAACAACCCCTCTCCTTTTGTTTATACAAGAAAAGACGTGGTCTCTCCAAAAATGTCTGTTCTTGAATATTTGTCCCGACTTAACAAAGTCTTTAAAAAGTGACCTAAACATAAAGAGATTTAGTGGTCAAATGAGAAAGTTCATTGTATAGGAATATTCTAAACTTCTGTCTTACATCCACAACTTATGCTCGATGGACAACAAAAGCTTTTCCTAATGAATTTTTTAAAGTAGACACTATTTTTTTTTAAAACCTTTATGCTAAAAAATCAAGATTACCCCGTATGAAGGTCATTTCTGAACTTAACCCCCATTTATGTGTCTTTCGCTTTTGCAATGATAAGTACAAGATAGTGTTGGAATGAGTGATAACTTTTCTAACAAAATTGAAAAGCTAGTGATTTTATCCTCCAAATTTATTTTTCTATATTTTAACTAATCTTTTAGAAAAAAAGATTATGTTCTCTCTCTTAGTAGACAGACTGCATAAGAAGGTTATGTTTTTGTCTAAGCCAATCAAGTGCCTCCTCAAATAACTATTATGATAATCTATATTTAAAATGATTGGCTAACAAGTTTAAATTTAAAAGTACATACACCCTAATAATTTGTATTTCACTAATGAGCTACAACAATGTGAACTCTTTTTTAATTTTGATTGTGACTATTTATTATAATCCGATACGCTGTTTGGATCCTACTAATTAACTCTGAAATTAATTGTATTTGGACAATAAACCGTGTTTTTCTAATATGTTCGTCGTGAAATAGAGAAATATTTGCACTCTAACAAATGAATTTAGATGATTTAAATCACAACAAATAGTTGATAAATAAAACAATATACTCCAATCATAACACGATTTCTGACACTCATCCTATCTTAACAAAATAAAAATAAAATATTAGACTCACACTTTTAGAAACCCTTCTATCATATGATTTCAGACACTCACTCTATCTTAACAAAATAAAATAAAATAAAATAGTAGACTTATACATTTTGAAACTTTTCTATCAGACAATTATATCAAAAATAAAATTTTAAAAACTACTCCAAACTTAGCACATTCTTAGACATCCCTCTTATAAAAAAGATCCACATGATTTTTTCTCTAATTAAAGCCTCAAGTTCAAGTTCAAATTATTTTGTTCTTCAGCTATGTTAACTATTTCATCTGCATTTGATGAAATAGGAACATCCAATTGATTCATCAATTGTTGTGTAGCAATAGTCTCATTTGAATATGCAAATGTTGAATTTGAACCCTCAACAACCCTGTTTCTTCTTGCCATTTGTTGTCTATTGACTGGTGGTGCGATGCTCCATCTTATCAGCTGGTTACGATTTAACAATTATGTTGGTTGGACAACAATTTCATCATTTCTTCGCAAACTTGCATGTTGTGGGGCAACATGTTGAGATGATAGGGAATTTTCTGGAAAAATAATGTTGGATGCATATACATGAGAACGTAGAATGACATCCTGCTCAGTCAATGGGTGAGTAGTTCGAACATTATTTATGAATTCAAAATAAGTGCGAAACATTCCATTGCATAAAGGGCAATGAAGTAGTACACGAGAAGGTGCTACAAACAAAGGAGAAAAATTTACATGATGCATATTTGAAATATGAATGACAAAATTTTTCTCCAAAGTAAGAAATGATTTAGAGGAAAGAACCAACTGTGCACTATAATTTGTAAAAGGTGAAGAAAATTTATAGTTTTTTTCATGGTATAATCTTCCTTCTTCTTTTATGTATTTCATTTACAATGATAAGTTCGAAATAACTACTTAATTTGAGCTTTAAATTTGTATTTATACTCAGTATTATACCATATTACACCAATCTGATTTTTTTTTTACTTTTAATTTCATTAGTAAATTGTAGTAATATGATCTTTTCTAAATTATGACTATCATTATGTTATAGTAATTTAATACATTATAGAATGGATCCTATTAAATTCTAAAATTATAAAATGGGTACTTAGTTTGAGATTTAAAATTGACAAAATAGCTTGGTGCACTCTTGTATTTGGTCTGGATTATAAAGTGGATACTTTTACTTAGCCATTTGTCATCTGAACTCCTCAACCCATCAAAATCCAACATTTTAAACACTATTTTGGTGATGAGGCATTAAATTGTTGAGTTGACAAAATGAGTGTTGGAGTGGGCAAAACGCGTATTTACACGCGTGGTACAACTTTTTAATTTTAAGATATTTTTAAAAATTAAAAAATAATATATTCTTAAAAAAAGAATTAAAAAAGGTCCCTCCCCCAACCCCTCCCCCGTCCAGCACCCCCTCACCCCCACTTCCGTCCAGCACCCCCCACCCTACCACCACCGCCGTCCAATACCCCCACCTCAAGCCCACTCCCCCACGTACAGCGCCTTCTCACCCTTCACTTCTATTCAGCACTCCCACCCCACCCCTCACTCCCGTCCAGCACCCCTCACTCGACCCCTACCGCCGTCAAGCACCCCCCATCCCCAGCCCCCTCCCCAGCACCACCTTCCTTTGCTCCAGCCACCCCTCACCCCACCTATATCCATAAATATATATATATATATTCTCTTTGCCGCGTCGCTTCATCTCTTCATCTTACTTTGTTTTCATCGAATCCTTCATTACATCGGAGGTTTGTTCAAAAAATTTATTTAGAATTAAAAATTATAAATAATTTACCTTATTTATGATGTTAACAACTTTAAGGACATTTAAGTCATTTTAACAGCAAAAAAGTGCTTAACATCACTTGTTTACCAAACAGATCAACAACTTTTTTCAATTTCAACACTTCTTTCCAAACACTTATCTGCTTATTTTATAAGAACTTATTTTAAGCTTTTAATCACTTAAGCTAAAAAACTATTTTTTTAAACCTATCCAAACGGATTAAAATTTTGACATTTTTGTAATGTACTTTCTGTCGGCATTTTATAATTTTTAGATATATATTTTGAGGTAATTAATAAGTATGAGTGATAAATATGCATAAGATCTAGTTATTTTAAACATAAAAAGATAAAAATAATTATTTTTCAAGTGAGCATACAACATAAAATAACATACTTAGAGATAATTTAAACTGAACTTTTCAAATATAAAATATGCAAAAATTGATAGGTGATACATGTACGAGATGTATAAAAATTAGTTACTTTAACCATACGAAGATAAGAAGAGCGTTTGTTTTGCAATAGAAAATATATACATCGTAAAGCAACATGTTGTTTAAAGCAAACTAACAAAATATCAAAACTCAAGAGAATAAGAATAGTGGCAACTCATGATACAAGTATATATACACCAAAGTTTAAGGACCTACAGTCCTACGCCAATTTTGAACATCTCTAGGGCTTCATTTCCTCATCTCCATCACTATTTTGGAATGTATAAGTACTTGCTATTTTAGTAGTTGTAAATAAAAATTCTTTGAAAGATTAAAGAAACTCAAAAATAAATAAATTATCTAACAAGCATTTATAAGTATTAATAATATAATAGTGTTGAAGTAAATCAACTGTATTTCCTAGTTATCGGTATTCCTATATATCTGTTGTCATAATGTAGCTAATTGGGACTAATGAGAGACTTGCGAGATTCATATACTGTTTGGAAGAGACTTTTGACCCGTCCAAAAATGGCGGTTTGAAAGAATGAAAGGTTAAACAACGTTTTGAAAACATTTGAAGTTTATGTTTAATTTATGAACTTTAAAGACGATTTTGGGAGTCTAACACACTATATGAAAATGATTTGGCATGTTATGAATGACTTGCAACTCTTGGTATGACGATACCAATATGGGAATGCCTTAATAAAAGATTTCATGGATAATAGTGTGTGTAAAATGATTTAACTGGGCCTTAAAGGGAATTATGTAGTTTCACAGTGAAGGCGTACGTCCTTGTGACCGAAGCCCGAAACCTATGTTTTGCTGACATAGGGATGTCATATCTTAATTGGATGACGAATGGTGTCCTTAACATGAGGCTATTTTGGTGGCTCTAGTCTATTGGTGATTTTAGCCTAATCTCAGTACATGCGGCTAATATGGACTGAAGCCACGTCGGTTAGGGAGTACCAAACCCATATAGCCCGTGGGTTACTGGATTACGATGAAAAGCTACGTTATTCAGGATTAAGTTTTAAATGGTTACGTCTTTATGACCCAAGTCCCCGACCCCCTACTTTATTATTATTACGGATGTTTAAATGAGTTATGACTTGCTTTATAAAATGTTTGTTTCCCTATTTCTGGGTTGCATGCCAATACTCGCCGTACTAATTGTCTCCGAACGCCATATCATTTTATGATGTAGGTTCAGAGGCATTTTTCCGTGATTCTGTGCCACACTTTTGTATGAACAAGAAAATTGTTGCGAATCATGACAAACAAAACTACACTAAAACATAATATTGTTTATATGGTTCGGTCAATTGGCCTATAATTTTATTTTACAAAAAATATGAAATCTTTTAGGAGAAACATTTTCCTCTAGACAAGATTCTTTGATGGCTTGTGGTTGGAAATAACGAATCTTCAATTTATAGAAGTTGAAAAATTTTTCTCCAAGAAAAGATAAAACAAATATGAAAGTTGTTTATATTTTACATTTCTTTGACTTTACTTCAAAGAAAAGTAAAACTCAAATATAATAGGAAAATCGGAGCAAAAAACTCTATCTGAAACTGTCACCTAAGTCAGACTATTTCGAATTAGAAAAATAATTTGTATATATTCGAATCCTAATCAATTTAGGAAAACGTGTTTAGTTCTTCAAATTATTTATTTCCATAAATAACTCTATTCCTAAACCAAAGCTAATAAGGAAGCAAAAAGTAATCTGTATATATTTCAATCCTAATCAACTTAAGAAATTAAAAAAATACAGTTATAAATAGGTGGCCTCTTTATCTGAAATTTATTAATTATTCCAAAGTTTTTTGTTGATAAAAATAAATTAATATGGGGAAGAGGAAGTCTAGAGCAAAGCCAGCACCAAAGAAGAAGATGCCCAAACTTGAAACAGTCTTCACTTGTCCATTCTGTTGTCAAGAAGGAGGTGTAGAATGTCCAATTGATATGAAGAATTTGATTGGTAAGGCCATTTGTTATAACTGCCAAGCAAAATTTAGTATGAAGGTCACATTTTTGACGGAGCCTACCGACATATACCATGAATGGATCGATGAATGTGAACGTGTCAATAAGAAATCTATTCGATAAGTTTAGATGATCATATGTGAAAGGCGATAATAAATCTTGTAGTATATAATTTTGTTCTCAAGAGACCATGTTGTTATGACATGTAGTGTATATTTTTATATTGATTAGCTCTGTTTTCAATCGTAGTAGTATTTCGTCTTATAGTTTTCTTATGATGATATATAGACAATTATAGTGAATGAATAGATGAATTTGAATGTGTCAATCAAAAAATCAGTTATTAATAAGTTTAGATAATCTTATTATGAAAAACGGCAATCGATTTTGAAGTGTACGATTATATATTCTTATGAGACCATATTATTATGTCGTGTAGTGTATATTTTGTATGTTGATTAGCTCTGTTATTCAATCATTGTAGTATTTCATCTTATAGTTGCCTTATGATGTATTAGAGGATCAGCAATTCAAATCAAAAAATTTGATATGTAATTTTGGTAGGAAATAGGAATTTATGAAGCCCGACCGTTGAGTGTTAGGCGTACTTAGGTACCACGTTGGACTTTTGGGGACCTAGGGATAAGCCCAAAGCGACCCAAAATGTCTTCTAAAAGAGAGTGGGTAACCCACTAGTTTTCTTTAGGATCCGATTATAACCATATGGATCAGATTTGATTTTTTTTTTAATTGAAGTAACATGCGTATTGTTGCTCATTTAACCCCCTACAAAACACTTTAAATAGATTTCGAGCACACGGAGGCTTAAGGAGAGTAAGAGTCATTTATAGAGTAATAAAGTTTCATATTCCGGTGAGTTAAACTTAATTTCGACGAGGGAATGTTTTCCTAACTTTACAATTTAAAAAATAGGTTTAGGGTTGTCACACCCCTTTTTTAATCGAAAAGATTCATTTTAAGTTCGAAAGAGTTTTTATTATTATGTGATAAAAGAAAACGATTTGTTTCGAAGAATGATAGTTTTTACATTTGAAATCAGAGTCGCCACTTGACATAAATTGGGTGTGCCAAGTCACCTTTGGAAATCCTTTTTTAAAACAGTTTGACTCTAAAACTAATCCGCGAACAGAGATTCCGGCTAAGGAATTCTATTGACCGAAGGGAAGGTGTTAGGCACCCCTCGATCCCGTGGTTTGACCACGGTCGCTTGGTGGAGCATATCGGCTAATTTGACATTACAAATGTATAAACCACACAAAACAATCAATCAAACAAACAAACAAAACAAAACAAAACAAAACAAAAAATATAGTGTCCAGTCCAATTTATACAGTCCAAAATAGAAAAGTATGAAAATAAATCTTGTCTAACCTATAATAATCCTAATAACACTCCCGTGCTTCACCCGATGCCTCGAGCCTTCCTCACGAACGTCTTCCGCCAACATAGTACATCGGGACATTCCCCGGTGAGTAAATACAATGTGTCTCAGGGCATTCCCCAGCTAAATGAATACATTTGAATTAAATACGATAAACTAGAAAGAAACATTCATACGCCCCATCCAACATTCAACCAAAATAACAAGTTCTAAAATTTGCTTAACCGAACCTATATTGCCTATCAATTTACACATGTCATAATTCTTTCCCATTCACACAATATTCATGCTTATTCCGAATTAAATCAAGCAACAACAACCTAAAATTAATCTACATTCAACTTTTATCAATTTCTCTATTCCCGCCCCAAATCCATTCTCAACCACATGATTAACCCATTTCAATATACAACCCACCAAGCGAGAATCATAAATATTTACCAATCAGGCATAGTAATTTCACACACTCAAATGTCACCAACAGTTCACATCAACAAACAAAACAATGATACCAAAATCACCAATTCACAATCACACAAGAATTAAACGAAAGAGAAGAGGGAATTGGACCTTTGGAGTATTTTCGAATGAGTTAGGAAGATAATAAAGCTGCCCGGAACCTCAGAGAATACCACACCCGACTATCAAACGAACGCGAATCACCGCGAAATACGACCCGAGAAGGAATCCTCAAGCAACCCAAAATAAATAACAAGAAAATTGAAGAACCCGAACCGGTAATAAAACCAATGGAAAATCTCAAAGAAAAACAAGTGAATCCGACCCGCATCAAACAACAAAGATGAAACTCAGACTCGATTCTTGAGGGAGAACTGAGAGCCTCGACTAATCAACTCCGATCGTTAAAAGTGAAAGAAACCGACGGGAATAGACCGGATTCCGGCGAGTTATGGGTGGATTAACTTTTTCCGGCGAGTAAATCACCAGAACAGTGACTAGCGATCAGGAATTTACTCCTTCACACAATTTTTTTTACTTCTTTCTCTCACGGTTTTTCTATAACGTTCTCTAATCTCATTTCGTATGTGCGTGCTAGTTCGCTTTGTGCATAAATGGAGGTCAAGAAGATGAAAACCAGATCTCTTTACCTCTCTCAGATATCTCTCACGCCATCTTTCCTCTCACTTTGATGTCTATGAATCGTGTATTGTAGTCAGTTTCTGATGGTGTATGCTGCGAGGATGAGGGATTGTATACGGGTGAAGTATGGTAAATGGAAAATTTTAGTGAAGATGCCTGTGAGTATGACTGTTATTGTCTATGTGTTGAAACAGAGAAAGAAAAGAAAGAAGAAAAAAAAATGGAGTCCCTCTTCTCTCACGCCATTTCAGTGTTTTTTGTGTATCTGTATATAGTAGTTTGTGTTTATGGTGAGCTCGGGTAATTGTGAAGTGTGTGAGTGTAAAATGTGTATTGGGGTATGAATATGGTGGGCCCCTCTATTCTCATGCTTCTATGGTTATTTGAGAGAATATTTTGGATTAAGTTGGTAGGAGATTTGTTATTTTTTGTATTTTGCGGGAAGATAATTGCACGGTTGAGGGTACATGGTAAGGTTAGTTAAAAACGGATAAAATTGGACTTGGGAGGGACAAAATTAGGTGTCTACAGCATGCCCCCTTTGAATATAAACACGAAGTGTTTTCAGACAAAGAAGTAGACAACGAGACAGAATTTTATCCCGACCATTATTCAAGAAGAATGAAATAGAAGGAAGGAGGGAAATAAATTCTACACATAGGACAAACTACCTACCCAAGTTATAAGGAAATCAAGTAATAGGTACCTCCAAAGGAAGGAGAAGGACTATACCGAGTTGGAGAGTCGAGTGAGGTTCCATTGAGGTTCTGATCCGCGGCTCTGTTATTACATCAAAAATGAAAATTACAAGTTAAAACATAAATGGAATTACAAAAGTCCTATCTATGCAGCTTCTTTTGGACTCCTAACTTAAGTTTCATCACCCTATTCTTCAGACGGGCTCCTGATTTGCAATTTCCTCAACTTGTTTCTTGGATTTCAATTTCTCCATCTTGTTGCTTGACTTTCGACTTCTTCACCCTATTCTTCAAGCGGGTTCCTGACTTGCAACTTCCTCACTCTGTTCTTCGGGCGAGCTCCAAACTTTTAATTTTATCACCCTATTCTTCAGGCGGGCTCCTAACTTGTAATTTCTTCACCGTATTCTTCAGGCGGGACCCTGACTTACAATTTCCTCACCCTGTTCTTCAAATGGGCTCCTGAAACCAAAATTAACTAGAACGAAAATTATCCCGAACAAAGATTATGATAAAAAAGGAATTCATGTTTTGAAAGTATGATCCCATTTTTCTGGAGGGTCTTTCCTGAACATAAAATAAATTCCCATTTTTCAGGAGGGTCCTGAACAAAAAGTAAAATCTCATTTTTCAGGAGGGCTCTGAACAAAAAGTAAAATCCCATTTTTCAGGAGGGTCCTGAACAGAAAGTAAATTCTCATTTTTCAGGAGGGTCCTAAACAGAAAGTAAAGTCCCATTTTCCAGAAGGGTCCTGAACAGAAAGTAAATTCCCATTTTTCAAGATGGTCCTGAACACAAAGTAAATTCTCATTTTCCAGAAGGGTCCTGAACAAAAAGTAAAATCTCATTTTCCAGGAGGGTCCTGAACAAAGTAAAATCCCATTTTCCAGGAGGGTCCTGAACAGAAAGTAAAATCCCATTTTTCATGAGGGTCCTGAGCAGAAAGTAAATTCCCATTTTCTAGGAGGGTCCTGAATAGAAAGTAAAATCCCATTTTTAGGAGGCTCCTGAATAGAAAATAAAATCCCATTTTTCAGGAGGGTCCTGAACAGAAAGTAAAGTCCCATTTTTTAGGAGGGTCCTGAACAAAAAGTAAAATCCCATTTTTCAGGAGGGTCCTGAACAAAAAGTAAATTTCCATGGATGTGCTTTTCCAATGGCAGCTAAGTTAAGTCAAGCAAATTTGACCCTGTTTCAACAAAGAAAATTTGTCAGTTAAAAAAATAGTGGTGACGTTTGTTAGCAATATATAAAATCGTTTTCTTTTCACAATATCTAGAAAAAAATAAAATATGTTAATATTCTTCAATTAGAGACACAAAACTGTCACATGACAAGTCAGTCTAGTTCAAATTACTTCTTTAAATTATTGTTTATTTTAATATAAGTATCTAGCTAGTTGGGAATAAGAAGTTATATGGAAGGTTGGAGTAATATTAATTCACAAATTAATAAAAGAATATTTTGAATATATATAGTTTTGGTTGGGTCCAATTGGATCGACTCTTTTTAATTTAATTCGTATTTATTCAATTAAAAATAAAATTAAACAAAGTAAAAGATTAGTACCCATAAGATATGGGGCTTTGGATTGGGCCGGGGTGAATTTTCTAATTAGTTTGTATTTTTTAGATTAAAATAAAAGAATATTTAAAAAACACTATCCACCGAAAGTTTGGATTTTCAACATATGTGATTTTGTGTTAGTAATGACAAAGTTTTGTGATTTTTATGTTAGAAAATATAGTTAAGGTGTTTGGTAAAATTTAAAAGTACTTAAAAAAAAAGCTAAAAATTGATTAAAAGAATCAAAAAGTGAGAAGTTAGGTACCCTAAATTTTTTGCTTTTTAGATTAAAATTCTTTGTTTGATCAAAACATTTACCTTTTTATCCCTTATATTTTCCTTCAATTTCAACAATATCCTAAACTTGTAACCCTTAAATATATATTTTTTTCTTTTTCTGTTTGCTGCGCCGCTTCATCTCTTCATCTTTCTTTGTTTTCATCGAATCCATCATTACATCGGAGGTTTGTTCAAAAAATTTATTTAGAATTAAAAATTATAAATAAATTACCTTATTTATGATGTTAACAACTTTAAGGACATTTAAGCCATTTTAACAGCAAAAAAGTGTTTAACATCACTTGTTTACCAAACACATCAATAACTTTTTTTTTCAGTTTCAACACTTCTTTCAAACACTTATCTGCTTAATTTATAAGCACTTATTTTAAGCTTTTAAACACTTAAGCTAAAAAACTATTTTTTTTAATCCTATCCAAACGGATTCTAAATAACTTTATTAAAAAAAAGTCATAGTTATGTGATTGTTTATAAATTTTTGACATTTTTGTAATGTACTTTCTGTCGGCATTTTATAATTTTTAGATATATATTTTGAGGTAATTAATAAGTATATGAGTGATAAATATGCATAAGAGCTAGTTATTTTAAACATAAAAAGATAAAAATAATTATTTTTCAAGAGAACATACAACATAAAATAACATACTTAGAGATAATTTAAACTGAACTTTTCAAATATAAAATATGCAAAAATTGATAGGTGATACATGTACGAGATGTATAAAAATTAGTTATTTTAATACGAAGATAAGAAGAACGTTTGTTTTGCAATAGAAAATATATACATCGTAAAGCAACATGTTGTTTAAAGCAAACTAACAAAATATCAAAATTGAAGAGAATAAGAATAGTGACAACTCACGATACAAGTATATATACACCAAGGTTTAAGGACCTACAGTCCTACGTCAATTTTGAACATCTCTAGAGCTTCATTTCCTCATCTCCATCACTATTTTGGAATGTATAAGTACTTGCAATTTTAGTAGTTGTAAATAAAAAGTCCTTGAAAGATTAAAGAAACTCATAAAAGAAATTATCTAACAAGCATTTATAAGTATTAATAATATAATAGTGTTGAAGTAAATCAACTGTATTTCCTAGTTATCGGTATTCCTATATATCTGTTGTCATAATGTAGCTAATTGGGACTAATGAGAGACTTGCGAGATTCATACACTGTTTGGAAGAGACTTTTGACCCGTCCAAAAATGGCGTTTTGAAAGAATGAAAGGTTAAACAACGTTTTGAAAACACTTGAAGTTTATGTTTAATTTATAATTTTAAAGATAAATTTGGGAGTCTAACACACTATATGAAAATGATTTGGCATGTTATGAATGGCTTGCAACTCTTGGTATGACGATACCAATATGAAAATGCCGTAATAAAAGATTTTATGGATAATAATGTGTGTAAAATGCTTTAACTGGGCCTTAAAGGGAATTATGTAGTTTCACGGTGAAGACATACGTCCTTATGACCGACGCCCGAAACCTATGTTTTGCTGACATAGGGATGTCATACCTTAATTGGATGACGAATGGTGTCCTTAACATGAGGCTATTTTGGTGGCTCTAGTCTATTGGTGATTTTAGCTTAATCTCAGTACATGCGGCTAATATGGACTGAAGCCACGTCAGTTAGGGAGTACCAAACCCATATAGCCCGTGGGTTACTGGACTACGATGAAAAGCTACATAATTCAGGATTAAGTTTTAAATGGTTACGTCTTTATGACCCAAGTCCCCGATCCCCTACTTTATTATTATTACGGATGTTTAAATGAGTTATGACTTGCTTTATAAAATGTTTGTTTTCCTATCTCTGAGTTGCATGCCAGTACTCGCCGTACTAATTGTCTCCGAACGCCATATCATTCCATGATGTAGGTTCAGAGGCATTTTTCCGTAATTCCGTGCAACACTTTTGTATGAACAAGCAAATAGTTGCGAATCATGACAAACAAAACTACACTAAAACATAATATTGTTTATATGGTTCGGTCAATTGGCCTATAATTATTTTTAACAAAAAATATGAAATCTATTAGGAGAAACATTTTCCTCTAAACAAAATTCTTTGATGACTTGCGGTTGGAAATAACGAATCTTCAATTTATAGAAGTTGAAAACTTTTTCTCCAAGAAAAGATAAAGCAAATATGAAAGATGTTTATATTTTTCATTTCTTTGACTTTACTTCAAAGAAAAGTAAAACTCAAATATAATAGGAAAATCGGAGCAAAAAACTCTATCAGAATCTGTCACCTAAGTCAGACTATTTCGAATTAGAAAAATAATTTGAATATGTTCGAATTCTAATCAATTTAGGAAAACGTGTTTAGTTCTTCAAATTATTTATTTCCATAAATAACTCTATTCCTAAACCAAAGCTAATAAGGAAACAAAAAGTAATCTGTATATATTTCAATCCTAATCAACTTAAGAAATTAAAAAAATACAGTTATAAATAGGTGGCCTCTTTATCTGAAATTTATTAATTATTCCAAAGTTTTTTGTTGATAAAAGTAAATTAATATGGGGAAGAGGAAGTCTAGAGCAAAGCCAGCACCAAAGAAGAAGATGCCCAAACTTGAAACAGTCTTCACTTGTCCATTCTGTTGTCAAGAAGGAGGTGTAGAATGTCCAATTGATATGAAAAATTTGATTGGTGAGGCCATTTGTTATAACTGCCAAGCAAAATTTAGTATGAAGGTCACATTTTTGACGGAGCCTACCGACATATACCATGAATGGATCGATGAATGTGAACGTGTCAATAAGAAATCTATTTGATAAGTTTAGATGATCATATGTGAAAGGCGATAATAAATCTTGTAGTATATAATTTTGTTCTCATGAGACCATGTTGTTATGACATGTAGTGTATATTTTTATATTAATTAGCTCTGTTTTCAATCGTAGTAGTATTTCGTCTTATAGTTTTCTTATGATGATATATAGACAATTATAATGAATGAATTAAGGGTGCCTAACGGGCCGGGCCGGGCCAACCCGGAACCGGCCCTCCCATTTTACCCGGGTTACGGGTCAGGTTTGGTGTTAACCGGGCCGGGCCGGGCCAAACAGTAAAAAAATTAAAACCCACCCGAACCCGACCCACTTAACCCAATCCGGTCAAACCCACCAAGACCCGGTCAAACCCGGTTAAAAAGCGGTCAAACCCGTTTAAAAAATAAATAAAAAATCCAATATACACTATATACACTCCAATATACACTATATACACTCCAATATACAATATATATTTTTTAAAAAATATATAAAGTATAAACAATTACACATATATACGTACCATTCAATATATAATTATATATGACTATACGTACTACTTTAAATAAAACATATGCTATAATAGTATAATATATATATATATATACACTACAATATATATATATACTAATTTATAAAACATATACACATGTATACGTTAAATATATACTACTTTAGAAGATATATACACATATATATGCACCATTCAATATATATGTACTACTTTAAATAAAATATATACTACAATATAGTGATATACATATATATATATACAACAATATGTATATATATAGTTACATACTAATTTATAAAACATATACACTTGTATACTTTAAAGATATACGTCTATAGAAGATATATACACATATATACGCACCATTCAATATATATGTACTACTTTAAAAAAAGTATATACTACAATATATATACTAATTTATAAAACATAAAGTAATGTATACGTTAAATATACACGTCTATAGAAGATCTATTCACATATATACACTCTATTCTATGTATATGTAATACTTTAAATGAGATATATGCAATATATATACATTACAATATATATTTGTAAAGTTATATACTAATTTATAAAATATATACACATGTATACGTTAAATATACACGTCTATAGAAGATCCATTCACATATATACACTCTATTCTATGTATATGTAATACTTTAAATGAAATATACTATAATGTATATACATTACAATATATATTTGTATAGTTATATACTAATTTATAAAACATATACACATGTATACATTAAATATACACTTTTATAGAAGATATATACACGTGTATACGCACCATTAAATGTATATATACTACTACTTATAAAATATACTACATTATATATACATTACAATATGTATAGATATACTTATATACTAATTTATAAAACATATACACATATATACGTTAAATATACACTTCTATAGAAGATATATGCACAAATATACAAAACATATGCTACTTAATATAATAAATTAATAATATTTGGTAGTAAATTAATAATATATTAGAAGTAAGTTTTTAATTTAAAGTAGAAAACTAGAAATTCAATTTAAAATTTTAAATCGTTAAATAAAAAATATAAAAAACAACGACTAAGGAGTGAATGAATTTGGGGAATTTTATTGATTGCAAAATGATCCAAAATTTATAATTTACATGAATGAAAAATCTATAAATTATGCATCATTTTTTCCAACTCATTCATGTTAATATTAATGGGAACTTGCATAGGATAATCGAAGTCAACGGGGGCAAAACCATGCATTGGACTTGATTCTGCTGAGTTCTCCCGTGAAGTCATAATTTCTTCAAGTTTCAGCTCGTCGCTCGGCTCCGGTTCCATTCCTTGGTTTCTTCTTTCCGCTCTAATCCAATCTCTGAGGCAAACTAGAACATTTATTGCATTGCTTCCCAATGAGTGTCGGTTGTCTCCAAGCTGCTATCGTCCCTGACTGAAGGCGCTCTCTGATGCAACGGTTGACATTGGAACATTCAAGATATCTCTAGCTAATCTTGAAAGCACAGGATATTGTGATTCATTATTCCTCCACCAATCCAGCGTGTTGATCCGTCGTCTGCGATCCTCTGGTGCCGTCCGAAGATAATATTTCAGCTCTTCCCGATAAGTTGATGTGTAAGTTCTCTCATCAACACTGTTCCAACAATTTAAATCATAAAACGAATCAGAAAAACCACTATGTGCCGGCCTTTTAGAAGATGATGGCTCCTCGGGAGGATGAGGAGCGACAGTTGGAGTGATATTTGTAGGTAAGGCTGAATCAAATAAATCAGCATAGTGATTATATAATTTTTCTATATAATCCTTTGCATCAGCCGTAGCCGTCCACAAATCAGGCTGTACTTGTTCAAAATCATGGTTAGTATTTATTTCTAAGTTAGTATAAATAAGAGTACTAAAGTGACACATATGATTATATTTCATGCACGGATTGAGCATAGCACCAACCAAGTAAATAGGGGGAATCGGAAAAAAATATTTTTTAAATTTCGTAAACATGGCGCCAACAACTTCTTTATAACCTTCTTTATTTTTATATTGTTGGAGCAAACCAGAAATATCGGCTATATATGCCAAAATATTACAAACAGTAGGATAGTAAGCACCGGAAAATTCAACCGTAGCTACATAAATTTTTTCTAAAAACTTAACAAGATCATTAATTACAACCCAATCAGAATTATGTAGCATGCAATCAGCAGAATCAGCAAATAAACCACAATGTTGGTTAAAAGCTAGTGTAATAGGAATTCTATATTTATAACAAGTTTTTAGAAATTCATACGTAGAATTCCATCTAGTATCAATTTCCTCAGGCATCAAAATCGGTGTAAGTCCATTTTCTTGACATTTAAGTTTAAATTCTCTAATTCTCGATCTACAATTATTTCCTTGAATAAAACCAACGGCAAGACAAATTTTTTCAATATAAAGCTCAAAAAAGTCAAGACCATCTTTTACAATTAAATTATATATATGACATGCACACTTAATATGAAAAATTTCAGGCAAGGGCGGAGATAGCGTAGATTTTATTTTTGTTATTAGCAGTCTTGTTGTTAGAAGCATTATCAAAAGCAATACATAAAATTTTATTTTCTATACCAGAATATCCGGCATTTTTAACAATAGAATCAGCAATAAATTGTCCAGTATGTTTACGATCTTCATCATATAAAAAAGCAAGAATACGTTTTTGCATCACGAAATTACTATCCATCCAATGACAAGTAACGGTTAAATAATCATTTTTATTTACAGCACGACCAAGATCAGAAGTTAGGGACAATCTACATTGAATATTTTTTAACAATGTTGATAAATAAAAACAATATTGTGAATGGAGTCTAAAAATATCAGACCGACAAGTAGTTCTAGGAATACCATTAAACATAGGATTATAAATTGCTTTTATATAACGAATAAAAGCATCAGAAGAAGGAAAACTAAAAGGCAAACAACCCACAGCTACCATTTTAGCTATTTCTTCCCTGTCCCTCAATTTATTATACTTTTTCGCTACTTGACCGGTTGTTGGGTCCATTCTAGTTTGCGTTGACCCACCAACATCCCCACCACCTTTTGCAATATCTAACTCTCTTTTGTGATCTTCAGCTATATGTCTCATTAACGTACCCGTACCCCCTTGCTTGCCTCCACTTCTATGCTTATATATTTGTTGACAAATATTGCACTGCACCTCAATATCTGATATACGTTCAAAAAATTTCCATGCAATACTAGTTCTTTTACGAGATTTTGGGGCACTGGGAGGACGGGAAGGGAGATTAACTGATTCAGATCTAACGTTAGCATCTCCTACTGCGGGTGTTTCAGCAATATTTTCATTATCTTCGTCTAAATTAACTGCATCTACTTCATTTTCTTCTTCTATACCGTAATTTTCCTGAGCTTCTACATAATCCATATCGTGAGCACCTACACCTATTTCTTCCTCAAAAGGTGTACCAAGCGGTACCGGAGGCGAAGGCACACGGGTATATCTATTACTTGAACTACCTCTACCGCTAGTAATTCGCTTTTTACTACCACTACCGCTTCCGGAACAATTTTTTTTAACACCTTTAGCAACGAGGTTTTTTAATTTATCCATAATATAAATTAAATTAAACTAAAAATATTCAAAATACACAAATATAATAAAATTAAATATTAAACAATTAATACAATAAATAAAAATTAAACGTAAGAGATGGAACGACAATACCAAATTTTGGAAGTATCCGAAGATTGCGACTTTAGAAACTTCCGCTTGTACTTTGTAAACGAAAATTAAAAAATTAAAGTGAACACTTTAAGAAATTAAATATATTGAATATTAGAGAATTGAGAATTGAGAGTTGAGAGAGAATGAGATTTGAGAGAGTGAAAAATTGTGTGAAAAATGATTTGAAGTTGTAGGGTATTTATAGATTTTTTTTGGGGATTAAAAAATATTTTTTAAAGTTTTTTTTTTGTTTTTTATTAAATGGGCCCAAACTAGCCGTTTGGACCCAAAAACGGCTATATAGCCGTTGGGCCAACGGCTAGTTTGGCCCAAAATCCAATTATTTTTTTTTAAATTTTCCGGGCCGGTTAACCGGCGGGCCTGGACCGGGCTTGATCCGGGCTGGGTTAACCGGACTCATTTTAACAAAAAAACCGGCCCGGGACCCGGAACCCTAAAGCCCTAGGGCTTACCGGGCCGGGTTAGCTAATCGGGTCGGGTCGGTCCGGCCCGTTTGACACCCTTAGAATGAATAGATGAATTTGAACGTGTCATTTAAAAAATCCGTTATTAATAAGTTTAGATGATCCTATTATGAAAAGCGGCAATCGATTTTGAAGTGTACAATTATATTTTTATGAGACCATATTATTTTGTCGTGTAGTGTATGTTTGTATGTTGATTAGCTTTGTTATTCAATCAATGTAGTATTTCACCTTATAGTTTCCTTATGATGTATTAGAGGATCAACAATTCAAATAAAAAAATTTGACATGTAATTTTGGTAGGAAATAGGAATTTATGAACAAGCCTGACCATTGAACGTTAGGCGTATTTAGGGAGCACATTGGACTTTTGGGTCATAAACATCAAAGATTAGCCCCGCACGTAAGTCCCAGAGTGTTTTGCAAGTGCCCGACCCAGGGATAAGCCCAAAGCGACCCAAAATGCCTTCTAAAAGAGAGTGGATAACCAGTAGTTTTCTTTAGGATCCGATTCTGACCATACGAATTAGATTTGATTTTTTTTTTATCGAAGCAACATGAGTATTGTTGGACTCGTTTAACCCCCTACAATACACTTTAAATAGATTTGGAGCACACGGGCTTAAGGAGAGTAAGAGTCATTTATAGAGTTATAAAGTTCAGATTCAAGTGAGTTAAACTTAACTTTGATGAGGGAATGTTCTCCTAACTTTACAATTAAAAAAATAGGTTTAGGATAAAAGAGTATCGTATACATGAGTGGATCAGTGAGAGCCTATGTGATGAGAGATGTCATGTTGGAGTGTAGGTGTCATCATGACTTACGTATTTTTGAATTGTGATAATTTTCTCCAGAGTAAGAAATGGTAAAGAAAAGTACAAACTATGCATTATAATTTTGTAAAACGTGAAGAGAGTTTATAGGCTTACTCATGGTGTACACAACCCCCTCTCCTTTTGTTTATACAAGAAAAGACGTGGTCTCTCCAAAAGTGTCTGTTCTTGAATATTTTTCCCGACTTAACAAAGTCTTTAAAAAGTGACCTAAACATAAAGAGATTTAATGGTCAAATGAGAAAGTTCATTGTATAGGAATATTCTAAACTTCTGTCTTACATCCACAACTTATGCTCGATGGACAACAAAAGCTTTTCCTAAAGAATTTTTTAAAGTAGAAACTATTTTTTTTTAAAACCTTTATGCTAAAAAATCAAGATTACCCCATATGAAGGTCATTTCTGAACTTAACCCCCATTTATGTGTCTTTCGCTTTTGCAATGATAAGTACAAGATAGTGTTGGAATGAGTGATAACTTTGCTAACAAAATTGAAAAGCTAGTGATTTTATCCTCCAAATTTATTTTTCTATATTTTAACTAATCTTTTAGAAAAAAAGATTATGTTCTCTCTCTTAGTAGACAGACTTCATAAGAAGGTTATGTTTTTGTCTAAGCCAATCAAGTGCCTCCTCAAATAACTATTATGATAATCTATATTTAAAATGATTGGCTAACAAGTTTAAATTTAAAAGTACATACGCCCTAATAATTTGTATTTCACTAATGAGCTACAACAATGTGAACTCTTTTTTAATTTTGATTGTGACTATTTATTATAATCCGATACGCTGTTTGGATCCTACTAATTAACTCTGAAATTAATTGTATTTGAACTATAAACCGTGTTTTTCTAATATGTTCGTCGTGAAATAGAAAAATATTTGCACTCTAACAAATGAATTTAGATGATTTAAATCACAACAAATAGTTGATAAATAAAACAATATACTCCAATCATAACACGATTTCTGACACTCATCCTATCTTAACAAAATAAAAATAAAATATTAGACTCACACTTTTAGAAACCCTTCTATCACATGATTTCAGACACTCACTCTATCTTAACAAAATAAAATAAAATAAAATAGTAGACTCATACATTTTGAAACTTTTCTATCAGACAATTATATCAAAAATAAAATTTTAAAAACTACTCCAAACTTAGCACATTCTTAGACATCCCTCTTATAAAAAAGATCCACATGATTTTTTCTCTAATTAAAGCCTCAAGTTCAAGTCCAAATTATTTTGTTCTTCAGCTATGTTAACTATTTCATCTGCATTTGATGAAATAGGAACATCCAATTGATTCATCAATTGTTGTGTAGCAATAGTCTCATTTGTATATGCAAATGTTGAATTTGAACCCTCAACAACCCTGTTTCTTCTTGCCATTTGTTGTCTATTGACTGGTGGTGCGATGCTCCATCTTATCAGCTGGTTACGATTTAACAATGATGTTGGTTGGACAACAATTTCATCATTTCTTCGCAAACTTGCATGTTGTGGGGCAACATGTTGAGATGATAGGGAATTTTCTGGCAAAATAATGTTTAAATTTGAAATCTTTTCATATTTTTTTGGATTAAGAAAGTGAGTGATAGTGGATATTGAAAAAATAGTGAATTTCATGAATAACTTGAAAAAACTTAAAGTTTTTGTGAATTTGTTAAAGTTATTTAAATTTAAAAATAAAAAATTCATTATGTTGGTATATATGAATTTATAGTTAAAAATTTAAATTAGTTGGAGAAGAATTTTAATTATTTGAAATGAATTTGATGTTTAATTTGTGAGCAAAAATAAAAACGTGATTATTTAAATTTTTCTATAATTTGTAATTTTATTTATTTAATTAAATTTATTTATATTTAATTTCTTATGTAGCATTTTAAAAACGACATAAAATTTAATGTAATACTTAAAAATGAGGTGGAAGCTGACGGGATCGATTGTGTTACTCACACCAAAATAGTGTTTAAAATATTGGATTTTGATGGGTTGAGGGGTTCAGATGACAAATGGCTTAGTAGAAGTATCCACTTTACAAACCATATCAAGAACAAAGGTCCACCGAACTATTTTGCCTTTAAAATTTTACTTCTATTTCATACTATACCAAATTCTCTTTTTGACTTTTGACTTCTTACTAAATTGCATTAGTTTGATTTTTTTGAGTTTTGACTGTCATTATATTATTGTAATATAGTACAATACATAATGGATCCTGATAAATTATAAAATTACTCATAGATGATCCGATAACTACGATTTTTTCACTAAAGTCACTTTAACTATATTTTCTAATACAAAAATCACAAGTCTTTTCCCTTACGTTAACAAAAGTTACATATATTGAAAATTCAACTTCTAATGGGTAGTATTTTTTTATATAGTTTTTACATTTATTAAATACAAATTCAATTTTATAAACCCGATCCATCCCAACCCAAATCCGACGAGTACTAATCATTTACGTTTTTATTTTTTAAATCTTTATCATATAAATAAAAGTTCAATTAATAAGAATCGATCCAACAAAACACATATGCATATATACTCATATTATTATTTAGCATTTTGCTATATAAGGATCACATGATATGCTATATCAATCATATTTGTTAGCAAAATATAAAATCGTTTTCTTTTCACAATATCTAGAAAAAAATTAAAATATGTTAATATTCTTCAATTAGAGACACAAAACTGTCACATGACAAGTCATTCTAGTTCAAATTCCTTCTTTAAATTATTGTTTATTTTAATATAAGTATCTAGTTAGTTGGGAATAAGAAGTTATATGGAAGGTTGGAGTAATATTAATTCACAAATTATTAAAAGAATATTTTGAATATATATAGTTTTGGTTGGGTCCAATTGGATCGACTCTTTTTAATTAAATTCGTATTTATTCAATTAAAAATAAAATTAAACAAAGTAAAAGATTAGTACCCATAAGATATGGGGCTTTGGATTGGGCCGGGGTGAATTTTCTAATTAGTTTGTATTTTTTAGATTAAAATAAAAGAATATTTAAAAAGCACTATCCACCGAAAGTTTGGATTTTCAACATATGTGATTTTGTGTTAGTAATGACTGAGTTTTGTGATTTTTATGTTAGAAAATATAGTTAAGGTGTTTGGTAAAATTTAAAAGTACTTAAAAAAAGCTAAAAATTGATTAAAAGAATCAAAAAGTGAGAAGTTAGGTACCTCAATTTTTTGCTTTTTAGATTAAAATTTTTTGTTTGTCCAAAACATTTATTTTCTTATCCCTTATATTTTCCTTCAATTCTAACAATATCCTAAACTTGTAGTCCTTAAATATATATATATATATATATTTTTTTTTCTCTTGGCCGCGTCGCTTCATCTCTTCATCTTTCTTTGTTTTCATCGAATCCATCATTACATCGGAGGTTTGTTCAAAAAATTTATTTAAAATTAAAAATTATAAATAATTTACCTTATTTATGATGTTAACAACTTTAAGGACATTTAAGTCATTTTAACAGCAAAAAAATGCTTAACATCACTTGTTTACCAAACAGATCAACACCTTTTTTCAATTTCAACACTTCTTTCCAAACACTTATCTGCTTATTTTACAAGAACTTTTTTTAAGCTGTTAATCACTTAAGCTAAAAAATTATTTTTTTAATCCTATCCAAACGGATGCTAAGTAACTTTATTAAAAAAAGTCATAGTTATGTGATCATTTATAAATTTTTTACATTTTTGTAATGTACTTTCTTTCGGCATTTTATAATTTTTAGATATATATTTTGAGGTAATTAATAAGTATATGAGTGATAAATATGCATAAGATCTAGTTATTTTAAACATAAAAAGATAAAAATAATTATTTTTCAAGAGAACATACAACATAAAATAACATACTTAGAGATAATTTAAACTGAACTTTTCAAATATAAAATATGCAAAAATTGATAGGTGATACATGTACGAGATGTATAAAAATTAGTTACTTTAACCATATGAAGATAAGAAGAGCGTTTGTTTTGCAATAGAAAATATATACATCGTAAAGCAACATGTTGTTTAAAGCAAACTAACAAAATATCAAAACTCAAGAGAATAAGAATAGTGGCAACTCACGATACAAGTATATATACACCAAAGTTTAAGGACCTACAGTCCTACGCCAATTTTGAACATCTCTAGGGCTTCATTTCCTCATCTCCATCACTATTTTGGAATGTATAAGTACTTGCTATTTTAGTAGTTGTAAATAAAAATTCTTTGAAAGATTAAAGAAACTCAAAAAAAAAAAAAATTTATCTAACAAGCATTTATAAGTATTAATAATATAATAGTGTTGAAGTAAATCAACTGTATTTCCTAGTTATCGGTATTCCTATATATCTGTTGTCATAATGTAGCTAATTGGGACTAATGAGAGACTTGCGAGATTCATATACTGTTTGGAAGAGACTTTTGACCCGTCCAAAAATGGCGCTTTGAAAGAATGAAAGGTTAAACAACGTTTTGAAAACATTTGAAGTTTATGTTTAATTTATGAACTTTAAAGACGAATTTGGGAGTCTAACACACTATATGAAAATGATTTGGCATGTTATGAATGACTTGCAACTCTTGGTATGACGATACCAATATGGGAATGCCGTAATAAAAGATTTCATGGATAATAATGTGTGTAAAATGCTTTAACTGGGCCTTAAAGGGAATTATGTAGTTTCACAGTGAAGGCGTACGTCCTTGTGACCGAAGCCCGAAACCTATGTTTTGCTGACATAGGGATGTCATACCTTAATTGGATGACGAATGGTGTCCTTAACATGAGGATATTATGGTGGCTCTAGTCTATTGGTGATTTTAGCCTAATCTCAGAACATGCGGCTAATATGGACTGAAGCCACGTCGGTTAGGGAGTACCAAACCCATATAGCCCGTGGGTTACTGGATTACGATGAAAAGCTACATTATTCAGGATTAAGTTTTAAATGGTTACGCCTTTATGACCCAAGTCCCCGATCCCCTACTTTATTATTATTACGGATGTTTAAATGAGTTATGACTTGCTTTATAAAATGTTTGTTTCCCTATTTTTGGGTTGCATGCCAATACTCGCCGTACTAATTGTCTCCGAACGCCATATCATTTCATGATGTAGGTTCAGAGGCATTTTTCCGTGATTCTGTGCCACACTTTTGTATGAACAAGCAAATAGTTGCGAATCATGACAAATAAAACTACACTAAAACATAATATTGTTTATATGGTTCGGTCAATTGGCCTATAATTTTTTTTTACAAAAAATATGAAATCTTTTAGGAGAAACATTTTCCTCTAGACAAGATTCTTTGATGGCTTGCGGTTGGAAATAACGAATCTTCAATTTATAGAAGTTGAAAACTTTTTCTCCAAGAAAAGATAAAGCAAATATGAAAGATGTTTATATTTTTCATTTCTTTGACTTTACTTCAAAGAAAAGTAAAACTCAAATATAATAGGAAAATCGGAGCAAAAAACTCTATCAGAATCTGTCACCTAAGTCAGACTATTTCGAATTAGAAAAATAATTTGTATATATTCGAATCCTAATCAATTTAGGAAAACGTGTTTAGTTCTTCAAATTATTTATTTCCATAAATAACTCTATTCCTAAACCAAAGCTAATAAGGAAGCAAAAAGTAATCTGTATATATTTCAATCCTAATCAACTTAAGAAATTAAAAAAATACAGTTATAAATAGGTGGCCTCTTTATCTGAAATTTATTAATTATTCCAAAGTTTTTTGTTGATAAAAATAAATTAATATGGGGAAGAGGAAGTCTAGAGCAAAGCCAGCACCAAAGAAGAAGATGCCCAAACTTGAAACAGTCTTCACTTGTCCATTCTGTTGTCAAGAAGGAGGTGTAGAATGTCCAATTGATATGAAGAATTTGATTGGTAAGGCCATTTGTTATAACTGCCAAGCAAAATTAAGTATGAAGGTCACATTTTTGACGGAGCCTACCGACATATACCATGAATGGATCGATGAATGTGAACGTGTCAATAAGAAATCTATTTGATAAGTTTAGATGATCATATGTGAAAGGCGATAATAAATCTTGTAGTATATAATTTTGTTCTCAAGAGACCATGTTGTTATGACATGTAGTGTATATTTTTATATTGATTAGCTCTGTTTTCAATCGTAGTAGTATTTCGTCTTATAGTTTTCTTATGATGATATATAGACAATTATAGTGAATGAATAGATGAATTTGAATGTGTCAATCAAAAAATCCGTTATTAATAAGTTTAGATAATCTTATTATGAAAAACGACAATCGATTTTTAAGTGTACGATTATATATTCTTATGAGACCATATTATTATGTCGTGTAGTGTATATTTTGTATGTTGATTAGCTCTGTTATTCAATCATTGTAGTATTTCATCTTATAGTTGCCTTATGATGTATTAGAGGATCAGCAATTCAAATCAAAAAATTTGATATGTAATTTTGGTAGGAAATAGGAATTTATGAAGCCCGACCGTTGAGTGTTAGGCGTACTTAGGTACCACGTTGGACTTTTGGGGACCTAGGGATAAGCCCAAAGCGACCCAAAATGTCTTCTAAAAGAGAGTGGGTAACCCACTAGTTTTCTTTAGGATCCGATTATAACCATATGGATCAAATTTGATTTTTTTTTTAATTGAAGTAACATGCGTATTGTTGCTTATTTAACCCCCTACAACACACTTTAAATAGATGTCGAGCACACGGAGGCTTAAGGAGAGTAAGAGTCATTTATAGAGTAATAAAGTTTCATATTCAGGTGAGTTAAACTTAATTTCGACGAGGGGATGTTTTCCTAACTTTACAATTTAAAATAGGTTTAGGGTTGTCACACCGCTTTTTTAATCGAAAAGATTCATTTTAAGTTCGAAAGAGTTTTTATTATTAAGTGATAAAAGAAAACGATTTGTTTCGAAGAAGGATAGTTTTTACATTTGAAATCAGAGTCGCCACTTGACATAAATTGGGTGTGCCAAGTCACCTTTGGAAATCCTTTTTTAAAACAGTTTGACTCTAAAACTAATCAGCGAACAGAGATTCCGGCTAAGGAATTCTATTGACCGAAGGGAAGGTGTTAGGCAGCCCTCGATCCCGTGGTTTGACCACGGTCGCTTGGTGGAGCATATCGGCTAATTTGACATTACAAATGTATAAACCACACAAAACAATCAATCAAACAAACAAACAAAACAAAACAAAACAAAAAATTAGTGTCCAGTCCAATTTATACAGTTCAAAGTAGAAAAGTATGAAAATAAATCTTGTCTAACCTATAATAATCCTAATAACGCTCCCGTGCTTCACCCGATGCCTCGAGCCTTCCTCACGAACGTCTTCCGCCAACATAGTACATCGGGACATTCCCCGGTGAGTAAATACAATGTGTCTCAGGGCATTTCCCAGCTAAATGAATACATTTGAATTAAATACGATAAACTAGAAAGAAACATTCATACGCCCCATCCAACATTCAACCAAAATAACAAGTTCTAAAATTTGCTTACCCGAACCTATATTGCCTATCAATTTACACATGTCATAATTCTTTCCCATTCACACAATATTCATGCTTATTCCGAATTAAATCAAGCAACAACAACCTAAAATTAATCTACATTCAACTTTTATCAATTTCTCTATTCCCGCCCCAAATCCATTCTCAACCACATGATTAACCCATTTCAATATACAACCCACCAAGCGAGAATCATAAATATTTACCAATCAGGCATAGTAATTTCACACACTCAAATGTCACCAACAGTTCACATCAACAAACAAAACATTGATACTAAAATCACCAATTCACAATCACACAAGAATTAAACGAAAGAGAAGAGGGAATTGGACCTTTGGAGTATTTCCGAATGAGTTAGGAAGATAATAAAGCTGCCCGGAACCTCAGAGAATACCACACCCGACTATCAAACGAACGCGAATCACCGCGAAATACGACCCGAGAAGGAATCCTCAAGCAACCCAAAATAAATAACAAGAAAATTGAAGAACCCGAACCGGTAATAAAATCAATGGAAAATATCAAAGAAAAACAAGTGAATCCGACCCGCATCAAACAACAACGATGAAACTCAGACCCGATTCTTGACGGAGAACTGAGAACCCCGACTAATCGACTCTGGTGAGCTAAAAGTGAAAGAAACCGACGGGAATAGACCGGATTCCGGCGAGTTATGGGTGGATTAACTTTTTCCGGCGAGTAAATCACCAGAACAGTGACTAGCGATCAGGAATTTACTCCTTCACACAGTTTTTTTTACTTCTTTCTCTCACAGTTTTTCTATAACGTTCTCTAATCTCAATTCGTATGTGCGTGCTAGTTCGCTTTGTGCATAAATGGAGGTCAAGAAGATGAAAACCAGATCTCTTTACCTCTCTCAGATATCTCTCACGCCATCTTTCCTCTTACTTTGATGTCTATGAATCGTGTATTGTAGTCAGTTTCTGATGGTGTATGCTGTGAGGATGAGGGATTGTATACGGGTGAAGTATGGTAAATGGAAAATTTTAGTGAAGATGCCTGTGAGTATGACTGTTACTGTCTATGTGTTGAATCAGAGAAAGAAAAGAAAGAAGAAAAAAAATGGAGTTCCTCTTCTCTCACGCCATTTCAGTGTTTTTTGTGTATCTGTATATGGTAGTTTTTGTTTATGGTGAGCTCGGGTAATTGTGAAGTGTGTGAGTGTAAAATGTGTATTGGGGTATGAATATGGTGGGCCCCTCTATTCTCATGTTGCTATGGTTTATTGAGAGAATATTTTGGATTAAGTTGGTTGGAGATTTGTTATTTTTGTATTTTGCGGGAAGATAATTGCACGGTTGAGGGTACATGATAAAGTTAGTTAAAAACGGATAAAATTGGACTTGGGAGGAACAAAATTAGGTGTCTACAACATGCCCCCTTTGAATGTAAACACGAAGTGTTTTCAAACAAAGAAGTAGACAACGAGACAGAATTTTGTCCCGACCATTATTCAAGAAGAATGAAACAGAAGGAAAGAGGGAAATCAAGTCTACACATAGAACAAACTACCTACCCAAGTTATAAGGGAATCAAGTGATAGGTACCTCCAAAGGAAGGAGAAGGACTATACCGAGTTGGAGAGTCGAGTGAGGTTCCATCGAGGTTCCGATCCGCGGCTCTGTCATTACATCAAAAATGAAAATTACAAGTTAAAACATAAATGGAATTACAAAAGTCCTGTCTATTTAGCTTCTTTTGGACTCCTGACTTAAGTTTCATCACCCTATTCTTCAGACGGGCTCCTGATTTGCGATTTCCTCAACTTGTTTCTTGGATTTCAATTTCTCTATCTTGTTGCTTGACTTTCGACTTCTTCACCCTATTCTTCAGGCGGGTTCCTGACTTGCAATTTCCTCACTCTGTTCTTCGGGCGAGCTCCCAACTTTTAATTTTATCACCCTGTTCTTCAGGCGGGCTCCTAACTTGTAATTTCTTCACCGTATTCTTCAGGCAGGATCCTGACTTATAATTTCCTCACCCTATTCTTCAAACGGGCTCCTGAAACCAAAATTAACTAGAACGAAAATTATTCCGAACAAAGATTATGATAAAGAAGGATTTCATGTTTTGAAAGTATGATCCCATTTTTCTGGAGGGTCCTTCCTGAACATAAAATAAATTCCTATTTTTCAGGAGGGTCCTGAACAAAAAGTAAAATCTCATTTTTCAGGAGGGCCCTGAACAGAAAGTAAAGTCCCATTTTTCAGGAGGGTCCTAAACAGAAAGTAAAGTCCCATTTTCCAGGAGGGTCCTGAACAGAAAGTAAATTCCCATTTTCCAAGATGGTCCTGAACACAAAGTAAATTTCCATTTTCCAGGAGGGTCCTGAACAGAAAGTAAAATCTCATTTTCCAGGAGGGTCCTGAACAAAGTAAAATCCCATTTTCCAGGAGGGTCCTGAACAAAAAGTAAAATTTCATTTTCCTGGAGGGTCCTGAACAGAAAGTAAAATCCAATTTTTCATGAGGGTCCTGAGCAGAAAGTAAATTCCCATTTTCTAGGAGGGTCCTGAACAGAAAGTAAAATCTCATTTTTAGGAGGCTCCTGAATAGAAAATAAAATTCCATTTTTCAGGAGGGTCCTGAACAAAAAGTAAAATCCCATTTTTCAGGAGGGTCCTGAACAAAAAGTAAATTTCCATGGATGTGCTTTTCCAATGGCAGCTAAGTTAAGTCAAGAAAATTTTCCCCTGTTTCAACAATGAAAATTTGTCAGTTAAAAAAATAGTGGTGACTTGCAGCAATTGGTTGTCCCGACACCTGCTCTAGTATCCATTTTCTTCATTTTGTTTCGGATTGCTGGCATTTGCCCCTGCTTTGTCACGTCATTGATCCAAACTCAGATTATTAAGAGTGACTCTGAAATAAACACAGTATCTCTGCTTTATCATGCTTCTCAGATAAACCCTTTAAATCTTGGTATTTTCATGAGTTCCCAAATTTGCCTGTTGACAAAGCTTTCTGCATGCCTTTTTTTCGGTTCACAATAATATCTCTTTCATGCGCTGGCCTTTCTATCTTGCTTTGTTCAGTTGAACAAGCTGGTACCCAGTTTTGAAATCTTTTCTCACTTGTTTTGACATGGACTTGACTCAAAGACAAGAGAAAAATGACAATAATTTTTGTTTTATTTGGATAACTGACTCAAGAAAATAAAAATATAACAAAAGAGAACAAAAAACGACAATGAATATCCGCATTGAAAAAGATGAAAAAAAAGTTTATCTGAAAATGACAGTCAACTCTAATGATTATGACATGCATATCGAGTTAAACGGCCTGATCTTTCCATCCAAAACTTTCTACCAATTGTTGTTAATGACCTCGAAATTGAGTTTCTTCCTTTGGTCAATTTGCATTTAAGGCCTCATTCGGCTAGTGGCGCCTTGAATGGTTTTTGCCAATAAGCCTTTCTCATTTTCCTTTTCTCAGCTCACCATTTGTCTTATGGTGTCTATGAGGGTTTTTCACCAATGAGACTCTTATTTTCACTTGTCTCAACTCACCGTCTTCTTACAGTGATCGTGAGGGTTTTCACTGATAAGACTGTCTCATTTTTATCTCTCTCAGCTTACCATCGTCTTACGATGCCTGTAAGGGTTTTCACCGATAAGACTCTCTCATTTTTATTTCTCTCCTGATTCCTTATGCTTACGAAGACAAGTAGTTCCCAAACTGTGTCATCACATCCATTGCATGCTTAGCCTTAACATTCTCAAAGATTTATCTGAAGGTCTTTCTTTGATTGTAACTTGGCTTTTGGATAGGGTTAGAAAGAAAGGATGGCATTGGGCCCAAACGACACTTGAAGTGGGGTGGGACTTACAACTTTTGAAATTGACTCAAACAATGAGGATTGACTCAAACAATGAGGATCGACTCATGCCTTGTTTCTTTTGACTGGATGACTCTAAATTATTTATTTGGTTGGACCGAGCCCCGGGTAGGGCGGCCTACGTATCTCACCCCCGAAAGAGGAGAATCAGGTCATGCGTAGTTCTGGCAACTTGTTTTTCTTGATTCTAATTTCTTTTTCTTCTATGTTTCTTTTATTGACACTGTTTTCTCTTTGGATTTTTCTGACTCTATTTGTCTTGACACTTTTTTTTTTGACATATTTTTTTTTTTTTTTTGAAGTTTTTCTGACTCTATTGTTTTGCTTGACACTTTTCTTTTGAGATTTGCTGACTCTATCTTAATTCCAAAAGGGGGGTATGAAGGAAAATAGGACTAAAGCTCAAATGGGGTAAACAAAGGATGACATGATGTTGGGATAGCAGAATGAAATGCCTTCGTCATAGCAATCTTTGAAAATGCAAGTACATATCATGCAATATGAAAGTGAGAGATGAAGATCATTTGTGACATTTTTTAAGCATTAACTTTAACTGAGTCTGTGCGTCACTACTCTTGCACTTTGTTCAACATATCACTCCACTTTTGTTGTACATTCCTCACATCGAATTACTCATGCTTTCGTGGAGTTGATTTTTCTGTCCCTCGGGATCACACATCCGCTATTTGACCTAACTGAGCAATGTTTTTCAATTGATGACCAAGTTATTCTTGTGATTCTCAAAATAATTGCCTTAATTTTCAAAGAAGGCTTGAACTTGTCACCAAATGTCTCAGCACTTTACCAATTTTCTCAGATGCTCTCTTTTTCTAACTGTAACCCTCTGATTCAATGTTCATGCTTAAATTGAATTTTAAGATCTGGCTGAAAATTCCGCTAGCATGTCATATCACTAGAATTAACCTAAAATGTACTGTGTAAAGAAAACGAACAAACAACACATATTTAAAACTCAAAGAAAAAAAGGGATACTTCATTTAATTAAAATAAAAGTTAGAAGGGTTTGAACATAACGACAAATGGACAAAACAAGATAGATCCCGAACTACAACCCTGAAATAATTCAAATAACAGAAAATAAAACAAAACAAACTACCAGACCTCTTCCTAGTAGGGAGAGGGGTGACTTCTCAATTGCTCAGCCTGACATCTTAGCCACAGGTTTGCATATCAACATGACTAGAGTTTTCCTCACTGTCAATGTTCTGCACCATAATCAGTTTGTCTTGAATCATGTTTTCAATTTCTCTTTTCAAAGCACGACAATCTTCAAAACTGTGACCCTGAACATCAGAATGATATGCACATCGTACATTAAGATCAAAACTTCTTGAATGCGGGTCAGGAGTATACCCAAGAAGACGAATGATCATGCCTCGCTGTGCCAATCTCTGAAATAAACTGGCATACGACTCTCCAATAGGTGTGAAACTATTCCTCAATTTCTGCCTCATTTCATTGTTTAACTTGGACCAAACATCGGGCCTAGAAGGGCTTTGGTATGTTTTTTGAATTGGAGGATGACATTAAAGAGTTGGTGCATGCCATTGTGAGTATGGAGGGAGTTTAACATATGGTTGTGCGTAATATACTAGATATGGAGGTGGGGAAACAAACTATAATGGATTTTGAGAGTGATTATGGAGAGCTTGGGTATGAACTTGGGCTTTAGACTGACGGCAACGACGACGTCGTCTTCTCTGATATGCCCATTCTCCAACTACAATAGCAGTGTCATCTTTCTCATTCTTCTTCCCTCCGGGTTCCCTTAATTGATTGCAATATTGTCCCAAATGTTTCACGGATTCCTCATGCCCATCTTTCTCCTCAAATTTTGACATCTCAAAGATTGGAGGAAGGTTAGAACTTGAATGCATGCTCCAGTCTTTGTATGAAACATCTTCTTTACCCGTAGGTCCTAGAGAATTTTTCATAACATTTTCTGCACTCTTCATTTTTCCAACCATTTTCTCCGACTCTTCTGGCACACTGGACTTCTTGTTAAGAAATTTTGGTGGTCCAGTTAACTTAAAAGCAGGCTCAAGAGTATAACAATGATCACCAAGAGTATTGAATATAAGTTCACTAGCAGCATGGGGACGCACGACCATTGGGCGAGCCAGTGTGGAAGTTCCAGTAGAGGATTGAGCAACAAGATTACAGACGACATGTGGTGTTGTAAATGTATAAGGCTTATGCTGAGGAGCTAGAGGAAAAGAGGTGGAAGTATTGAGATGTTTTTGGCTTGGAATGAATTCTGAGTCATGTTGCGGTGCATCAACAACAATAAAAAACTGACTTTGAGATTTTTGGTGGAAAACTCGAGGTGTTTGTAGGATCAATAAAGGGAAATGGAGGAGGAGGAAACCCACTGGCCCAAACATGTATTTCTGTCATTTGTTGTCTTAGTCTCCTAATCTCTTGCTTCAAACTCTCATTTTCCTGATTCTTTGTTTGATCCATGATGTCACTCTCTATATCTTTGTTAGACATAACTAACCCTTTGGATTTGGTGTGATGTGAAGGACCATCCAAAATGCCACAAACCAACCACCTTAAACTAACTCAACAAAAAACAACAAATGTGTTAGAGTTCAACACTTTTTCAAAACTTCTTTTTGCTTTTTTTTTTGGAAAGATCACCGAACCCAAAAAGGGCACCTACATATCTCACTCCCGAGAGAGGAGAATCAAGTGTGCGTAGTTCGTGAAGTCTTGCCAAAATGGATAATTAAACTCTTTTCTTTTTCTTGAAACAAAGTGTCAAAAGAATTGATGATAATATTTTTGCAATTTTAGGTTTAAATCCCTATACAAAATGAAACCTATTATTACCAAAGAAAAATCTTTTGGATTTTCAATTTTGCATTCATATGTAAATAAAACTTGAAACTATTAAAGGAAAAATCTTTTTGTAATTTTCTCTTGAAGATGTATATGAAACACCTACTCTAAACGAAGAGTGAATAAAATATTTTTTGGATTTTTGAAATAAGATCCCCGAACCCACAATAGGCTGCCTACGTATCTCACTCCCGAGAGAGGAGAATCAGGGGTGCGTAGTTCATCTAGATTGGACAATTAATGATTAAATAACAGATTGCACCCTGACTTGAGACACGACTAAAGACATACGATGAACAACGTAACAAAATCTTTTTTGAGTTTTCAATTTGATACTTCACATAAAAATGACACCAACAGCTATGAAAGAAAATCTTTTTGGTATTTTTGTTTTATGAAATGTACAAAACTTCTACCATCTTTTTTGAGTTTTCCTTTTGTAAAAAGCTCTTATTGAAAAGAAATATTTTTAGACTTTTCAAATTATGAATGCATGGTAAAGGAACAAAATGAAAATCTTTCTGACGTTTTGAGATAATGAGTGCGAAAGGTAAAAAAAATCTTTTTCAATTTCTGGATTGTGAAAAACAAAAGTCATAAAGAACTCTAAAAACTACTAAACTCTTTTTTTCTTAGACTCATTTTTCCTTTTCTCTTTTTTTCAACACCTTCTTGTCTTCACACTTTACTTCTAACATATACTTTCCCCAAATCGGTTCGTCAAATGACCACGTTACCCTCAAAGATGTAACATTTAGCATATAGGGATGTTTCAGAGGTGAGTCTCCTACAAATGATCAAGTGGGTTCTGCTAGATCTCAATATGATGCAGATAAACATGTCCTAAAGGCTGACCTACGTTGGGTTTACTAACAAGACTGTTCAGGGGCGCGTATGGTCGATAGTGGGTGCGAGAGCTTTCCACCCACTCCATAACACCGACGGCTCCCCCTCCTAAAATAAGGGTGACACAACTAGAGGTCGTGTACAACACGTGTACTACGAACTTGTTGTAGAAAGAATGACTCGGGTTATGCACATGATGCCAGATATAAAGCGGTAACACATAAGGAAAGACTGTAAACAAAGAACGCGTAGACACTCAACAATGATAAAACAATAACACAAAATAAACAAACAAAATGTCTATACACCTATAGTGAGAAACTAAGCCGATATAACTCTAAAATAAGCTCGAATTCTGGAAAAAATCCCCAGCAGAGTCACCAGAGCTGTCACACCCCTTTTTTAATCGAAAAGATTCATTTTAAGTTCGAAAGGGTTTTTATTATTAAGTGAAAAAAGAAAACGATTTGTTTTGAAGAAGGATTATTTTTCCATTCAAAATCAGAGTCGCCACTTGACATAAATCGGGTGTGCCAAGTCACCTTTGGAAATCTTTTTTCAAAATAGTTTGACTCGAAAACTAATTCGCGAACAGAGATTCCGGCTAAGGAATTCTATTGACCGAGGGGAAGATGTTAGACACCCCTAGATCCCGTGGTTTGACCACGGTCGCTTGGTGGAGCATATCAACTAATTTGACATTACAAATGTATAAACCACACAAAACAATCAATCAAACAAACAAACAAAAACAAAATAAAACAAAAAATATAGTGTCCAGTCCAATTTATACAGTCCAAAATAGAAAAATGCGAAAATAAATCTTATCTAACCTATACTAATCCTAATTACGCTCCCGTGCTTTACCCGATGCCTCGGGCCTTCATCACGAACGTCTTCCGCCAACATAGTACATCGGGGCATTCCTCGCTGAGTAATTACAATGTGTCTCGGGGCATTCCCCGGTTTAACGAATACATTTCAATTAAATACGATAAACTAGAAAAAACATTCATACGCCCCATCCAACATTCAACCAAAATAACAAGTTTTAAAATTTGCCTACCCGAACCTATATTGCCTATCCATTTCCACATGTCATAATTCTTTCCCATTCACACAATATTCATTCTTATTCCTAATTAAACCAAACAACAACAACCTAAAATTAATCTACATTCAACTTTTATCAATTTCTCTATTCCCGCCTCAAATCTATTCTTAACCACATGATTAACCCATTTCAATATACAACCCACCAAGCGAGAATCATGAACATTTACCAATCAGGCATAGTAATATCACACACTCAAATGTCACAAACAGTTCACATCAACAAACAAAACAATGATATCAAAATCACCAATTCACAATCACACAAGAATTAAATGAAAGAGAAGAGGGAATTGAACCTTTGGAGTATTTCCGAATGAATTAGGAAGATAATAAAGCTACTCGGAACGTCAGAGAATACCACACCCGACTGTTAAACGAACGCGAATTACCGCAAAATACAATCCGAGAAGGAATCCTCAAGCAACCCAAAATAAATAACAAGAAAATTGAAGAACCCGAACCAGTAATAAAACCAATGGAAAATCTCAAAGAAAAACGAGTGAATCCGACCCGCATCAAACAACAACGATGAAACTCAAACCCGATTCTTGACGGAGAATTGAGAACCTCGACTAATCAACTCTAGTGAGCTAAAAGTGAAAGAAGCCGACGGGAATAAGCCGAATTCCGGCGAGTTATGGGTGGATTAACTTTTTTCCGGCTAGTAAATCATCAGAACAGTGACTAGCGATCTGGAATTCACTCCTTCTCACAGTTTTTTTATTTCTTTCTCTCACAGTTTTTCTATAACGTTCTCGAATCTCAATTCGTGTGTGCGTTCTAGTTTGCGTTGTGCATGAATGGAGGTTAAGAAGAAGAAAACCAGATCTCTTTCCCTCTCTTAGAACTCTCTCACTTTGATGTCTATGAATCGTGTATTGTCGTCAGTTTCTGATGGTATGTGCTGTGAGGATGAGGGATCCTATACAGGTGAAGTATGAAAAATGGAATATTTTTGTGAAGACTTCTGTGAGTATGGCTGTTACTGTCTATGTGTTGAATCAAAGAAAGAAAAGAAAGAAGAAAAAAAATAGAGTCCCTCTTCTCTCACGCCATTTCAGTGTTTTTTGTGTATCTGTATATGGTAGTTTGTGTTTATGGTGAGCTCGAGTAATTGTGAGGTGTATGAGTGTAAAATGTGTATTGGGGTATGAATGTGGTGGGCCCCTCTATTCTCATGTTGCTATGGTTAATTGAGAGAATATTTTGGATTAAGTTAGTTGGGGATTTGTTATTTTTTGTATTTTGCGGGAAGATAATCGTACGATTGAGGGTACATGGTAAGGTGAGCAAAAAACGGATAAAATTGAACTTGGGAGGGACAAAATTAGGTGTCTACAAGGGTAAAAGAGTATCGTATACATGAGCGGATCAGTTAGAGCCTATGTGATAAGAGGTGTCATGTTGGAGTGTAGGTGTCATCATGACTTAGGAGTTTTTGAATCGTGACAATTTTCTCCAAAGTAAGAAACGCTAAAGAAAAGTACAAACTATGCATTATAATTTTGTAAAATGTGAATAGAATTTATAGGCTTACTCAAGGTGTAGAAAGCCCCTCTCCTTTTGTTTATACGAGAAAAGACATGTGGTCTCTCCAAAAGTGTCTGTTCTTGAATATTTGTACCGACTTGAGTAAATCTTTAAAAAGTGACTTAAACATGAAAAGACTTTGTGGTCAAACGAGAAAGTTCATTGTATTGTAATATTCTAGAATATTCTAAACTTCCGTCTTATATGTAAAACTAATTTACATCCACAACTTATGCTCGATGGACAACAAAAGCTTTTCCTAATGAATTTTCTAAAGCAGAAATTATTTTTTTAAAAAAATCTTTATGCTAAAAAATCAAGATTACCCCATATGAAGGTCATTTCTGAACTTAACCCTCATTTATGTGTCTTTCGTTTTTGCATGGTAAGTACAAAATAGTTTTGGAATGAGTGATAACTTTGCTAACAAAATTGAAAAATTAGTGATTTTATCCTCCAGATTTATTTTTCTATATTTTAACTCATCTTTAGAAAAAAAGATTATGTTCTCTCTGTTAGTTAACAGACTTCATAAGAAGGTTATGTTTTTGTCTAGCCAATTAAGCGCCTCCTCAAATAACTATTATGATAATCTATATTTAATATGATTGACTAACAAGTTTAAAGTTAAAAGTACATTACCCCTAATAATTTGTATTTCACTAGTGAGCTACAACAATGTGAACTCTTTTTTAATTTTGATTGTGACTATCTATTATAAGTCGATATACTGTTTGGATCCTCTTAATTAACTATGAAATTAATTGTATTTGAACAATGAACTGTTTTTTTCTAATATGTTTGTCATTAAAATAGAGAAATATTTCTAAAAAATGAATTTGGATGATTTAAATCAAAATAAATAGTTGATAAATAAAACAACAGACTCCAATCATAACACGATTTCAGACACTCATTCTATTTTAACAAAATAAAAATTAAATTAAATAAAATAAAATAATAGCCTTACACTTTTAGAAATCCTTCTATCACATGATTTCAGACACTCACTCTATCTTAACAAAATAAAATAAAATAAAATAATAGACTCACACATTTTGAATCCCTTTTATCAGATAAACATACCCTTCAATCAGACAAACATATTAAAAATAAAATTTTAAAAACTACTCCAAACTTAGCATATTCTTAGACATCCCTCTTATAAAGAAGATCCACATGATTTTTTCTCTAATTATAGCCTCAAGTTCAAGTCCAAATCATTTTATTCTTCATCTATATTAACTATTTCATCTGCATTTGATGAAATAGGAATATCCAATTGATTCATCAATTGTTGTGTAGCAATAGTCTCATTTGGATAGGCAAATGTTGAATTTGAACCTTCAACAACCCTGTTTCTTCTTGCCATTTGTTGTCTATTGACTAGTGGTGCGCTGCTCCACCTTATCAGCTGGTTACGATTCAACGACGATGTTGGTTGGACAACAAATTCATTATTTCTTCACAAACTTGCATGTTGTGGGACAACATATTGAGTCGATAGGAAATTTCCTGGCAAAACAATGTTGGATGCATATACATGAGAACGTAGAATGACATCCTGCTCAGTCAATGGGTGAGTAGTTTGAACATGATTTATGAATTCTAAATGAGTGCGAAACATTCCATTGCATAAAGGGCAACGAAGTAGTACACGAGAAGGTGCTACAAACAAAGGAGAAAAATTTGCATGATGCATATTTGAGTATGAATGACAAAATCTTTCTCTAAAATAAGAAATGATTTAGAGAAAAGAACCAGCAGTGCACAATAATTTGTAAAAGTTGAAGAGAATTTATAGGTTTTTTCATGGTATAACCTTCTTCCTTCATTTATGTATTTCATTTACAATGATAAGTTCAAAATGAATACTTAATCTGAGCTTTAAATTTTTATTTAGACTCAGTATTATACCATATTACACCAATCTGATCTTTTTTTGACTTTTAATTTCATTAGTAAATTGCAGTAATCAGATCTTTTCTAAATTATGACTATCATTATGTTAAAGTAATGTAATACATTATAGAATGAATACTATTAAATTCTCAAATTATAAAGTGGGTACTTAGTTTGAGTTCTAAAATTGGCAAAATAGCTTGGTGGACACTTGTATTTGGTCTGAATTATAAAGTGGATACTTTTACTTAGCCATTTGTCATTTGAACTCCTCAACCCATCAAAATCCAACATTTTAAACACTATTTTGGTGATGAGGCATTAAATTGTTGAGTTGACAAAATGAGTGTTGGAGTGGGCAAAACGCGTATTAACACGTGTGGTACAACTTTTTAATTTTAAAATATTTTTAAAAATTAAAAAATAATATATTCTTAAAAAAAGAATTAAAAAAGGCCCCTCCCCCAACCCCTCCCCCGTCCAGTACCCCCTCACCCCCACTTCCGTCCAGCACCCCCCACCCTACCACCACCGCCGTCCAACACCCCCACCTCCAGCCCACTCCCCCACGTCCAGCGCCTTCTCACCCTTCACTTCCATCCAGCACTCCCACCCCACCCCTCACTCCCGTCCAGCACCCCTCACTCGACCCCTACCGCCGTCCAGCACCCCCCATCCTAGCCCCCTCCCCAGCACCACCTTCCTTTGCTCCAGCCACCCCTCACCCCACCTACATCCCTCCCCAACCCCCTTCATTCACAGCAGCCAACCCCCACCCCCAAATTGCACCAGCCCCCCTCCCTCCCGCCCAAAAAAAAAACCAAAAAAATTTGAATTCACTTTTTATTTTATTTTAAAAAATTTTCCTCTCAATTCAAATCTTTTTTTTTTCGGATTAAAAAATTTAAATTTGAAATCTTTTCATAGTTTTTTGGATTAAGAAAGTGAGTGATAGTGGATATTCAAAAAATAGTGAATTTCATGAATAACTTGAAAAAACTTAAAGTTTTTGTGAATTTGTTAAAGTTATTTAAATTTAAAAATAAAAAATTCATTATGTTGGTATATATGAATTTATAGTTAAAAATTTAAATTAGTTGGAGAAGAATTTTAATTATTTGAAATGAATTTGATGTTTAATTTGTGAGCAAAAATAAAAACGTGATTATTTAAATTTTTCTATAATTTGTAATTTTATTTATTTAATTAAATTTATTTATATTTAATTTCTTATGTAGCATTTTTAAAAACGACATAAAATTTAATGTAATACTTAAAAATGAGGTGGAAGCTGACGGGAGCGATTGTGTTACTCACACCAAAATAGCGTTTAAAATGTTGGATTTTGATGGGTTGAGGGGTTCAGATGTCAAATGGCTAAGCAGAAGTATCCACTTTACAAACCATACCAAGTACAAGGGTCCACCGAACTATTTTGCCTTTAAAATTTTACTTCTATTTCATACTATACTAAATTCTCTTTTTGACTTTTGACTTCTTAATAAATTGCATTAGTTTGATTTTTTTGAGTTTGGACTGTCATTATATTATTGTAATAGAGTACAATACATAATGGATCCTGATAAATTCTAAAATTACTCATAGATGATCCGATAACTACGATTTTTTCACAAAAGTCACTTTAACTATATTTTCTAATACAAAAATCACAAGTCTTTTCCCTTATGTTAACAAAAGTTACATATATTGAAAATTCAACTTCTAATGGGTAGTATTTTTCTTATATAGTTTTTACATTTATTAAATACAAATTCAATTTTATAAACCCGATCCATCCCAACCCAAATCCGACGAGTACTAATCATTTACGTTCTTATTTTTTAAATCTATATCATATAAATAAAAGTTCAATTAATAAAAATCGATCCAACAAAACACATATGCATATATACTCATATTATTATTTAGCATTTTGCTATATAAGGATCACATGATATGCTATATCAATCATATTTGTTAGCAAAATATAAAATCGTTTTCTTTTCACAATATCTAGAAAAAATTAAAATATGTTAATATTCTTCAATTAGAGACCCAAAACTGTCACATGACAAGTCATTCTAGTTCAAATTCCTTCTTTAAATTATTGTTTATTTTAATATAAGTATCTAGCTAGTTGGGAATAAGAAGTTATATGGAAGGTTGGAGTAATATTAATTCACAAATTAATAAAAGAATATTTTGAATATATATAGTTTTGGTTGGGTCCAATTGGATCGACTCTTTTTAATTAAATTCGTATTTATTCAATTAAAAATAAAATTAAACAAAGTAAAAGATTAGTACCCATAAGATATGGGGCTTTGGATTGGGCCGGGGTGAATTTTCTAATTAGTTTGTATTTTTTAGATTAAAATAAAAGAATATTTAAAAAACACTATCCACCGAAAGTTTGGATTTTCAACATATGTGATTTTGTGTTAGTAATGACTGAGTTTTGTGATTTTTATGTTAGAAAATATAGTTAAGGTGTTTGGTAAAATTTAAAAGTATTTAAAAAAAGCTAAAAATTGATTAAACGAATCAAAAAGTGAGAAGTTAGGTACCCCAACTTTTTGCTTTTTAGATTAAAATTTTTTGTTTGTCCAAAACATTTATCTTTTTATCCCTTATATTTTCCTTCAATTCTAACAATATCCTAAACTTGTAGCCCTTATATATATATATATATATATATATATATATATATATATATATATATATATATTTCTCTTTGCCGCGGCGCTTCATCTTTCTTTGTTTTCATCGAATCCATCATTACATCGGAGGTTTGTTCAAAAAATTTATTTAGAATTAAAAATTATAAATAATTTTCCTTATTTATGATGTAAACAACTTTAAGGACATTTAAGTCATTTTAACAGCAAAAAAATGCTTAACATCACTTGTTTACCAAACAGATCAACAACTTTTTTCAATTTCAACACTTCTTTCCAAACACTTATCTGCTTATTTTATAAGAACTTATTTTAAGCTTTTAATCACTTAAGCTAAAAAACTATTTTTTTAATCCTATCCAAACGGATTAAAATTTTGACATTTTTGTAATGTACTTTCTGTCGGCATTTTATAATTTTTAGATATATATTTTGAGGTAATTAATAAGTATATGAGTGATAAATATGCATAAGATCTAGTTATTTTAAACATAAAAAGATAAAAATAATTATTTTTCAAGAGAGCATACAACATAAAATAACATACTTAGAGATAATTTAAACTGAACTTTTCAAATATAAAATATGCAAAAATTGATAGGTGATACATGTACGAGATGTATAAAAATTAGTTACTTTAACCATACGAAGATAAGAAGAGCGTTTATTTTGCAATAGAAAATATATACATCGTAAAGCAACATGTTGTTTAAAGCAAACTAACAAAATATCAAAACTCAAGAGAATAAGAATAGTGGCAACTCACGATACAAGTATATATACACCAAAGTTTAAGGACCTACAGTCCTACGCCAATTTTGAACATCTCTAGGGCTTCATTTCCTCATCTCCATCACTATTTTGGAATGTATAAGTACTTGCATTTTTAGTAGTTGTAAATAAAAATTCTTTGAAAGATTAAAGAAACTCAATTTTTTTTTTATCTAACATAAGTATTAATAATATAATAGTGTTGAAGTAAATCAACTGTATTTCCTAGTCATCGGTATTCCTATATATCTGTTGTCATAATGTAGCTAATTGCGACTAATGAGAGACTTGCGAGATTCATATACTGTTTGGAAGAGACTTTTGACCCGTCCAAAAATGGCGCTTTGAAAGAATGAAAGGTTAAACAACGTTTTGAAAACACTTGAAGTTTATGTTTAATTTATGAACTTTAAAGACGAATTTGGGAGTCTAACACACTATATGAAAATGATTTGGCATGTTATGAATGACTTGCAACTCTTGGTATGACGATACCAATATGGGAATGCCGTAACAAAAGATTTCATGGATAATAATGTGTGTAAAATGCTTTAACTGGGCCTTAAAGGGAATTATGTAGTTTCACAGTGAAGGCGTACGTCCTTGTGACCGAAGCCCGAAACCTATGTTTTGCTGACATAGGGATGTCATACCTTAATTGGATGACGAATGGTGTCCTTAACATGAGGATATTATGGTGGCTCTAGTCTATTGGTGATTTTAGCCTAATCTCAGTACATGCGGCTAATATGGACTGAAGCCACGTCGGTTAGGAAGTACCAAACTTATATAGCCCGTGGGTTACTGGATTACGATGAAAAGCTACATTATTCAGGATTAAGTTTTAAATGGTTGCGTCTTTATGACCCAAGTCCCCGATCCCCTACTTTATTATTATTACGGATGTTTAAATGAGTTATGACTTGCTTTATAAAATGTTTGTTTCCCTATTTCTGGGTTGCATGCCAATACTCGCCGTACTAATTGTCTCCGAACGCCATATCATTTCATGATGTAGGTTCAGAGGCATTTTTCCGTGATTCTGTGCCACACTTTTGTATGAACAAGCAAATAGTTGCGAATCATGACAAACAAAACTACACTAAAACATAATATTGTTTATATGGTTCGGTCAATTGGCCTATAATTTTTTTTTACAAAAAATATGAAATCTTTTAGGAGAAACATTTTCCTCAAGACAAGATTCTTTGATGACTTGCGGTTGGAAATAACGAATCTTCAATTTATAAAAGTTGAAAACTTTTTCTCCAAGAAAAGATAAAGCAAATATGAAAGATGTTTATATTTTTCATTTCTTTGACTTTACTTCAAAGAAAAGTAAAACTCAAATATAATAGGAAAATCGGAGCAAAAAACTCTATCAGAATCTGTCACCTAAGTCAGACTATTTCGAATTAGAAAAATAATTTGTATATATTCGAATCCTAATCAATTTAGGAAAACGTGTTTAGTTCTTCAAATTATTTATTTCCATAAATAACTCTATTCCTAAACCAAAGCTAATAAGGAAGCAAAAAGTAATCTGTATATATTTCAATCCTAATCAACTTAAGAAATTAAAAAAATACAGTTATAAATAGGTGGCCTCTTTATCTGAAATTTATTAATTATTCCAAAGTTTTTTGTTGATAAAAATAAATTAATATGGGGAAGAGGAAGTCTAGAGCAAAGCCAGCACCAAAGAAGAAGATGCCCAAACTTGAAACAGTCTTCACTTGTCCATTCTGTTGTCAAGAAGGAGGTGTAGAATGTCCAATTGATATGAAGAATTTGATTGGTAAGGCCATTTGTTATAACTGCCAAGCAAAATTTAGTATGAAGGTCACATTTTTGACGGAGCCTACCGACATATACCATGAATGGATCGATGAATGTGAACGTGTCAATAAGAAATCTATTTGATAAGTTTAGAAGATCATATGTTATTTGATAAGTTTAGAAGATCATATGTGAAAGGCGATAATAAATCTTGTAGTATATAATTTTGTTCTCATGAGACCATGTTGTTATGACATGTAGTGTATATTTTTATATTGATTAGCTCTGTTTTCAATCGTAGTTGTATTTCATCTTATAGTTTTCTTATGATGATATATAGACAATTATAGTGAATGAATAGATGAATTTGAATGTGTCAATCAAAAAATCCGTTATTAATAAGTTTAGATAATTTTATTATGAAAAACGACAATCGATTTTGAAGTGTACGATTATATATTCTTATGAGACCATATTATTATGTCGTGTAGTGTATATTTGTATGTTGATTAGCTCTGTTATTCAATCATTGTAGTATTTCATCTTACAGTTGCCTTATGATGTATTAGAGGATCAGCAATTCAAATAAAAAAATTTGATATGTAATTTTGGTAGGAAATAGAAATTTATGAAGCCCGACCGTTGAGTGTTAGGCGTACTTAGGTACCACGTTGGACTTTTGGGGACCTAGGGATAATCCCAAGGCGACCCAAAATGTCTTCTAAAAGGGAGTGGGTAACCCACTAGTTTTCTTTAGGATCCGATTATAACCATATGGATCAGATTTGATTTTTTTTTAATTGAAGTAACATGCGTATTGTTGGACTCGTTTAACCCCCTACAATACACTTTAAATAGATTTGGAGCACACGGAGGCTTAAGGAGAGTAAGAGTCATTTATAGAGTAATAAAGTTTCAGATTCAGGTGAGTTAAACTTAATTTCGACGAGGGAATGTTTTCCTAACTTTATAATTAAAAAAATAGTTTTAGGGTTGTCACACCCCTTTTTTAACCGAAAAGATTCATTTTAAGTTCGAAAGGGTTTTTATTATTAAGTGACAAAAGAAAATGATTTGTTTCGAAGAAGGATTGTTTTTACATTTGAAATCAGAGTCGCCACTTGACATAAATCGGGTGTGCCAAGTCACCTTTGGAAATCCTTTTTCAAAACAGTTTGGCTCAAACTAATCCGCGAACAGAGATTCCGGCTAAGGAATTCTATTAACCGAGGGGAAGGTGTTAGGCACCCCTTGATCTAGTGGTTTGACCACGGTCGCTTGGTGGAGCATATCAGCTAATTTGACATTACAAATGTATAAACCACACAAAACAATCAATTAAACAAACAAACAAAAACAAAGAAAAATAAAAAATATAGTGTCCAGTCCAATTTATACAGTCCAAAATAGAAAAATGCGAAAATAAATCCTATCTAACCTATACTAATCCTAATTACGCTCCCGTGCTTTACCCGACGCCTCGGGCCTTCCTCTCGAACGTCTTCCGCCAACATAGTACGTCGGGACATTCCCCGGTGTGTAAATACAATGTGTCTCGGGGCATTTCCCGACTAAATGAATACATTTGAATTAAATACGATAAACTAGAAAGAAACATTCATACGCCCCATCCAACGTTCAACCAAAATAACAAGTTCCAAAATTTGCCTACCCGAACCTATATTGCCTATCAATTTCCACATGTCGTAATTCTTTCCCATTCACACAATATTCATGCTTATTCCAAATTAAACCAAACAACAACAACCTAAAAGTAATGTAAATTCAACTTTTATCAATTTCTCTATTCCCGCCCCAAATCCATTCTCAACCACATGATTAACCCATTTCAATATACAACCCACAACACGAGAATCATGAATATTTACCAATCAGGCATAGTAATATCACACAATCAAATGTCTCCAACAATTCACATCAGCAAACAAAACAATGATATCAAAATCACCAATTCACAATCACACAAGAATTAAATGAAAGAGAAGAGGGAATAGAACCTTTGGAGTATTTCCGAATGAATTATGAAGATAATAAAGCTACTCGGAACGTCAGAGAATACCACACCCGACTGTCAAACGAACGCGAATTACCGCAAAATACAATCCGAGAAGGAATCCTCAAGCAACCCAAAATAAATAACAAGAAAATTGAAGAACCCGAACCAGTAATAAAACCAATGGAAAATCTCAAAGAAAAACGAGTGAATCCGATCCGCATCAAACAACAGCGATGAAACTCAGACCCGATTCTTGACGGAGAATTGAGAACCTCGACTAATCAACTCTAGTGAGCTAAAAGTGAAAGAAGCCGACGGGAATAAGCCGAATTCCAGCAAGTTATGGGTGGATTAACTTTTTTCGGTGAGTAAATCACCAGAACAGTGACTAGTGATCTGGAATTCACTCCTTCACACAGTTTTTTTACTTCTTTCTATCACAGTTTTTCTATAACATTCTCGAATCTCAATCCGTATGTGCGTGCTAGTTCACGTTGTGCATGAATGGTGGTCAAGAAGATGAAAACCAGATCTCTTTTCCTCTTTCAGATCTCTCTCACGCCATCTTTCCTCTCACTTCGATGTCTATGAATCGTGTATTGTGGTCAGTTTTTGATGGTGTGTGCTGTGATGATGAGGGATCGTATACGGGTGAAGTATGGTAAATGGAAATTTTTAGTGAAGATGTCTGTGAGTATGACTGTTACTGTCTATGTGTTGAATAAGAAAAAGAAAAGAAAGATGAAAAAAAATGGAGTCCCTCTTCTCTCACGCCATTTCAGTGTTTTTTGTGTATCTGTATATGGTATTTTGTGTTTATGGTGTGCTCGGGTAATTGTGAAGTGTACGAGTGTAAAATGTGTATTGGGGTATGAATATGGTGGGCCCCTCTATTCTCATGTTGCTATGGTTAATTTAGAGAATATTTTGGATTAAGTTGGTTGGAGATTTGTTATTTTTTGTATTTTGCGGGAAGATAATTGCACGATTGAGGTTACATGGTAAGGTGAGCTAAAAAGGATAAAATTGGATTTGGGAGGGACAAAATTAGGTGTCTACAGCATGCCCCCTTTGAATGTAAACACGAAGTGTTTTCAGACAAAGAAGTAGACAACGAGATAAAATTTTATCCCGACCATTATTCAAGAAGAATGAAACAGAAGGAAGGAGGAAAATCAAGTCTACACATAGGACAAACTACCTACCCAAGTTTTAAGGGAATCAAGTGATAGGTACCCCTAAAGGAAGGAGGAGGACTATACCGAGTTGGAGAGTCGAGTGAGGTTCCATCGAGGTTCCGATCCGCGACTCTGTCATTACATCAAAAATGAAAATTACAAGTTAAAACATAAATGGAATTATAAAAGTCCATATATGCAGCTTCTTTTGGACTCCTGACTTAAGTTTCGTCACCCTATTTTTCAGGCGGGCTCCTGATTTGCAATTTCCTCAACTTGTTTCTTGGATTTCAATTTCTCCATCTTGTTGCTTGACTTTCGACTTCTTCACCCTATTCTTTAGGCAGATTCCTGACTTGCAATTTCCTCACTCTGTTTTTCGGGTGAGCTCCCAACTTTTAATTTTATCACCCTGTTCTTCAGGCGGGCTCCTAACTTGTAATTTCTTCACCCTGTTCTTCAGGCGGGACCCTGACTTACAATTTCTTCATCCTGTTCTTCAAGCGGGCTTCTGAAACCAAAATTAACTAGAACGAAAATTATCCCGAACAAAGATTATGATAAAGAAGGATTTCATATTTTGAAAGTATGATCCCATTTTTCTGGAGGGTCCTGAACATAAAATAAATTCCCATTTTTCAGGAGGGCCCTGAACAAAAAGTAAAATCCCATTTTTCAGGAGGGTCCTGAACAGAAAGTAAAATCCTATTTTTCAGGAGGGTCCTGAAAAGAAAGTAAAGTCCTATTTTTCAGGAGGGTCCTGAACAGAAAGTAAAGTCCTATTTTCCAGGAGGGTCCTGAACACAAAGTAAATTCCCATTTTCCAAGAGGATCCTGAACACAAAGTAAATTCCCATTTTCCAGGAGGGTCCTGAACATAAAGTAAAATCCCATTTTCCAGGAGGGTTCTGAACAAAGTAAAATCCCATTTTCCAGGAGGGTCATGAACATAAAGTAAAATCCCATTTTTAGGAGGGTCCTGAACAGAAAGTAAAATCCCATTTTTCAGGAGGGTCCTGAACAGAAAGTAAATTTCCATTTTCTAGGAGAGTCCTGGACAGAAAGTAAAATCCCATTTTTAGGAGGGTCCTGAACAGAAAGAAAAATCCTATTTTTCAGGAGGGTCCTGAGCAAAAAGTAAAGTTCCATTTTTCAGGAGGGTCCTGAACAGAAAGTAAAATCCCATTTTTCAGGAGGGTTCTGAACAAAAAGTAAATTCCCATGGATGTGCTTTTCCAATGGTAGCTAAGTTAAGTGAAGGAAATTTTCTCCTGTTTCAACAAAGAAAATTTGTCAGTTAAAAACATAGTGGTGGCTTGCAGCACTTGGCTGTCCCGACACCTGCTCTAGTGCCCATTTTCTTCATTTTGTTTCAGATTGTTGGCACTTGCCCCTGCTTTGTCACTTCATTGATCCAAACTCAGATTATTAAGAGTGACTCTGAAATAAACATAGTATCTCTGATTTTCCATGCTTCTCAGATAAACCCTTTAAACCTTGGTATTTTCATGAGTTCCCAGATTTGCCTGTTGACAAAGCTTTCTGCATGCCTTTTTTTCGGTTCACAATCATATCTCTTTCATGCGCTGGCCTTTTTATCTTGCTTTGTGTAGTTGAAGAAGCTGGTAGCTAGTTTTGAAATCTTTTCTCACTTATTTTGACATGGACTTGACTCAAAGACAAGAGAAAAAATGACAACAATTTTTGTTTTATTTGGATAACTGACTCAAGAAAATAAAAATATAACTAAAGAGAACTTAAAACGACAATGAATGTCCGCATTGAAAAAGATGAAAGAAAAGTTTATCTGAAAATGACAGTCAACTCTAATGATTATGACATGCATATCAAATTAAACTGCCTGATCTTTCCATCCAAAACTTTCTACCAATTGTTGTTAATGACCTCAAAATTGAGTTTCTTTCTTAGGTCAATTTGCATTTAAGACCTCATTCGGCTAGTGGCGCCTTGAACGTTTTTTGCCAACAAGCCTTTCTCATTTTCCTTTTCTCAGCTCACCATTATTCTTATGGTGTATATGAGGGTTTTTCACCAATGAGACTCTCTTATTTTCACTTGTCTCAACTCACCTTCTTCTTACAGTGCCCGTGAGGGTTTTCACCAATAAGACTCTCTCATTTTTATCTCTCTCAGCTTACCATCATCTTACGATGCCCGTAAGGGTTTTCATCGATACGACTCTCTCATTTTCATTTCTCTCCTGATTCCTTATGCTGACGAAGACAAGTAGTTCCCAAAATGTGTCATCACATCCATTGCATGCTTAGCCTTAACATTCTCAAAGATTGATCTGAAGGTCTTTCTTTAATTGTAACTTGGCTTTTGGATAAGGTTAGAAATAAAGGATGACATAGGGCCCAAACGACACTTGAAGTGGGGTGGGACTTACAACTTTTGAAATTGACTCAAAAAATGAGGATCGACTCATGCCTAGTATCTTTTGACTGGGTGACTCTAAATTATTTATTTGGTTGGACCGAGCCCCGGGTAGGGCGGCCTACGTATCTCACTCCCGAAAGAGGAGAATCAGGTTATGCGTAGTTCTTGAAACTTGTTTTTGTTGATTCTAATTTCTTTTTCTTCTATGTTTCTTTTATTAACACTCTTTTCTCTTTCAATTTTCTGACTCTATTTGTCTTGACACTTTTTTTTTGGACATATTTTTTTTTCTTTTTTTTTTTGATGTTTATTTGACTCTATTGTTTTGCTCGACACTTTTCTTTTGAGATTTGCTGACTCTATCTTGATTCCAAAAGAGGGGTATGAAGGAAAATAGGACTAAAGCTCAAATGGGGTAAATAAAGGATGACACGATGTTGGGATAGCAGAATGAAATGCCTTCGTCATATCAATCCTTGAAAATGCAAGTACATATTATGCAATATGAAAGTGAGAGATGAAGATCATTTGTGACATTTTTTAAGCATTAACTTTAACTGAGTCTGTGCGTCACTACTCTTGCACTTTGTTCAACATATCACTCCACTTTTGTTGTACATTCCTCACATCGAATGACTCATGCTTTCGTGGAGGTGATTTTTCTGTCCCTCGGGATCACACATCCGCTATTTGACCTAACTGAGCAATGTTTTTCAATTGATGACCAAGTTATTCTTGTGATTCTCAAAATAATTGCCTTAATTTTCAAAGACGGCTTAAACTTTTCACCAAATGTCTCAACACTCTATCTATTTTCTCAGGTGCTCTCTTTTTCTAACTTTAACCCTCTGATTCAATGTTCATGCTTAAATTAAATTTTAAGATCTGGATGAAAATTCTGCTAGCATGTCATATCACTAGAATTAACCTAAAGTATACTGTGTAAAGAAAACGAACAAACAACACAGATTTAAAACTCAAAGAAAAAAAGGGACACTTCATTTAATTATACTAAAAGATAGAAGGATTTGAACATAACGACAAATGAACAAAACAAGATAGATCCCGAACTACAACTCTGAAATAATTCGGATAACAGAAAATAAGACAAAACAAACTACCAGACCTCTTCCTAGTAGGGAGAGGGGTGACTTCTCAATTGCAAAGCTTGACATCTTAGCCACAGGTTGCATATCAACATGACTATATTTTTCCTCACTGTCAATGTTCTGCACCATAATCAATTTGTCTTGAATCATCTTTTCAATTTCTCTTTTCAAAGCATGACAATCTTCAATACTGTGACCCTGAATATCAGAATGATATGCACATCGTACATTAGGATCAAAACTTCTTGAATACGGGTCAGGAGTATACCCAAGAAGAGGAGTGATCATGCCTCGCTGTGCCAATCTCTGAAATAAACTGGCATACGACTCTCCAATAGGTGTGAAACTATTCCTCAATTTCCGCCTCATTTCATTGATTAACTTGAATCGAACATCGGGCCTAGAAGGGCTTTGATATGTTTTTGGAATTGGAGGATGACTTTGAAGAGTTGGTGCGCGCCATTGTGGGTAAGGAGGGAGTTGAACATATGGTTGTGCGTAGTATACTAGATATGGAGGTGGGGAAACAGAGTATAATGAATTTTGGGAGTGATTATGGAGAGCTTGGGTATGAACTTGGGCTTGAGACAGACGGCAACGACGATGTCGTCTTCTCTGATATGCTCGTTCTCCAACTACAATAACAGTGTCATCTTTCTCATTCTTCTTCTCTCCGAGTTCCCTTAATTGATTGCAATATTGTCCCAAATATTTCACGGATTCCTCATACCCATTTTGCTCCTCAAATTTTGACATCTCAAATATTGGAGGAAGGTTAGAGCTTGAAGGAATGCGCCAGTCTTTGTATGAAACATCTTCTTTACCCGCAGGTCCTAGAGAATTTTTCATAGCATTTTCTGCACTCTTCATTTTTCCAACCATTTTCTTCGACTCTTCTGGCACACTGGTTTTCTTGTTAAGAAATTTTGGTGGTCCAGTTAACTTAAAAGCAGGCTCAGGAGTATAACAATGATCACCAATAGTATTGAATATAGGTTCACTAGCAGCATGGGGACGCACAACCATTGGGTGAGCCAGTGTGGAAGTTCCAGTAGAGGATTAACCGAGGGGAAGGTGTTAGGCACCCCTAGATCCTGTGGTTTGACCACGGTCACTTGGTGGAGCATATCGGCTAATTTGACATTACAAATGTATAAACCACACAAAACAATCAATCAAACAAACAAACAAAAACAAAACAAAACAAAAAATATAGTGTCCAGTCCAATTTATACAGTCCAAAATAGAAAAATGCGAAAATAAATCTTATCTAACCTATTCTAATCCTAATTACGCTCCCGTGCTTTACCCGATGCCTCGGGCATTCCTTACGAATGTCTTTCGCCAACATAGTACGTCGGGACATTCCCCGGTGAGTAAATACAATGTGTCTCGGGGCATTCCCCGACTAAATGAATACATTTGAATTAAATACGATAAACTAGAAAGAAACATTCATACGCCCCATCCAACATTCAACCAAAATAACAAGTTTTAAAATTTGCCTACCCGAACCTATATTGCCTATCCATTTCCACATGTCATAATTCTTTCCCATTCACACAATATTCATGCTTATTCCTAATTAAACCAAACAACAACAACCTAAAATTAATCTACATTCAACTTTTTTCAATTTCTCTATTCCCACCCCATATCCATTCTAAACCACATGATTAACCCATTTCAATATACTACCCACCAAGCGAGAATTATGAACATTTACCAATCAGGCATAGTAATATCACAAACTCAAATGTCACAAACAGTTCACATCAACAAACAAAACAATGATATCAAAATCACCAATTCTCAATCACACAAGAATTAAATGAAAGAGAAGAGGGAATTGGACCTTTGGAGTATTTCCGAATGAATTAGGAAGATAATAAAGCTGCCCGGAACCTCAGAGAATACCACACCCGACTGTCAAACGAACGTGAATCACCGCGAAATATGATCCGAGAAGGAATCCTCAAGCAACCCAAAATAAATAACAAGAAAACTGAAGAACCCAAACTGATAATAAAACCAATGAAAAATCTCAAAGAAAAATGAGTGAATCCGACCCGCATCAAACAACAACGACGAAACTCAGACCCGATTCTTGACGGAGAACTGAGAACCTCGAATAATCGACTCCGGTCGCTAAAAGTGAAAGAAACCGACGGGAATAGGCTGGATTCCGGCGAGTTATGGGTGGATTAATTTTTTTCCGGCTAGTAAATCACCAGAACAGTGACTAGCGATCTGAAATTCACTCCTTCTCACAGTTTTTTTACTTCTTTCTCTCATAGTTTTTCTATAAAGTTCTCGAATCTCAATCCGTGTGTGCGTGCTAGTTCGCGTTGTGCATGAATGGAGGTCAAGAAGATGAAAACCAGATCTCTTTCCCTCTCTTAGATCTCTCTCGCGCCATCTTTCCTCTCACTTCGATGTCTATGAATCGTGTATTATGGTCAGTTTCTGATGGTGTGTGCTGTGAGGATGAGGGATCCTATACGGGTGAAGTATGGTAAATGGAATATTTTAGTGAAGATGTCTGTGAGTATGGCTGTTACTGTCTATGTGTTGAATCAAAGAAAGAAAAGAAAGAAGAAAAAAATGGTGTCCCTCTTCTCTCACGCCATTTCAATGTTATTTTGTGTATCTGTATATGGTAGTTTGTGTTTATGGTGAGCTCGAGTAATTGTGAGGTGTATGAGTGTAAAATGTGTATTGGGGTATGAATATGGTGGGCCCCTCTATTCTCATGTTGCTATGGTTAATTGACAGAATATTTTGGATTAAGTTGGTTGGGGATTTGTTATTTTTTGTATTTTGCGGGAAGATAATCGTACGATTGAGGGTACATGGCAAGGTGAGCAAAAAACGGATAAAATTTGACTTGGGAGGGATAAAATTAGGTGTCTACAAGGGTAAAAGAGTATCGTATAAAAGAGTATCGTATACATGAGCGGATCAGTTAGAGCCTATGTGATAAGAGGTGTCATATTGGAGTGTAGGTGTCATCATGACTTAGGTGTTTATCGTGACAATTTTCTCCAAAGTAAGAAACGGTAAAGAAAAGTACAAACTATGCATTATAATTTTGTAAAATGTGAAGAGAATTTATAGGCTTACTCATGGTGTAAAAAGCCCCTCTCCTTTTGTTTATACGAGAAAAGACATGTGGTCTCTCCAAAAGTGTCTGTTCTTGAATATTTGTCCCGACTTGAGAAAATCTTTAAAAGGTGACTTAAACATGAAAAGAATTTGTGGTCAAATGAGAAAGTTCATTGTATTGTAATATTCTAGAATATTCTAAACTTCCGTCTTATATGTAAAACTAATTTACATCCACAACTTATGCTCGATGGACAACAAAAGCTTTTCCTAATGAATTTTCTAAAGCAGAAACTATTTTTAAAAAAAAACCTTTATGCTAAAAAATCAAGATTACCCCATATGAAGGTCATTTCTGAACTTAACCCTCATTTGTGTGTCTTTCGTTTTTGCATGGTAAGTACAAAATAGTGTTGGAATGAGTGATAACTTTGCTAACAAAATTAAAAAATTAGTGATTTTATCCTCCAAATTTATTTTTCTATATTTTAACTCATCTTTAGAAAAAAAGATTATGTTCTCTCTCTTAGTTGACAGACTTCATAAGAAGGTTATGTTTTTGTCTAGCCAATTATGCGACTCCTCAAATAACTATTATGATAATCTATATTTAATATGATTGACTAACAAGTTTAAAGTTAAAAGTACATTACCCCTAATAATTTGTATTTCACTAATGAGCTACAACAATGTGAACTCTTTTTTAATTTTGATTGTGACTATCTATTATAAGTCAATACACTGTTTGGATCCTACTAATTAACTATGAAATTAATTATATTTGAACAATGAACTGTTTTTTTCTAATATGTTTTTCATTAAAATAGTGAAATATTTCTAAAAAATGAATTTGGATGATTTAAATCAAAATAAATAGTTGATAAATAAAACAACAGACTCCAATCATAACACGATTTCTGACACTCATCCTATTTTAATAACATAAAAATAAAATAAAATAAAATAATAGACTCACACTTTTAGAAACCCTTCTATCACATGATTTCAGACACTCACTCTATTTTAACAAAATAAAATAAAATAAAATAATAGACTCACACATTTTGAATCCCTTCTATCAGATAAACATACCCTTCTATCAGACAAACATATTAAAAATAAAATTATAAAAACTACTCCAAACTTAGCACAGTCTTAGACATCCCTCTTATAAAGAAGATCCACATGATTTTTTCTCTAATTAAAGCCTCAAGTTCAAGTCCAAATCATTTTGTTCTTCAGCTATATTAACTATTTCATCTGCATTTGATGAAATAGGAACATCCAATTGATTCATCAATTGTTGTGTAGCAATAGTCTCATTTGGATAGGCAAATGTTGAATTTGAACCTTCAACAACCCTGTTTCTTCTTGCCATTTGTTGTCTATTGACTAGTGGTGCGTTGCTCCACCTTATCAGCTGGTTACGATTCAACGGCGATGTTGGTTGGACAACAACTTCATCATTTCTTCGCAAACTTGCATGTTGCGGGGCAACATATTGAGCCGATAGGAAATTTCCTGACAAAACAATGTTGGATGCATATACATGAGAATGTAGAATGACATCCTTCTCAGTCAATGGGTGAGTAGTTTGAACATGATTTATGAGTTCTAAATGAGTGCGAAACATTCCATTGCATAAAGGTCAATGAAGTAGAACACGAGAAGGTGCTACAAACAAAGGAGAAAAATTTGCATGATGCATATTTGAGTATGAATGACAAAATCTTTCTCTAAAATAAGAAATGATTTAGAGAAAAGAACCAGCTGTGCACAATAATTTGTAAAAGCTAATGAGAATCTATAGGTTTTTTCATGGTACAACCTTCTTCCTCCATTTATATATTTCATTTACAATGATAAATTCAAAATGAATACTTAATCTGAGCTTTAAATTTTTATTTAGACTCAGTATTATACCATATTACACCAATCTGATCTTTTTTTGACTTTTAATTTCATTAGTAAATTGCAGTAATCAGATCTTTTCTAAATTATGACTATCATTATGTTATAGTAATCTAATACATTATAGAATGAATACTATTAAATTCTAAAATTATAAAGTGGGTACTTAGTTTGAGTTCTAAAATTGGCAAAATAGTTCGGTGGACCCTTGTGCTTGGTCTGGTTTGTAAAGTGGATACTTCTACTCAACGATTTGTCATCTGAACCACTCAACCCATCAAAATCCAACATTTTAAACACTATTTGGTGATGGGACATTAAATTGCTGAGTTGACAAAATGCGTGTCTGAGTTGGCAAAACGCGTGTTTACACGTGTGGTACAACTTTTTTAATTTAAAAATATTTTTAAAAATTAAAAAATAATAATTTTTGAAAAAAGAATTAAAAAATGACCCTCCCCCAACTAGCACCCCCTCACCCCCCACTTCCGTCCATCACCCCACCGTCGTCCAGCACCCCCACCCCCAGCCCACTCCCTCTGCGTCTAGCACCCCCTTACCCTCCACTTACATCCAGCACCCCCTCCCTACCCCTCACCCCCATCCAACACTTTCACCCCATCCCCCATCTAGCACCCCTCACCTGACCCCTACCGCCATCCAACACCCTTCCCAACACCACCTTCCTTTGCACCAGCCACCCCTCACCCCACCTACAGCCCTCCCCAACCCCCTTCATTCACAGCACCCCCCCTTCCCCCTAAAAAAAAAATCATAAAAAATTTGAATTCACTTTTTTTTTTTTTTTTAATTTTTCTCTCAATTCAAATCTTTTCATTTTTATTTCATTAAAATTTAAATTTGAAATCTTTTCATATTTTTTTGATTAAAATTTAAATTTGAATTGAAAGTGAGTGATAATGGATTTTGAAAAAATAGTGAATTTCACGAATAAACTTGAAAAAGCTTAAAGTTTTTGTAAATTTGTAAAGTTATTCAAATTTAAAAATTAAAAATTTATTATTTATAGTTAAAATTTTAAATTAGTTGGAGAAGAATTTTAATTATTTGGAATGAATTTGATGTTTAATTATTGAGCAAAAATAAAAACATGATTATTTAAATTTTTCTACAATTTATAATATTATTTATTTAATTAAATTTGTTTATATTTAATTTCTTATGCAGCATTTTAAAAATGACATGGAATTTAATGTAATACTTAAAAATGACATGAAAGCAGACGTGGGGCGATTGTGTTACACACCAAAATAGTGTTTAAAATGTTGGATTTTGATGGGTTGAGGGGTTCAAATGACAAATGGCTAAGTAGAAGTATCCACTTTACAAATCATACCAAGTACAAGGGTCCACATAGTTATTTTGCCTTTAAAATTTTACTTCTATTTCATATTATACCAGATTCTCTTTTTAACTTTTGACTTCTTAGTAAGTTGCATTAATTTGATTTTTTTGAGTTTTGACTGTCATTATATTATTGTAATATAGTACAATACATAATGGATCCTGATAAATTCTAAAATTACCCATAGATGGTCCTATAACTACGATTTTTTTCACTAAAATCACTTTAACTATATTTTCTAATACAAAAATCACGTCTTTTCCCTCACGTAAACAAAAGTTACATATGTCGAAAAATTCAACTTCTAATGGGTAGTATTTTTTTTATATAGTTTTTACATTTATTAAATACAAATTCAATTTTAAAAACCCGATCCATCCCAACCCAAATTCGACGAGTACTAATCATTTACTTTTTTATTTTTTAAATCTTTATCGTATAAATAAAAGTTCAATTAATAAGAACCGATCCAACAAAACACATATGCATATATACTCATATTATTATTTAGCATTTTACTATATAAGGATCATATTATATGCTATATCAATCATATTTGTTAGCAAAATATAAAATCGTTTTCTTTTCACAATATCTAGAAAAAATTAAAATATGTTAATATTCTTTTCGATTAGAGACCCAAAACTTTCACATGACAAGTCATTCTAGTTCAAATTCCTTCTTTAAATTATTATTTATTTTAATATAAGTATCTAGCTAGTTGGGAATAAGAAGAAATATGGAAGGTTGGAGTAATATCAATTCACCAATTAATAAAAGAATAGTTTGAATATATATAGTTTTGGTTGGGGCCAATTGGATCGACTCTTTTTAATTAAATTCGTATTTATTCAATTAAAAATAAAATTTTAAAAAAGTAAAAGATTAGTACCCATAAGATATGGGGCTTTGGATTGGGCCGGGGTGAATTTTCTAATGAAAAAAATACATATGTTAACATACTTAAGTACTTAATTACAAAAAATAGCAACACTTTTCTCTAATTACATTCTATAACATATGTAGCATTATTTTAAGTGGTCCCTATTTTTTTGCCGCTTAAAATTTTTTACTGTGAGAAAATCCCCCTTTTCACTCCTCCTTCATTATCTTTCCTTAATTTAATTTTTTTTTCCTATTTTCTGTCATTAACCATCACTCTCTCCTCAATCTTATTGCATTTTGCACGATTCTTGCACGATCTGTGATAAGAATTTGCTTCTCATATTTCAGGTAATTAGGAATCGTATTTTGCATGTGAGCGATTTTTTTTTTTCGCCTACTCTAATTCATCGAAAAATTAATTTTTAGGGGTTTTGTGTTTTAATGGATGAACACACTGCAAAAACACCTATAAACAGTGGTACAAGGAATATGAAATTAGTGTATGATGCACCATCATTTAGTCTTGGGTTAACTCAAGAAGATTTAGTAACTGTTGTTTCAAATCCTTTACAATTAAGGAAATCTGGTATATCGAAAGAGATTAGGTCGAAGTTCTGTAACGACGAAGTGAAGATGACGAAAATTTTAAAAAGAAAAGGGTTGAAGAAAACTCCTTCTCCAAAGGAACAAAAAACTAAAAAACAACTCGAGAAGAAAAGGAAATCTAAAGAAATTGAAGACAAGGTTGAGAAATCTTATGATGAATCTGAAGAAGAAAGTGAGGAAGAGGTATTTTTTTTTGTTTTTAAATATATAGTTTTTTTTTTAGTGTTCAAGTAATTATGTATTTTCTGTTATGATGATATTTAGGGATTATGTGAAGATATATTGTTAAAATTAACTACTCATTAATAGTATTTTGGATATATATTTTTCTAGTATAGGTGATATGTATTTTTAGTATAGTTGAATTGTATTTTTAGTATAGTTGAATAATTTTGACATATATGTTTTTTTAGTGTAGTTGATATGCATATTGAGTATTTATGTTTTTTCAGTGTTTGTTGTATGTTTTACAATGTTAAAATACATATGCATGTTATTTTAGTTCAAATACCATAACAACCTATTCTTTATATGTATTTTTAGTACATTTGATATGTATTTTTCAGTGTTGGTTGCATTTATGAGTTGATCAAAATACATATGCATTTTAATCATCTGAAATATATATGCATGTTATATGTTTTTTTGGTTTGATTGAATTTTGTTTACAGATTAAGAAGTGGTAGTTTTACTTTGTATAGGTGATGCGGGACGAAATATTCCTTGTCAGAAAACTTTCAAGATTTGCATCGCACATGTGCTCGTTTAGTGACAATGATATTTATGGAAGCATACGCGCAATTTTAAACAAGGAACAGTTTAAAAACTTTTGTGAGAATAACATTTTTGGTTATTTTATGAAGAAGAAGCAGTGTGTAGTGCAAACACAGTTGTGTAGATGTGTTATGACGCTTGAGGTGAAGGGTAGTTCTTTGGGGATTATGATATCTGCTAATTATACTTGTAGCAACAACATGAAGATACAGAGGTTGAAGCACAACAGATGGATTATACTGGTGTTAAAACATCACCACAACAATTCAGTCCTATTGTTGATCAAAATTTGGATGAGAATCAGGATGGTACAAAGGTAAAAAATAACAAAAATATTATTATTCTTTTGAGTACGCAAATATAATTACTTTTTTGTAGCATTTATATGCTATTATATATATATAGTCCTGTATAAATATATACAAATGGATTTTTGTTTTTGAAGTAGGTTTAATTTTTTTGATTGTTTGCAAGGGGTGCACTGATTTGCATCCAGATAAAACAAACATTCAAATTAATTCTTAACATTTAATCCCTGATGAGCTTCTCCAAAGTATAAATTTGGATTATAATCTTTCTGAGAAGATTGTTCATCACGATGATCGAGTATGTATAATGAATTGCACTTCAGTTTATGTGATGTAAGACAATTATATATTTTCTTTTATTTCTATTGCAGATTACTGATGAGAAATTGGATGATACAAATTTGTCTGATTCGCAGTTTACAATCCCAGATAAGTTGTTACCAAGTCTTAATGCATACCGAAGAGAAAGCACCACGAGACATCCATTGGCAACTTCGAAAGAAGAACAAATCGATGAATATTTTAATGATAAGAAGTCTAAATCTGTTGTTCAAGAGCATTGTCAGGTATGTATTATGAATATATTTGAGGTTATGTGGGTTATTTTGGACATAAAAAAATAAAAAAAAATTCAATTTTGAAGAAAAATAAAGAGAACGTTGGTTCGAGCTCTAAAGCAGACATGCACGGAGAGGTTGATGTTGGTACGGAGGAGCAGATTATGACTACTCCTAAAACACAAGACTTAACCATTGATGAAAAAAGGGATGAAACAGTTTTGCCTGATTCACAAGACACAATCCCTGATGACTTGCTTCCTAGTTTGAATGTATACAGTAGTAAAAGCATTATTGTTTATCCCTCTGCTAATCGTGAAATTCAAACTCCTTTTGCTAAGTTAAGGATTACGCGACCATCTAAATTCAAAGAGTCACCTTACACGATGAAATTTGGTTCAGCTGCCGGTAAGTACAATTAGTTATATATTTAGTTTACAATGTAACATGTTATGCAAATACTTTTTAATAATTACGTTTTTGTATTGCGTAACTATATAGAGAGCTCGGAAGGACACATACGTATATTTCCACAGAAACATCCATTTGTTTATCATCTGATTGATGGGATTGTGGATACGAAAATTGTCAACAAGTTTAGGGATTGGATTTCTGAAGACCTTCTCAAAGTTCATGCTAAAAGGTATTTCTATTGAACAGTTTTAATTTTTTTTTTTAAATTACATCATCTTCTCATGATTTAACATATACTTATTAACAACAAAAAACAGGAAGGGAAATGCGGATCATTACAAAAGGGGGAAATTAACCATTCCAATGATGCATTTTAACAATGTTTTTTTTACATTTATAGCAGTAATTAAATTACATATTATGTTAGTAAATACATATGCAGGTGCAAATATGTATTTTTCTATGTAATCTTTTATTATATAAGAAAGGATGTGATGCACTATAACTTACATATGTATTTTTATATAACATACACATGCTACATTTAGTATACAAATAGTTTGAATTATATTAAATTTTTGTGTTCTTACGTACTGCAACATATTGATGTTTGCTTCTACTACTTGAGGAAGAATTCAAAGTATGACCCCAACAGGTCTTACAAATTCAGCACAGTAGATTGCAACTTTATGAACATAATTAGCTCTCTCCATGATGTTTATTCTGCGGATGCTGAAAATCTTATGGCTGGAGGACATGTGGCACATGTTAATGAATACATAAATGGATTTCGTATGCATGCTATTGTGCCATGGCATACAGTGGAAGACATTTATATTCCAGTAAATATAAAGGAAAAACATCACTGGGTGCTAGCAATTTTATCTTTCTCAGGGAGGTGCATATTCCTATATGATTCATATGAATCATCTGGACATTATTCGGTTGTTCTTGATGTCATTGAGAAATTAGCTGCGATTATCCCATTGTGTCTTAAACATTGTGATTTCTACGTTAAGAAAGGAATTCATGTTGAAAACCATCCAAGATACAAAGACAAAGACTCCTCAAATATGTTTGATGTGTTATTTCAAGAGAATTTACCTCAACAGCCGAGCGGAAGCATGTAAGTTATTTAATTTACATATAACAAAAATCTATTTTTATAAAATATATATTTAAGCACGTATGTGTTTTTTTTTTATTTTTATTTTTTGTAGGAATTGTGGTGTCTATATGGTTACATATGCGGAGTGTCTTTCTTATGGTCACAAAATTCTTGCGACTGAGTTCGACCCCAATGCACTCCGTACAAGATATGCTGCAACTTTGTGGTATTATGGGACCAGAAAGCAAGAATTAAATGCTCATAGTGATGTTGAAGCACCTTTGAGGCCTCCAAGGCAAAGTAGAATAACTAGTGTAACTGAAGTTTTTGATGTATGATGATTGATCGATTTATTTCTTTATATAATTTAGACGCTGATTTATGGATGTAGGAACTGATTATACAAACTAATTTTGATGTTTTGAAGTGGTTCTAATTGTAGATTATAATAGTACTAATTCAAGTTTAATATGAGTCTTTTATGTTGTTCTTCATTTTAGTGTGTGATTTTGTTGTAAAATACATATGTATTGTTCATATTATTCTGAAAATACATATGCAGAAATTTTTATGCCTTAAAAATACATATCTTTTGTTTTTAGATGAAAAAAATACATATGCAATGTTATAACTAAGCATTTCAAAAAATATATCTGAAATTTTTAGTTAAAAAATGTTAATATTATGTTAAAATATATATGCATTGTTCATATTTTGCTAAAAAATATGGAAGTATTATAAATGAAATTTTAGCATAAAAATACATATGCAGTGTTAATAATACATTTTTGTAAAATACATATTGTTCATAATTTATGGTGAAATTATAAATCATATTGTCCATTTAATATGATTATACATATTGTCCATTTAATATGATTATAACTAAAAAATGAAATTAAAGATAATTTAGAACTTTTACTACAATTCTATAAGTATAAAATATATATACAGTTCAACAAGCTAAGCCCCACACGTAAGTCCCAGGGACCTAGGGATAAGCCCAAAGCGACCCAAAATGCCTTCTAAAAGAGAGTGGGTAACCCACTAGTTTTCTTTAGGATCCAATTCTGACCATATGGATCAAATTTGATTTTTTTTAATCGAAGTAACATGCGTATTGTCGAACTCAATTAACCCCTTACAATACACTTTAAATAGATTTGGAGCACATATAGGCTTAAGGAGAGTAAGAGTCATTTATAGAGTTATAAGGTTTCAGATTCAGGTGAGTTAAACTTAACTTCGATGACGGAATGTTCTCCTAACTTTACAATTAAAAAAGTAGGTTTAGGGTTAAAAAGTATCGTACACATGAGCGGATCAGTTATATATATATATATACATATATACATACATACCTATGTGATAAGAGGTGTCATGTTGGAGTGTAGGTGTCATCATGACTTAGGTGTTTTTGAATCGTGACAATTTTCTCCAAAGTAAGAAACGGTAAAGAAAAGTACAAACTATGCATTATAATTTTGTAAAATGTGAAGAGAATTTATAGGCTTACTCATGGTGTAAACAACCCCTCTCCTTTTGTTTATATGAGAAAAGACACGTGGTCTCTCCAAAAGTGTCTGTTCTTGAATATTTGTCCCGATTTGACAAAATCTTTAAAAAGTGACCTAAACATGAAAAGAATTTGTGGTCAAATGAGAAATTTCTTTGTATTGGAATATTCTAAACTTCTATCTTATATGTAAAACTAATTTACATCCACAGTTTATGCTCGATGGACAACAAAAGCTTTTCCTAATGAATTTTCTAAAGAAGAAACTATTTTTTAAAAAAACCTTTATGCTAAAAAATTAAGATTACCCCATATGAAGGTCATTTCTAAACTTAACCTCCATTTATGTGTCTTTTGCTTTTGCAATGGTAAGCACAAAATAGTGTTGGAATGAGTGATAACTTTGCTACCAAAATTGAAAAATCAGTGATTTTATCCTCCAAATTTATTTTTCTACATTTTAACTAATCTTTTGAAAGAAAGATTATGTTCTCTCTCTTAGTTGACCGACTTCATAAGAAGGTTATGTTTTTGTTTATCCAATCAAGCGCCTCCTCAAATAACTATTATGATAATCTATATTTTATATGATTGACTAACAAGTTTAAAGTTAAAAGTACATACCACCTAATAATTTGTATTTCATTAATGAGCTATAACAACGTGAACTCTTTTTTAATTTTGATTGTGACTATTTATTACAATTCGATACACTATTTGGATCCTACTAATTAACTATGACATTAATTATATTTGAACAATGAACTGTTTTTTTCTAATATGTTCTTCATGAAAATAAAGAAATATTTGCACTCTAACAAATGAATTTGGATGATTTAAATCAAAATAAATAGTTGATAAATAAAATAATAGCCTCCAATCATAACACGATTTCTGACACTCATCCAATCTGAACAAAATAAAAATAAAATAAAATAAAATAAAATAAAATAAAATAAAATAAAATAATAGACTCACACTTTTAGAAACCCTTCTATCACATGATTTCAGACACTCACTCTATCTTCACAAAATAAAATAAAGTAAAATAAAATAATAGACTTACACATTTTGAAACCCTTCTATCAGACAAACATATCAAAAATAAAATTTTAAAAACTACTCCAAACTTAGCACATTCTTAGACATCCCTCTTATAAAGAAGATCCACATGATTTTTTCTCTACTTAAAGCCTCAAGTTCAAATCATTTTTTTCTTCAACTATGTTAACTATTTCATCTGCATTTGATGAAATAGGAACATCCAATTGATTCATCAGTTGTTGTGTAGCAATAGTCTCATATGGATAGGAAAATGTTGAATTTGAACCTTCCACAACTCTGTTTCTTCTTGCCATTTGTTGTCTAATATTGACTGGTGGTGCACTGCTCCATCTTATCAGCTGGTTACGATTCAACGACTATGTTGGTTGAACAACAACTCCATCATTTCTTTGCAAACTTGCATGTTGTGGGGTAACATATTGAGCTGATAGGGAATTTCCTGGAAAAATAATGTTGGATGCATATACATGAGAACGTAGAATGACATCTTGCTCAGTCAATGGGTGAGCAGTTCAAACATGATTTATGAATTTTAAATGAGTGCAAAATATTCCGTTGCATAAAGGGCAATGAAGTAGTACGTGAGAAAGTGCTACAAATAAAGGAGAAAAATTTGCATGATGCATATTTGAAGTATGAATGGCAAAATCTTTCTCTAAAGTAAGAAATGATTTAGAGAGAAGAACCAACTGTGCATTATAATTTGTAAAAGGTGAAGAGAATTTATAGATTTTTTCATGGTATAACCTTCCTCCTCCATTTATGTATTTCATTTACAATGATAAGTTCAAAATGAATACTTAATACTTTAAATTTGTACTTATACTCAATATTATACCATATTACACCAATTTGACCTTTTTTTTTGCTTTTAAATTTCATTAGTAAATTGCAGTAACATGTTGTTTTTTGAATTATGACTATCATTATATTGTAGTAATCTAATACATTATAAAATGGATCCTATTAAATTCTTAAATTATAAAGTGGGTACTTAATTTGAGTTTTAAAATTTTACTTCTATTTCATACTATACCAGATTCTCTTTTTGACTTTTGACTTCTTAGTAAATTGCATTAATCTGATTTTTTTTTTTTTTGAGTTTTGACTGTCATTATATCATTGTAATCTAGTACAATACAAAATGGATCCCGATAATTTTAAAATTACTCATAGATGGTCCTATAAATACAATTTTTTTCACTAAAGTCACTTTAACTATATTTTCTAATACAAAAATCACGTCTTCTCCCTTACTTAAAACAAAAGTTACATATATCGAAAAATTCAACTTCTAATGGGTAGTATTATTTATATAGTTTTTACATTTATTAAATAGAAATTCAATTTTATAAACCCGATCCATCCCAACCCAAATTCGACGAGTACTAATCATTTACTTTTTTATTTTTTTACTCTTTATCGTATAAATAAAAATTCAATTAATACGAACCGATCCAACAAAGCACATAAGCATATATACTCATATTTTTTTTTGATAAATATATACTCATATTATTATTTAGCATTTTGCTATATAAGGATCATATCATATGCTATATCAATTATATATGTCAGCAAAATATAAAATCATTTAATCTTTTCACAATATCTAGAGAAAACTAAAATATGTTAATATACAAGTCATTCTAGTTCAAATTCCTTCTTTAAATTATTATTTATTTTAATATAAGTATCCAGCTAGTTGGGAATAAGAAGTAATAGGAAGGTTGGAGTAATATTAATTCACAAATTAATAAAAGAATATTTTGGATATATATAGTTTTGGTTGGGTCCGATTGGATCGTCTCTTTTTAATTAAATTCATATTTATTCAATTAAAAATAAAATTAAAAAAAGTAAAAGATTAGTACCCATAAGATATGGGACTTTGGATTGGGCCGGGGTGAATTTTCTTCCTATAAATAACATAAATACCAACCCTTTTGGAAGTAATTACACTCTTTTCCACTTTTTTAATTACTTTACTTTCTCTCTCTATTAATATACATAACATAACCGACATATATATACCATTCTGTGTATATGTTGGAATTTTTGTAATATGTTTAGGGAGTTGGTTTTTTTTATAATATTGGAAACATAAGTTGTGTATTTGTGTAATTTTTAGATTTTCTAATTAGTTTGTATTATGGGGAAAAGACAGAAATGACTTCAAATTAAACTATTTCCACGAAAATGACCATGGAATTTAAATTTCACTTTCTAGCCATTTCAATTTGTTGGCTTGTTCTATACCGTTAAAACACACCTTCTATACAATTTCTATACATATCTTGATGAATGCGAACGTGTCAATCAGAGGATCTGATCTTGATAAATTTAGATTAGCGTATTATGAAAGACGACAATTAATCTTGTAGTATATGATTTTGTTCTCATGAGGCCATATTGTTATGTCTTGTAGTATATGTTTTTATGTTGATTAACTCTGTTTTTAATTGTAATATATTTCATCTTATAGTTTCTTTATGATGATATATAGACAATTATAGTGAATGAATAGATAAATTTGAACGTGTCAACAAAAAGAATCAATCTGTTATTAATAAGTTTAGATGGTCATACTAAGAAAGACAACAATCGATCTTGAAGTGTATGATTTTGTTCTTATGGGACCATCTTGTGTGTCGTGTAGTGTATGTTTTTTTTTTATTAGCTCTGTTTTTAATCATTGTAGTATTACATCTTATAGTTGCCTTATGATATATTAGAGGATCAACAATTCAAATAAAAGAATTTGACATAGGAATTTATGAACAAGCTCAACCGGTGGGCGTTAGGCATATTTAGAAGTATAAATAACATAAATACCAATCCTTTTGATAGTAATTGCACTCTTTCCCGTTTTTTTAATTATTTTACTCTCTCTCCCTATTAATATACATAATATAGCCGGCATATACATAGTATTCTGTGTATATATTGGAATTTTTGTAATATATTTAGGGAGTTGAGATTTTTTGTAATATTAAAAACATAAATTGTGTATTTGTGTAATTTTTAGTAAGCACATCGGGTTTTTGGGGCGTAAATATGAAAGAACTAAGCCCCACACGTAATTCCCAGTGTGTTTTGCAAGTGCCCGACCCAGGGATAAGCCCAAGGCCGGCCATTGGGGGAGGCCACAAAAGCAAAGACTTTAGGCCCCCAAAATATTTGGGGGCAAATTTTTTTAATTTCTTATTTGATGTTCGATATTTATATTGTAATTTAATTAATTTGAATTTTCACACTTAACGATCATTAAGTAGTCGTTTGGCCATGAGTATTTTTTATTTATTTTTTGAAAAATTATTTTACTTTAGTGAAAAAAACTAAAAATCACAGTGTTAGATCATGAAAATTTCAAATACAATTTGGAATTGTATTTTGGAAAAGTGAAAACAAGAAAAACTTGTTTTCACTTTTTCCACTCCTACTTCTCTCACAAAATTTCAAAAACAACTTTAATTTATATTCATGGCCAAACACAACTCCCATGGCCAAACACAACTCCAACTCCAACTTCAATTCCAACTCTATTTCCAACTCCGAAAAATTATGTTCTCATGACCAAACAGGATCTAAAAATGGAAGCACTTTGATTTCTTTTTTCATTTTAGGACTCGAACCCAAGATTTTTTATGAGAAAAACATGAAACAAATTTAGTGGCGGAGCCAGGATATTCACTAAGGGGGTTCATAAGTGAACATTCGAACTAACCGAGCGAGGTTCAACATCTAATATATATACATAAAAAATAATTTTAACTATGCATATATAACATAATTTTTCAAAGGGTAGCTCCGCCCCTGGAAACAATGTTTACCTATAATAGATTTATAGGTTAATATTTGTTTTTAAAAAATATCGCGTATTTAAAAGTAGAAAAACAATTATTTTATAACAAAGAATTTATAGTGTGCATTCTATGTTTCTTTTCGTATGTTCTCCGGCTTCAAGCATTAAGACAATTTTATTGAAATATCAAAGAAAAAAGAAGAATTAATACTCGCTCCATTTAAAAAAAGAATTGAACTTTGTGTCAAGTCAAAGTAGGTAATTCTTTTTTAAACGGAGGGAGTATTAAGTTGTCAACTTATTTTGAATAAGACCTCTTGACTTTAGGCCTCAAAACTTATCGAGCCCCTCTAGATAAGCCCAAAGCGACCCAAAAGGCCTTCTAAAAGAGAGTGGGTAACCCAGTTTTCCTTAGGATCTGATTTTGACCATATGGATCAGATTTGATTTTCTTTTTTATCCAAGTGACTTGAGTATCGCTGGACTCGTTTAACCCCCTAAAATACACTTTAAATAGATTTGGAGCATGTGGAGGCTTAAGGAGAGTATGCGTGAGTTATAAAGTTTTAGATTGAGGTGAGTTAAGACTTAACTTCAATGAGAGAATGTTTTGCTAACTGTACAATTAACAAAATCGGTTAAGGTAAAAGACTCGTGTACGGGAGAGGATCAGTGAGAGATGTTAGGGTACTCTAGTTGTTATGTGTATTATTCCAAATATAAAACATGTAGTATTGATTCATGTATTAGAGCATTACTCCAAATATCTTATTAACTTTATGATAATTGATTAGCATAAATTCATTTCTATTGTGTTGTTTATATGCCATATAGGTATTCGTGCTACATTTTTCGAGCAGATTTGAATACCGACACCAGTAGAACTCACAACTGTGTCTAGACGCTGCATACCATAATTGCAGGGTGAGCTTCTTGGCTAATCTGCAACACTGGATTCCAACTCTATATTTATTTACCGTCTTTTCATTCCGTACAGTGTATCAGAGTTTGCACTTCTATTTATTCACTCTTAGACTCTCTTAATTCATATAGCTAGGTTTTGTTGAGCTTTTGTATTGTTCTGCGTTTGTGTTATTTCGAGAGACCTATATATGTTTTTGTTGTAATTTTCATGCCTGAATAATAATGAAAATTAGTAACACCTAGACTTTGTATGAAGTCGCTTCTGAACTTAAACCCCCATTTATGTGTCTTATGCTTTTGCAATGGTTAGTACAAAATAGTGTTGCAATGAGTGATAACTTTGCCAACAAAAATGAAAAAGTTGTGATTTTATCCTCCAAATTTATTTTTCTGTATTTTAACTAATATTCAGATTTTTTTTTTTTATGTTCTCTCTCTTAGTTGACAGACTTCATAAGAAGGTTATATTTTCTGTCTAAGTCAATCAAGCGCCTCCTCAAATAACCATTGTGATCATCTATATTTAATATGATTGACTTACAAGTTTAAAAAGTAATTAGTGCTATATAATATGGATGTCATATGACATATATATGTGTGAAACGTTATTAATTAGAGATAATAGTTAGTAGTCAAATTGAATTTGAATACCAAGAGTTACTTGTTCAATTTGGATTTGAATATCTAAGGTAGTTGCCAAATTGCCAACTTGAAGTTACTTGTTCAATTTGGATTTGAATACCTAAGAAAGTTGACCAAGTTGCCAACTTGATGTCAAGCTTAGCAACCTTAGGGAGTAAGTTTGGTGATGTAACACCTCTCATTTTCGAGCTAGAAATCAAACCGCCGTTCCTATGTGTGCAAACTCTAATCCCATGATTCATATTTTAATTCATGTGTTATGATCTTTATCCTAGTGTGGGAAGTACTTTCAAAGTGAAAAATGTTCATAGAAACCACCTAGAGCAAAGTTGAGCTAAGAATCTTTGATTCGTCCAAAGTTTGGTATTCAATTCTACAAGAGTCTACTTTGGATGTGTATAATTTTTGATATACGTGGAATTTTTCAGCTCAAGACCCACCAAATTGTAGATAATTGAGTTACCTTTCCAACGATACCAATTCTCCTTAATCCGATATCCGAACGAAAAGTTATAGCCATTTTTGTGAGAGGCAGTGAGGGCGCACGATAAGCCTGCGCTGCGGGGCTTAGAGCGCCGGACTGGAGCGGCGTCATGGGCTCTACTCCCCCGGACTAAGGGCGCGTCGCCTGGTCTATTTCCATGCTATTTTCAACTCCTTAAGGGTCAAGGGGCACTTTTGTCCTTTCCCCCAACCCCAAAGGTCCAAAGGACGATTTATATCACCTAAAAGGGCAATATTTGCCCATCTTCTTCAACATCAACTCACCAAAAATGCTCCCCTTCCCCAAGAACGAAATCCAAAATTCTTTTCTCCACTACATGGGCATGTTGAAATTTTTTTGAGTAAGGTTTAAAGTTACGAAATCATATGCTTACGAAGGGTTTTGAAATTACATTAACAAATATGCATTGTGAACCCTTTTGATGATAATGTTTTGGTTTTGAGGCCTTCTCCAAAATTTGTTTTTTTACTCATGTATGCGTTTTGAGTTTGAAAGATGAATTGAGAGCATGGATATTTATACCCCCCCCTCTTGTTATGACACCTCTTGATTTCACTTGTTATGAATTGATGAATTTCATAATTTGAAGAATGGCATACACGTTTTGACCTATTATTGAATGACTTGAGTTTGGTTGTGAATTTGAAAGAGGGTGTTTTGTTGTTAATATAAACGAAAAGTGACGATTTAAAGAGTTGCATGTTTTGCTACAAAGTAATGGACCACCACATGTTTAGGAATTGAAAGAGAGAATCTTGGCATAATGTTTCATGTATTTCGTTATACAAATTCTTTTGTACTGTTTGAATGATTTGATGGTCTAAATATTTTATTTTGAATGAAAGAACTGTGACACGATAATGTATGGCTGAGAATGTGTGACTTGCAAGTCTTGGTATAACGATACCAAATAGATGAATGCCATAGCAGATTCAGAACAGACTAAAAATATAGATTTTACTCAGATTTTGAATTTAGGAAGATGCATGTTTAGAAAAGGTTAAAGATGAGCTTAAAGAGAGTTAGATGGTTACCCGAAGAAAGTACAAGTTGAAAGACTCAACGTTAGAAATCGTGATTTGCTGACATGGGGTTATGGTACCATGTTGTGTGGTCTTGTGTACCTTGATTTATGTCGTCCCAATTTGGGACTATGGTTAGGAGCCATGCTTTGTGGTCTTGTGTACTACCATGACATGTTTATTTAATTGGAGATCATGGCACCATGCTGTGTGGTCTTGCGTGTCTCTCTTTACTGATACTCCAATCCTTGCGGAAAACTTGGATTGGAGGCTTGGCCGCGGAGTCAAGGGAGAATTTCATATAGCCCATGTAATTACAAATTGTAGGATATACCATCTAGCTCAGAAGTAACATAAAGAGCGGTTCATGATTTCAAAGAAATGTTTCAAAGTCTTTAAAGTATGCCCATGTGTTTTTCCTATATCGTATGTAAACTGTTTTTATGAATTGCTCTCACTTATGTTATATAAAAGTACATTACTTTGGATTGCTTTGCATACCAGTATATTTATATTGACCTCCTTATATTTCAGGATCTGAGGCTCAGTCTCGGGGTCCCGCTAAGTAGTAATTGGTGTGTCCGAGATATGCAGTTGGTGAGCCTCCCCTATTTTGGAAGGCCTGGTTTATAAGACATTGTTATTTTATCTTGATTTATGGTCCGAATGGGGGCCTTGTCCTAACTTTCACACATATATTGTTTTCGTGTTGTTAGAGATTTTGAAGACTGGTGTCATATGTTATAAATGTTATGAACTAAATTTCATATTATTTTGTAGAGTAAGAGATTGACCATGTTTCCATTTTGTTATCTTTCCTCCTTTCTTTACAGTGTATGAATAGTGTATATGATTGCCAGATAAAAAAAGGGCGCTCGAGCTTTTATAATTTGGGATGCCTGTCGCGGCCAGGGCCTTAGCTCGGGTCGTGACAGGTGATCTATAAATAGCCACTCTTTTGTATATTTTTATTGATATATCCAAGTAGTAAAATAAAAGCACAACTAAAATCTCTAAAGTTCTCTCATTTCTTTAAGTTTGATACTGATATATTTTCTTTATTTTACAACACATTATCAGCATGAGACTCTACCGTCTCAAAAATTGAAGGCTAAGAAAAGAAAACCGGATCAGAAAGTGGAGAAAGCAAGACCACAAGAACTATGTGATCATTGTGATTTGGATTTTACTTTCTACTATTTATGATAAGATAAGTATATTATTAACTTATGTTCTTTAATTAAGTTTGAAATGAATATTGATAATCACAAAGTGGTGATATTACTATAGTTTCAAGTTTGAGTTTATTATACTTTGACCTAATATGTTATTGGCTAAGGGTGTGATGATGGATTTAAATCTCATGCCATTAAGAGGGTAAGACATCAGGTTAAGAGTCCCGATGCACCATGATGATAAGATGTTGGGTTTAAGTCCCATTGATTTTTGGCCTAAGACGCTCTTATATGGATCAAACATGGAGTTTGAATCTCAATGCACCATATTGCTGATATAACAATGACTAAGCAAAATTTTTGGTGAAAGTTATGAAATATTTTCCATTGAATATGCTTCATTCTCCTTGAAGTGAATATGGTAGCAATGCATAATATGTGTGAAAGAAGACATGCGATTGAACTTATGAATTTGAATATAGGCGTAACAAGGACAAAACCTTTCGTTACATTATATGTACGCCTCGATTTTCTCATGAAGGAGAAATATCTTGAAAGAAATTCTAAGCTAACATAATTTGATAGGCTTAAGACATCATTATATTTCATTCCTGGGGAATGAGAATATTGATTGTTAAAACTACAAATCCATTCCTTGTGATGAATGTGATTGGAGTAACGACTCCATAAGAGATAGAATAATTAAGAAGAGATATTATGAAATATACTCCAAAATAGTAAACTTGAAAAATTATTCATGTTCCAGTAAATCTGAAATTTACTGAGTAAAATACATATGTCATGGTAAACTTGGAGTTTACTGGTACAAATAATTCCATAAGTTGACATGAACGATTTTGTCATCCTGAATATGTTCACATTGAGTATTACTCAACATATATTAATGAACTATAATATTCTTCGAAGAACATTATGAGTTCTCAAGTGATCCTTCAAATGGCTAAGGTAATTCTTGCCACTAATGCATGATATTAAAGGTCATTGGGCACGTGATTGTCGTGCAATCTAATTTGGTATAAGTTTTCTAAATCCTCCATCAAATGAAGTGATAGTGCACTTGACCTTTCAAAATGATGTTGAGGTCTGTCATGTAAATATAACAAATTTCATGGCGTGAGAATGAGTTTCTAATGAAAATTATGAAGCATGTACATATGATATAGTTCATTCCTTGAAGAGAAGAAAACTTGTGATAAGCATCGTTGATGCTCGTCCATTCTTGAAATGAATGTGTCAAGATGTGATATAATTTATGAATAAGGACATTCTCATGCACGATTGGAGAAATATCACATCTCATCTCTATGGGTAGTTTGAAAAAATAAAGAAATTTTTCTTTTGACATAAATGGTCATTGATCGCGTACTTGTAGTATGCCATAAATATTTTAATATGTTTATCATGGATTATCAAAGGATAAAAGCAATAAAGAAGTCTTTCCTGTATAATGTTTTAAGATTATGACCACACTTACATGATTTCTCTTAGAAGGAGGTGTTCACCATATGAATAGTGTGTGAATATGTAAAAGTACACAAAATTAATTGAGAGGTCCAAAAGAGTTTAATTGTTACTATCTGGAGGAATGAAATTGTTCATAATATTGGGATTGTAGTAAGTCTCAAAAGATACTTATTAAGTTTTAAAGACATTGGTCAAAAATAAATTATATTGAGACTATAAATAATGAAAAAATGTTATATCTTCATATTACTACAATCGAGGCAGGTTATAAATATTTATGTAAAAGGTTATCCACCCTTTCTCTCCTATTTGAAATACAAAAATATAAGCATGATGACAAAATCACATGCAATAGTATGTTAACAGTTTGCTGAAATAAATATCAGTTAGCATGACGGTCGACTATCCCGGTTCAATGTAATACAAAAATAATTGAGAATTCATGTGGTTTTATATTGAAGAATAGAAAGTTCTTCACAAATTTTCTTGTGCTTCTTGTTCTCACAATGAATTTATCATTTTACTTGCTAAGGTTATGATTGTATCCCCTAAATGTTTGAAACATATAAAAAAGTGAATATGAGCCCGTTCCTTTGTGTTAAGTCTTTAATTTTGATGATGGACAAATTCATAGTTTGGGAGCTGTTCACTAGAGTTTTTGTGTTGAAAAAAGCTACTATGCATTAGGGAACAAGTTGGACTCACCTGTCGCTGACACAATCAAACTGCCGCAGCTGCCACGTAATACAAAAATGGGTGAAAAGTTGTAGCCACCTTTTTTCCTCAACTAATGGGATCTCTCCTAGGTTTTCTAGTGTCATAATATATATTGTTCATCTACCTAAACAAGAAAACAATCACTTCCATATTCTTATAATAAAATATCTTTCTGATGTGCAAATCAAAAGTTGCAGCTGCAATAAGGAACTGATCGCTCATAGAGTTGTATTTTTATCTCTTTATTGAAATTGAGTCTTTGTAATATTGTGCCTAATCTTAGCCTATGCTTGATTATTTGTAGGTGTTTTGGTGTGACCATTTCTAAGTAATTATCTAGAGTTATGTGCTTGTTCAAGCTAGAGTTAGCTTGTGTTGCCAGTTAGAGGTAGCTGGGGTAAGAAACAGTAGAGTTACTGCTTGAGTTTTCTTTTAATAGAGGTATTTATAAAAAAGAATTAGTAGGTTAATCCTTGGAGTCTGTATTCAAGAAGTTGCTTGAGTATAGTGGAGTTTAGAAATCCTGGAGGCATATCGTGCTTTTTCTCGCTTGAGTAAGGAGTTTCCATATAAAAACCTTGTGTCTTTTGTTTTACTGCATTTCTGCACTTTTTGTTTTTTTTGTCTCCTAGTTCTTGCCGTGTAAGTATAATTGGGAATAATTCCCGGAGTTTAGGAACATCTCACCCTAATCCTTCATTTGGTATCACAGCTTGGTTTTCTATTAAAAGGATAACACCTTGGAAGGATCTTGAGAAAAAAAATGATAGCCCCTCCTAACCTAGAAGAAGTCCTGTCTACCTCCAGACCCCTAAGATTCAATGGTGAGTACTGTGGGTGGTGGAAGACGAGAATACATAGCTTTATCATGGCTAAAGACTGTGAGCTGTGGGATGTCATATTAGATGACCCTTTTGTTACCTATAGGGTAGTAAAGATTGGAGATGTGACTTCACAGGTCCCCAAAACAAAGAAGGAGTTTGATGAAGCTATCAAGAAGAAAATAGAGGAAAATTATAAAGCCAAGAAGATTCTTGTGAGTGGTATTGGTCCTGATGAGTATAATAAGATCTCTGCCTGTCAAATAGCTAAGGAAATTTGGGATTATCTTCAGACAGACCACGAAGGAACCATGCAGGTGAAGTAGTCCAAAGTGGATATGCTGACAACTCAATATGTGATCTTCACCATGAAAAAAGATGAGTCCATCGAGGAGATGCACACAAGGTTCATTGCCATAACCAATGAGTTATACTGTCTCGGTGAAGTTTTTCCAACCAATAAGCAGGTAAGAAATTTCTTGAGCATACTGCCTAAGAGATAAGAGAGTAAGGTGAATGCAATTACTGAGGCCAACGATCTAAATAAGATGACCATGGATGAGCTTATTGGCAATCTTAAAACATATGAGATATTGAAGAAACTTGGGAAGTTAAAAGATGAACCTAAGGCTGAGAAGAACCTGGTTCTAAAGGCTGACAAACATAACCCAATTGTTGATTATGAATAAATTGCTTAGATTGCTGAGCGATTTATCAAGGACTTGAAGAAATATGGTGCTTTCCCCAGAAAAATAGAATCTAACAAATACCTCATAGATGCAAAGCAAATGATACTTGTCATGAGTGTAGAAAGCCTGGTCACTACATCAGGGACTGTCCCATGCATAGGATAGAATATAGAGAATAGTTAAGCAAAATAGTAAAAAGGAAGGAGGCAAGAGACAAGTTCAGAAAAGATATGACAGAAGGGCTGAAGATGATAGAGTGGCAATGCAAATCATAGGTGCCCTTAGTAATCTTTATTTAAATTCTGATGACTCAGAACAACATGAGGATATTTCCATGATGGTGATGAAGGATAATTCTCAAGTGTATGACTCTCTCTTTGCGTTGATGGAAAAATCTAATGAAGATGAAGACAATCAGGTAACACTCTTGGACATTAAAGAAAGTCTCAAAATTATACTCTTCTTGACCTGAAGTCTCTTGCTACTGTATTAATTGATACTGTAGATGATCTCACTGAAGATAAGGAATTTTCTAAGATAAATATTAAAAAAAATAAAGAAAAGATGCTGAGTTAAATGTGGTAATGTCTGAGCTTCAAGCTGCTAGTCGTTCACTTTCTGTTTAAAATGAGCCCCTTAGAGAAAAACTGAATAAAGCTTCTAGAGTGAAGTCAAAAGGAAAAAATAAAAACCCCAAAATTCAACTTGATCTAGAAGAAAAACGGAGCGAGGCTAATGATAAAATGATTGCATCACTAGAGAGGTGTGGTGAATTGAAAAGAGAGTTGCCTGCAGTAAAGGCTAAGCTTGATTAAGCTATGAAATGGACCAGTTCATCCGAAACCTTGTCTAGCCTTGTCTGTCAAGGAAGGGGGATTGAATTCCATAGTGTGTACCCTGCCTACAACCCATTTAGCAAGTATGTCTCTTTGAGGGACAATTTGCTGTGCTTTCACTATGGAAAAAAATGGACACACAATGGAGTCATGCCCTACAAAAGCTGCTACTCTAAAGGGACTGAAAGAATTCTCTTTAAAAAGGGCAAGAAGTGAAAATCTACCCATTTGGACCCAAAATAACTTGATATTTCCTCAACTCCTCACTGGGAACTTAAGCTAAAATGGGTTCCCAAAACTGAACACTAATTGTCATTGAAGGGCAAACATAGTGGAAACAGCTACCACTAAATCATTGATAGTGGTTGTTCGAGGCATATGACAGGGAGAATTGAAAACTTCCTCTCGCTTAAAGACCATGAAGGAGACAATTTTTCCATTGGTAATGGTAATAAAAGTTACATTATTGGTATTAGGAAAATAGATAATAGTTTGAATGAAGCTATTAATGATGTTCATTTTATTGATGGACTCAAGTTCAGTCTGCTGAGTGTCACTCAGATCCGTGAAAAAGGAAATGAAGTCAAATTCAAATCAGACAAGTGCTCAGTCATCAGAATCATTTGATGGCAAAGAAGTATCAACAACCTGAAGGAATAAGAATAAATGTTGTGCGTCCAAAACATGACATGTCTAAATGTATAAAAAGATATTGTTGATGCATGGCATCAGAGGCTTGGCCATGTAAGTTGTAAATTGTTGAACAAACTAGTCAAGGAGGATCTAGTTTGAGGCTTGCCAAATGTAAAGTTTGTCAATACCAAGGTATGTGATTCATGTGCCAAAGGAAAACAGACAAAGTCTTCCTTCAAGCCCAGAAGGAAAGTCCACACTTTCAGGCCTCTGCAACTTCTCCACATGGATCTGTGTGGACCTGTAAAGATGCCAGCAGAGGGGGAAAAGTATATCTTAGTCATCATTGAAGACTACTCTAGATTTACCTGGACCTTCTTTCTAAAGCCAAAGGATGAAAACTTTTATGTGTTTGAGGCTTTTCCTAAGCAAGAACAAGTAAAGTTCGAATAAAAGGTTACAACAATTAGGTTAGATCATGGTACAGATTTCGAGAATGACAAATTTAATTAGTTCTGAATTGAGCGGTAATTTAATCATAATTTTTTAGCTCCCAGAACACCTCAACAAAATGGTATATTGGAGAGAAAAAATAGAACTCTTGTGGATATTGGAAGAACCATGCTGATAGATTCTGGATTTGCTCATAACTTCTGGGAAGAAGCCATTAATACAACATGTTATGTGACTAACAAGTGTATTGTGAGATCTATTCTACACAAAACCCCCTATGAATTTCTAACCAAAAGAAAGCCCAAGCTAAGTTACTTCAAACCTTTTGGTTGTAAGTGTTTTGTCCTGAATAATGGAAATGAGGATCTTGGAAAATTTGATCGAAGAAGTGATGAAGGAATATTTTTAGGTTACTCTTTTACCAGCAAAGCTTAGAGAATCTACAAAAAGAAGGACACAATGTGTGGAAGTGAGTGATACCGTCAAATTTGATTAAGCAAAAAATGCTAGCAAGGGAAACACAACAAATAATGATGATGATGAATTGGGAAATCCCTTAGTTTTTCCAGAAAAATCTCATGAGGGAAATGAAGATGTTGTGTCCCAGGGTCCAAAATCAGGAACAGAAAATGAAGATACAGTAGATCAGTAGGATGAAGCCACTCCTTCAGATTCTAACCCTCCTTCTAGTGAAGAAAATGATCAGACTCCTGAAGGTGATACCCTAATGAAAACTAGTTCCAACTCTAGTAAACTCACTCCTCTCAGATCCAAATGGAAGCATCAATGCTCCCTTCCACTTGACAATCTCATGTCTCCTTTAACTCTGGTGTGCAAATGAGAAACAAGGCCAAGAACCTTCGTGCCTTTGCATTCTTGTCATAAATTGAACCCAAGAATGTAAAGAAAACACTAAAAGATGCATATTAGATCAATGCTATGCAGGAAGAACTCCACTAGTTTGAAAAGAGCAAGATCTAGTATCTTGTCCCAAGGCCATCATACATAATATCATTAGCACCAGGTGGGTGTACAGAAACCAGACTGATGAACATGGAAATATTATAAAAAATAAGGCTAGGGTGGTCATGCAAGTCTATAAACAAGAATATGACATAGATTATGATGAAATATTTGCTCCTGTAGCAAGAATAGAGACAATTCAAATTCTTATTGCTTTTGCCTTTTACATGGAGTTCAAACTGTTTCAAATGGATGTGAGGAGTGTCTTCCTAAATAGCTAACTCAAGGGAGAAGTATTTGTTAAGAAGCCTCCAAGGTTTGAGAATGTTGATCTACCCAATCATGTGTTTAAATTGGACAAAGCTCTTTATGGATTGAAACAAGCTCTTGGAGCTTGGTACGAGAGATTGTCCAAGTTCCTACTTGATAATAGGTTCAAAAGAGGGAGAATTCACAATACACTATTTTTGAATGCCAGGGGAAGAAATCTCCTTATTGTTCAAGTCTTTGTGGATGACATCATGTTTGGAGCCATCACTAGCTCCCTTTGTGATGAGTTCACCAGACTAATGAGCAGTGAATTTGAAATGAGTATGATGGGAGAACTAAATTTCTTTCTTGGTTAACAAATTAAGCCGGGTGCATCTGGAACCACTATATGCCAACAGAAGCATATTCAAGAACTGCTTAAGAGATTTCATATGAAGGATGCAAAACCTATTGACACTCACATAGGCACTTCGTCTAAACTGGATCTAAATGAACCTGGTCCCTCTGTAAATAAAACCATGTATAGAGGGATCATTAGTTCTCTTATCTATCTAATTTCTAGAAGACGTAGTATTATTTTTAGTGTTGGAATGTGTGACAGGTTCCAAACAAGTCCAAAGAAATCTCACTTGAAGACATCCCAGAGGATATTAAGATATCTCAAGGGAACTCCTGATCTCATTCTATTTTATCCAGCTGACAACTATTTTGACTTGTATGGATATGATGATGCTGACTATGATGGGTTCTTGGTGGATAAAAAAAGCATTCCAAGGATGGATCACTTCCTAGGATCATCCTTGATTTCATGTGGTACTATGAAACATAAGTTAGTGGCTCTCTCCACAACTGAAGCTGAATATGTTGCAGCTGCATCATGTTGTGCACAACTTCTGTGGATCAAGCAATAACTTAAAGACTTTGGCACCCTTTCAGACTGTGTTCCATTATACTGTGACAACACTAATGCATTCAATATGGCAAAGAATCCAGTTCCACATAAAAGAACCAAACATATTGATGTTAGACATCACTTCTAGAGAGATAATATCAAAAATGGTTGATTAAGATGGTTTTCTATAGTACTGCTGATCAGATTTCTGACATTTTTACCAAAGAACTAGGTAGAGAACCTTTTGAGAGAAATAGGTTACTGTTGGGATTAATGAGACCAAGCTGAATGCTTGTCACTCTTCTTCTTCATGTTTTTATGGCTATGATTTGGTAGACAACTATCCAGGTTAGATATTCCATCTGTACTTGGTTTCCTGCCTGACCTCTTTGATGTTGCCAAAAGCAAAAATTTTCTGTATGGCAGTAAAGGGAAAACAATAAGAGAGATGTGTAGCTTGGGTTTATTAGGTTTTTGTGTGGCAGTAAGGGGAAATATGTAGCTTGTGATGATCAGGATAAGGGTTCTCTCACTCAGTGGGAACCAAAATGCTCAATTATAAGGGGAATAAGGTAAAGGATGCCTACATATTTATAGGCACCGGTGATTGGGGAATTGGTTGGGCAAACTAGTCTGACATATGGTCTTGTGGACTATGTTGTGTTACTGAGGTGTAGACTATGTTGAGTGAAAATTGTTGAATATGCCGAGTATACTGAATTGCTTGTATGGGTTTGTCATCATAAAAAAAGGGGAAGTTATTAAGTCCTTAGTTTAGATGATTGTCACGACCCAAAAATGAGGGTCATGCTGGCACTTGTCGCGGCGTACCTTGATAAGTAAGTCTATCACCCAAACTGATACAAAATAGGAAATGACATAAATATCCCAAGGTAAGGCTTCTAGAACGAAACCGAACCATATATGTAATCATAACAACACGAAAAAAACTTATCCAAAATACCAAACACACCTAAAACCAGGTGTCAATAGTGTAAGAACTACTAGTACAACCCAAGAGTCAAATACATCGAAAAAATAACCACAAAGGAATAATATCTATCTTCGAATACTAATAAAGACATAACTACTTTAGAAAGATAGAGGTGAACTTTGGATGCATGAATGTCCAACTGCTACCTTGGAAGCTCTAACAATCGCCCGAGTCAATCAAGCTGAGGCGCACTCGAGCTAAGACCTGCACCGAAAAGGCGCAGTAGGCATGAGTACGGTCCACTTGTACTTAGTAGGTATCATAGGCCGATCAAGAAAAGTAGTAAAAAAAAGCATACAAAATATATACTAAGGGCACGTCACCTGCAATCAGAAAATGTTCCACAATGGTAGCCCATACCGCTTGCACTAACAGTTCTAATATATCTCACATATATTACAGTAACACACCAAGATATTGAACACAAGTATACATTATGTCACATATAAATAGAACAAGAGAGAACATGTAGATACAAGATCATCAAATACAAGTAAAAGAAGGTAAGACAAATACATAGATGACAAGTAAATAAGGAAATACAACACAACATAAACACAATAAAGTAAGTGCAATGTATATGATGATGATGATGATGATGATGATGATGATGATGATGATGATGATGATGCACGAGGTCGTCGCACAACCTCCGGGATTGTCGCACAATCCCCATATACACCTACGGAGCTAAAGCTTCCCGACGTAGGACCCATGGGGCGTTCGTCAACCCATATACAATCCACATATCTCATATATCCTTTTCGGTATATCCCTCGGAAAGGGTTTTATAAGGTGTTACAATATTTTTAAAAAGGTGTTGCCAGTGTTTCTCAGATGTTGCCACGGTGGTACTAATGTTTCATGAATGAGTATGATATGAAGATGTAATGCTCACAACCAATCACAATGAGTATTTCTACAACCAATCACATGATATATTTTTATAACCAACCACAATGATACATTCCCACAACCACATGAGCCAATATCCACTTATTATTTTCATTTTATCCATGAATTTTCACATGTCTCATATGCCAATAAAGTATGAATATAATCACAATACACCAATGGTACAACATTAAACAACAAAATACAATTATTCACGTGTATTCAAGGCTATCAATATCACATCGGACCCCATACGGTCAAATAATGGACACTGGCACACCATACAGACGCATAATCTCACTAATATAGATACGGGCCAACCTCTCAGCACTGAATGAGACCTGAACCGGAATAAAATGAGCTGACTTGGTCAATCAATCCACGATGACCCAAACACTGTCAGACCCATGAGATGTACGAGGCAAACCAGTCACAAAGTCCATGGTGATGCATTCCCACTTCCACTCAGGAATGGGTAACCTCTGAAGCAAACCACCAGGTCTTATATGCTCGGCCTTCACCTGCTAACAACATAAGCAACGAGCCACAAAATCTGCTATATCTCAGCTCATACCACCCCACCAGTAGTGCTGCCTCAAATCACGATACATCTTATTCACACCTGGATGGATAGAATATCTGAAATAATTGGCCTCCTCCAAGATCAACCTAATCCAATCATCACTCTTGACACACAAACTCAACCCCCAATCCTCAAAACTCCATCTGAATCAATCGAGGCTTCCTTAGCCTCCCCACTCAATACCTTATCTCGAATCAACCTCAATCTAACATCATCAAACTGATGATCTCGGATCTTCTGTATCAAAGAAGATCTAACCTCCACAAATGAATAAAAAATAGGCCCAGGTGTCAAAATATCTAGCCTAACCATCTGGTTAGCTAAAAACTAAACCTCTAAGGCCAAAGGCCTCTCCTGGGTCAAAAGATGCGCCAAACTACCCATGCTAGTCGACTTCCGGCTCAAGTCATCCACAACCACATTAGCCTTGCCCGGATGGTAGAGAATAGTCAAGTCATAATCCTTAAGCAACTCAAGCCAATGATGCTGCCTTATATGAAGATCACACTGGTAAAGAAGTACTGAAGGCTACAATGATCTGAAAAGATCTCATAATGAACTTCATACAAGTAGTGCCTCTACAACTTCAAGGAAAACACAACTGTACACAACTCTAAATCATGGGTAGGATAATTCCTCTTATGAGGCTTCAATCTTGACGAGACACATACATAATTACCTTGTCCTCCTGCATCAACCCAACACCTGAAGCATAAAAAAAGACAATAAATCCCACGCCTTCCTTTGGCAAAGCTAAAATAGGAGCTGAAGTCAACAAATTCTTGAGCTTTTGATAGCTCGCCTCACAACATCATACCACTAGAATAAAATCTTCTTCTGAGTCAACTTGGTTAAAAGAACTGCAAATTGAAGAGAAACCCTCAACAAAACACCGATAATACCCGTCCAAGCCAAAAAAACTCCGAATTTCAGTGGGCGAAGTAGGTCTAGCCCAGTCACGAACCGCTGTAACCTTGGCTCGATCAACCATAATACCTTCCTTAGTCATCACATGACCCAAGAAAGAAACAGAATCCAACCAAAATTCGCACTCAGAGAACTTAGCATACAAATTCTCATCCCTCAATCTCTGAAGTACAATCCATAAATGCTCCTCTTGCTCAACCTCACTCTTGGAATAAACCAAGATATAATCTATAAATACAATAACAAAGGAGTTAAGATACGGTCGAAACACTCGGTTTATCAACTCCATGGATGCGGCAGGGGAATTGGTCAACCCAAAAGACATGACCAAGAACACATAATGACCATATCGAGTCCAAAAGGCTATTTTTGAAATATCTAAAGCTCTAATCCTCAACTGGTGATAACTGAACCTCAAGTCAATCTTTGAAAACACCGCCGTACCCTGAAGATGATCAAATAAATCATCGATATGAGGAAGAGGATACTTATTCTTAACCATCACCTTATTCAACTACCTATAATCAATACACATCTATATAGACCCATCATTTTTCTTCACAAAAAAGACAAGCGCACTCCAAGGAAAAATACTAGGTTGGATAAATCCCTTATCTAACAACTCCTACAACTAATCCTTCTGTTCCTTCAACTATATTGGGGCCACCCTATAAGGAGTAATAGAAATGGGCTTGGTGCTCGGCTCAACATCAATACTAAAATTAATATCTCAATCCGGAGGCATACTAGACAAGTCCGTAGGGAACACATCCATAAATTCACGGATGACACAGACATAATCCAAGGAAGGAGGCAAAACAACACTGGTGTCACGAATATGGCCAAGTAAGATAAATATCCCCTCTTAACCAATTTATGAGGCTGAACATAAGATATGACCCTCTTAGGCCCTGAATGAAGTGTACCCTTCCAAGCTATCCTTGGCACACCCGACGAAGCTAAAGTCATAGTCTTGGCATAACGATTTAGGACGGCATGAGAAGGAGCCAACCAATCTATACCCAAAATAGCATAAAAATTGACCATGTCTAACACAAGCAAGTCTACCAAAGTCTTACGCCTGGCAAAACTCACAACACAAGATCGGTATGCTCGATCCACCACTAAAGAATCACCTACTGGAGTAGATACATAAATAGGCATAGCAAGCGGCTCCCTAACAGAATCAAAACCCAAAGAAAAATATATGGACACATAGAAGAAAGTCGATCCAGGATCAAATAATAAGATGTAGATTTGAAACAAACGGAACGATACTTGTTATCACAGCATCTAAAGCCTCCGCCTCAGATTTGATTGATATAGTGTAACACTATTTGTGACTACTAACTGGCTGACTAGCCCCACAACTACCAACGCGGGCTCTACCATCTCTACCTCTTGCACCTTTGGTAGAACACCTACCTCTTACAGCTAAAATAGGAATAACTTTAGACACATAACAAGAACAGTCCTTGGACACATGGCCAACCTCATCACACACATAGCAACCTCTATGACCAGTCTAAACAAGAGAAAGTACAACTGAGCCTGAACGGTCACCCTAAACTGCTGAACTAGAAGATCCACCAGTTGAACTCTATAAAGTCACCTGCACTGGCCTACCATGATATCCACGAGAACCTCTAAAATCTCTGCCTCGAGAGGTCCGACTCCTGAACTTACCAAAACGATGCACCCTCTTGGCGCCTCCCTGAGATACACTAAGAATACCCTCTGTCATCTTAGCATGATCCATAATACTCTAAAAATAATCCCTAATCACAATCATCTGAGACATAGTCAACTAAAGAGAGACATCCTAACATAAATACAAACTTCATATCAACTCAAATTCGGTAGAAATACTATCAAAGGTATATTTGGACAAGGCATAGAAGTATGCCTCATAGTCAACAATTGTCATGGAGCCCTGCTCCAAATGATCAAACTCATCCCGCATACGATCTCTCAAACTGAAAGGCACAAATCTCTCCAGAAAGGCACCAACAAAATGATCCCATGATAAATCAGGAGCATCAACAAGCCTACAATCGAAAAATGATATCCACTAATTTCTCACAGCATCTCTCAACTGATATATAGTATAACCCACACCATTCACGCAGAAAGAGTGAAACACAACTCAAAACATAACATATGAAAGAATTCGCACGATAAGGAATAAAATGAGAAAAGTTTCCTAAAGACATCCTGTAGCCTCTCGAAGTTAGATATAGACGTCTACGTACCGATCCATGAGACTCTATTAGACATCCCATTCTTACATCGTTGAGACCAATGAAACCTGACTGCTTTGATACCACGACGGGAGCCCACACCTCTTGCACTAATAGTTTTAATATATCTCACATATATTACAGCAACTCACCAAGATGTTGAACACAAGTATACATTATGTCACATATACATAAAATAAGAGAGAGCATGTAGATACAAGATCATCAAATACAAGTAAAGGAAGATAAGACAAATACATAGATGACAAGTCAATAAGGAATTACAACACAACATAAATAAAATAAAGTAAGTTCAATGTATATGATGATGATAATGCACGAGGTCTTCGCACAACTTCCGAGATCATCGCACAATCCCCGTATACACCTACGGAGCTAAAGCTTCCCGACTAGGACCCATGGGGGGGTTCGTCAACCCATATACAATCCACATATCTCATATCTCCTTTCTGGCATATCCCTCGGAAAGGGTTTTATAAGGTGTTACAATATTTTTAAAAAGGTGTTGCCAGTATTTCTCAAATGTTGCCACAGTGGTACCAATGTTTCTTGAATGAGTATGAAGTTGTAATGCTCAAAACCAATCACAATGAGTATTTCCACAACCAATCACATGATATATTTCCACAAACAACCACAATGATACATTCCCACAACCACATGAGCCAAAGTATTTTCGTTTCATCCATGAATTTCCACATGTCTCATATTGATAACGCCCAAACTACAACTCTCGTAAGAGTGTAAGCGGTCGCTGTCAAATATAGAACCCAACTGGGTTGGGTGTCGAATCCCACAGGGAATACTTGGTCACTAAGTGTTGCAATTATTAGTAGACTGTTGATCGAAAATTCCACGGAAAAAGGGGGGATTGGATTGTGGCGTGAATTAATGCTATCAAAGTAACAACAGAATGCTTTGTTTAGTAAGATTTAATCACAGAGAAAAATAAGTTAGGGTTATGTCCACCTTATGAGTTCTACGTATCTATTAACTATGAGTAATGCGGAATTCAGACATGCATGCACTTATAGAGATTCGTATTCTAATGGTAAATCCTAGTGTTTCTCAACCATCAAGGATTATTTCACTTTAACTCTCTCGAGCTTAAAGCGTATAACTAATGGTACGAACTCTCCAAGAGATTAATCCGGTTAAGGCATTAATGTGTAAATAGGGGTTGGTAGCCCTATTTCCTTGTCACACTCTCTTTTCCAAACATGTAACTTTTCTCTCGAACAAGTTAATGCTATAATGGCGTATTCTATATGTTTGCAACCGCAAGAATTTAATTAAAACGAAGAGAGTAATGATATAAGTAGCATACGCATCAAGAATTCACAAACTCATAGCAATAGATAGTATCTCACAAGGTTTTCATAACCCTAACAGAGAAGTTTTGCTACTCATGATTACAACAGAAATCACAATAGACATAATCATCATACCACAACCTAGAATAAACTTGGCGATGGGGATGGATTGGCGTTAATTAAGAGAATGTCGTTCTCTTCCTATTCGTTGCTCACAAGAGCCGTGTTTTCTGTTCTAAAACCTCTTTAAAAACGAAATTGAATAATGAGTGAATGATAATGCTGCTGAAAAATTCAGCAATAAGGTTTTTATAGTATCCTTCTCTAACTAAGTTGCTACTGCATCCTTAAGTCTTTAAAAATACTGGGTTTGCCCGGGAAAAAGTTCCCATGCATCACTTTCAGTCCAAAAGCTGTCTTCCCTCTAATGTGAAGTTTTTCTTTGCTGCTCATAAGTCCATAAAGTGCTGAAATCTTCATCATTAATACCTGAAAAACATGCTAATCACGTAGGTCAGCTCATTTAAAGGAAAATAGACTAAAAGTGCAGGAATTATATATTTTGTCCTCAAAACTTAGCTAAAATATGGTTAAATTATGGTTCTTAAGCGTGTAAATACGCCCAACATCACATATGCCAATAAAGTATGAATATAATCACAATAGACCAATGGTACCATATTAAATAACACAATACAATTATTCACATGTATTCAAGGCTGTCAATATCATATAGGACCCCACATGGTCAAATATATCACATAATATCTCAATTTCGCCAATTTCATCACATATAGGCCCCCACATGGGCACAATACATAAATAGATATTTTTCATGATTAGTTCCCACCCTTAACATGTATTTTGTACCATCATTTACTATCCATCCCAGTCTGAAGAGTTAAGTTATAACCTACCTCGAAAGCTGAAACCGATCTGCTACACTTGAACCCGCGACCTTACTTTTCACGAATAATCCCGAACTTCACTAAAAATATCAAATATGAAATCTACGCATAAATACAAAACTAACGACACCCATATTTACTATTTTTGGTTTGGGATCAAAATGAACCCCCAAAATGAATTTCCAAAAAAGGACAAAATCGAAACTTTACTTCAAAAACATGTTCCCATATTTTTAGGAACCTACAGTTGAAAACCCAAGTTAAATCGAGTTAAAAATGGGGTTCAAATCGAAGAAAAAATATTTTTGAGCTTTACCGGATAAATTTTTTGAAATCCGGGTTAAAATCAAGAATCGGAGTTGTTTTGAAGGTAAAATTGATGAAAAAATAGTAATTATGATATAAAAATATTATTCAAGCGAAAAGAGTGAAATTTTGGTTTAAAATCATGCCCTAAGATTTTTGGGGTTTTGAGAAATTTATCAAGAAATTATTAAGAAAAGGGGTGAATTCTTACCTTAAATCCGTAATAAAATCAAGAGATAGATGCTAATCCATCTTTCCAAGATCCCACAAGCTTCACTTTTAAGCTCTCAAACTATTTAGGGTTTAACTTTCAAGAGATAAGATGAAAAATGAGGAAAAAATGAGCCTGAAACTGATTTAAATGGTGCAGATTTTCTGCACCAGCAAGTAAAAAGCTGCATTTTTTTCCTAAGTACAAACAGACTTCAACGGGATGCCCGGGATTCGTTCGGAGTTCGATACATGCAAACGAACTATGCAACCATACTAAATTCGACGTTCCAGATGCGTTGGCGATATCAGATTTTCCAAATAATATCGTTTTCATAAAATTGACTCCCGAAATCCAAAATTATAATTTTCCAAACCGAGGGTTGAAATGAGATTTAAAAGCCGTAAAATCATACTAAATATGCTAATGCCCTAAAATTGACATTCTGGATCTACTGAAAAAGTCATATTTTCCATCCGAGGTTATTTCAATCAAATGTGGGTCCCACACCCATATTTTCAATTTTCCAACTTTCCGATCAATAGGTCGAAATGAGATCGGGAGCACCGGGACCCGAACCAAAGGTCTACCTACCCTAAAATTAATATTCCAGAGCTGCTGGTGTAGTCCGTTCGGTCATCCATCGCACGGATCAAAATATATCTACATAAATCCAAAATAAGGCTCTCGAAGCCATAAAAACCACAATATTACATAAATGATACCAAAATGCATCAAGAATCATGCCAATCACTCCCACACTCCAAAAATATCATAATACAACTACGGAAAGGGGTAAAACAGTCAAATCACACAAAATCACAAATTTCACATATTTCATCAAATTTTTAGGTCGTTACAATGATGGACATATTCATAGTTTGGGACCTGATCCTTAAAGTTTTTGTGATAACAAAAGCTACTATGCATTAGGTAATAGGTTGGGTTCCCCTGTTACTGTCACAGTCAAACTATCGTAGCTGACACATAGTACAAAAGTGGGTGAAAAGCTGCTGCCACCTTTTTGACTCAACCAATAGGATCTCTCCTAGGTTTTCTTGTGTCATAATATATTTTTCTCATCTTACTCAACAAAAAAACAATCACTTCCCTATTCTCATAGAAAAATATCTTTCTGAAGTGCAAATCAAAGGCTTCAACTGTAACAAGGAACTTATCGCTCATAGAGTTGAATTTCTATCTCTTTGTTACAATTGAGTCTTTGTAATATTATGCGTAATCTTTGCCCACGCTTTTTAATAATTATTGTAAGTGTTGTGGTGTGACTATTTCTTAGTAGTCATCTAGAGTTATGTGATTGTTCAAGCTAGAGTTAGCTTGTGTTGCCAGTTAGAGGTAGCTGGGGTGAGAAGCAGTAGAGTTCCTGCTTGAGTTTTCTTGTAATAAAGTTATTTATAGAAAAAAAAATTAGGAGGTTAATCCTTGTAGTCTGTATTCAAGAAGTTGCTTGATTATAGTGAAGCTTAGAAATCCTGGAGGCATATCGTGGTTTTTCTCCCTTGAGTAAGGAGTTTCCACATAAAAATCTTGTATCTTTTGTTTTACTGCATTTCTGCACTTTTTGTTTTATTCGTCTCCTAGTTCTTGCTGTGTAAGTGTATTTGGGAACAATTCCCTGGGTTGAGGAGAATCTCACCCTAATCCTTTAACCTGCCATGTGGATCGATTAATGTTGTATTAGTTTAATAGATGCATCTATATAATGATCACATGTGCTTTTCTATTAACTTGCAATTTTATTTTTGCAAAGTTGTTTGCTCTAATTATTAAATTAAGATCACAACTCCAAACTATAAACTATGTTGATAATGTTGGTTGATTTAGCAAAAATTGTATGCCTTCAATTATAATTAAATCATTGATTATGCCTTCAATTATAGCTAAATCATTGATGTTGAGAACAAATCTCCCAAAAGAAATTTGGTATGCGATATATCATTTAAAATATAATAGCATTTGTATGCATCAAGCCATCAAGTCTTCCCTATCACCATTGGTTCAGACTTAGGAACCAAATAATTCTCATCTGAAAATTTGAATGTGTGGTGTATGATTCAATTGCTTCACCATAATGCACAAAGATGGATCCCAAAACAAGATTGAGATAAAAATTAGATTTTCTAATATTAGGGAGAGAGATTTGAAATAAATTATCTAGATCCTCAAAAAAATATATATGTGAACCTGAAGTTCAAGAGATAATTCATTTACAAAATATTGCAAACTAACTGTTAGATGTATTTGTTGTCTCTATATGATAATTCAACTGTAAATGATCCAATGAAAAGTTCGTAAAAGGATAGAGTCTATGGCATGCCTGATGCGTGATAGACCAATCGGTTCCAAAGTTAAAACTTCTTGAACAAAAAAAGTAGAAAATGATCAAGACGCTCATGATAATAAGGCAAAGTTCATAAAATCTTTGCAAAGTTCGGGTACTTGAATAGTAATGAATATGAAGAGATCTTCATAAGTTATGTCTTATTGGAGCCGATATCAATCATCGATGATATCTTTGATATAATATTGCGCTCAACATTATAGTATCGAGGATCTTGAATACAAATCTATCAAAAATTTGGACAGATAAATTATTGGCCAGATAATAGTATGCAATTCAAATAGTTTTTTTCACTTGAAAAGTAAATATTTGGACTCATAATCCAAAGATTAGAGGTATAATGCCAGTGGTGTACAAAAGAGTTACTATGCAAAAAAAAAAATTCGTAAGATATAAACTATGACTTGTGCCTTGGGGCATAAAGGTTTCACATAGTTTCTAGCATTATTGTAGGAGAATTATTCTCCTGTGGTAGATGAAAGAAGGTTTGTTTCAGTCTGACAATATTGAAAAGCTTGACTATGTATAATGAATTATTGTCATGCTAGCTAGATGGCAAATGTTATGTGAAAATTCTTGAAGGATTTAAAAGGTTATAAAGTGATTTCATTAAATAACCCAATGATTTCAAAGATCGCTTAACTTGAAAATAAATTAATTTTGATTTCATGAAAATGATTAGTACGTATCATGTTTTAGTGCAGTTGGTGCACTTATGAATTGTGGAGAATCATTTATAAGAATAAAATGATGTTTTACTTAATCCGAGTATAATACGCGTTGCACTCTTTTTTCCTTAGTTGAGGTGTTGTCCCACATGATTTTTCTGGCAAATTTTTTAAGGAAAAATTCCAGAAATAGCAACTATACAGGCTTAATTATAACTTTTATAGCAACAGTTTCATAATTAGGAAAAATAGCAAATTGTATTTTGTATTTAAGTAAACTGTTGCTATACAAATACATATACTACAAGATTTACTACCCTTGTTTTACTCAAATTAGTTGAGTTAAATAAGGAATAATTATTCCATCTAATTAAATTCTCATAAATTACTCTTATTTAAATTAGTAGATTCCTTTTTCAAATCAAACTCAAATATGAAGATTATTATTTCCATGATCTTCAAAATTTCAAAATATCATTCTCTTATATCTCTAATTATTTTTTCTTGCTAGTTTTTCATTTTTTTTTCTTTTTTTTTTCTTTTTTATTTTTTTCTTTTCACTTTATTTTCTCTCTTCTACTTCTCTTATTTTTTTCTTTTTCGTTTTTCATTTATTTTTTTATTTTTTCATTTTTTTCCTTTTCTCATATTTTTTTTCATTTTTCTTCCTTTTCTCATTTTTTTTCGGTTTCTTCTTCTTTTTTTGAATTTTTTTCCCTTTTGTTTTTACACTTCTATTTCTAGTTTCTATTTCTCTTTCTTTTTTTTTTTTCCCTTTTTCACTTCTATTTTTTGAATTTTTATTTTTCATTTTTGTTTTTTTTTCTATTTTTTTTACTCTTCTATCTCTATTTTTTATTTTTTAAAGACAAATATCTATAATATATATATATATATATATATATATATATATATATATTCAAAAAATATACAAAATAAATAGGCATACAGATCTGCATATGTATTTACGATGAAAAAACATACATATATATATCTGCATATGTATTTACAGAAATACATATCTGACTCACATGTATATATAAATATATAAGACACCAAATCTCTATAACAAAAATGACAATCATATACATATAGATAATAAAAAAATACATATATATATTTTAAAACAGTAAAAGAAAACAAATAAGTACACATGTCACCCTCTAAAATGACATAGTATGTACAGTTCAAAGACAAATCCAACACCATATAAAATACATATAGCTCTGCATATGTATTTACAGAATACATACCTGATCCATATGTATATTCTTATTTTATATGAGTCACCTTTGTATTTCGCAAATACATATGAAGATATATAGTATAATTATGTTTGTTACTGTTTAATATGAATATGATATGTATTTCGTAAATACATATGTATGTTTTGTACTGTAAATACATATCCAGATCTGTATGACTATGTATTTTGTATGTTTTTAGAATATGTGTATGTGATATACATATTTGTCTTTTCAAAATAAGAGTTAGAGATAGAAGAGTAAAAAATGGAAAAAAACAAAAATATAAAAATAAAAAAATGAAAAAAAGAGAAGTGAAAAAGAAAAAAAGGGAAGAAAGAGAAATAAAAGTGTAAAAATAAAAGAAAAAAAGAAACAAAATGAAATAGAAAAAAGAAGAAGAAAACGAAAATAGAAAAAGAAAAAAAATATGAGAAAGGAAAAAAACGAAAAAGGAAAAAAAAAGAGAAATAGAAGAGAGAAAATGAAGTGGAAAGACAAAAATAAAAAAAAGAAATCAAAATAAAAAATCAAATGATAAAAAATAAGATGAAAAAAAAATTACAAGAAAAAAAAGGGTAGAGATATAAGAGAGTGAAAGACAGTAATGATGTTTTATTTTGAAATCTTGAAGATCATGGAGATAATTATCTTCAAATATAAAAAAGAAAAAAAAAGAAAAAAATTACAAAAAAACAAAAAAGGAAAAAAAAGAAAAAAAATTAAAAAAACAAAAAAGGAAAAAAAAGAAAAGAAATAGAAGAGAGAAAATAAAGTGAAAATAAAAAAAAAATAAAATGATAAAAAAAATAAGATGAAAAAAAAGGGTAAAAGATATAGCTATATTTGGGGGAGGTGAAATAGTGGGGTGAAAATAGAAAAATGTAAAGTAGTGAGAGTAAAACATGTACTTGTCTAGTTAATGAGTAAAATAATGCTACTCTTGCTATAAACTATAATTTTACATAAGTGTTGTTTTTTATTGTAATTATAGTCTTAATTATGTTACTTTCTGTAATTTTTCCATTTTTTAATGAGGCAGCTAACAATTCGTATTACTTAATGTGTACTTGGAGTGTTTGACAAATGAAATTTTTGTCCACAAATTAACATACATTGAAAAGATTTTAATCTAATCCATATGAAATTCAATCTCAGATGAGCTACTGACTTATCTATGGAGATACGACTACATCATGGCATCTGATGAAGTATACAACAGTTGTCACTTCTTAAAATCATGCTTAGATAATTGATATTCATGAATCAAACCGAGAATGCCTGTGGTTGAGATCCATGATACATCTTATCCGAGAAAAATATGGTTTGGATTGTGATAAAGCACCTACGATTTTATATGAAGATAATACAACATGCATAGTGTAACCAAAGGGAGGATTCATAAAAGAAGATAGAAAAAACACATTTTGCCAAAACTTTTCTACACACACGAGCTCCAGAAGAATGGTGATATCAATGTGCGATAAATTCGTTCAAGTGAAAATATTTCTGGTTTATTCATCAAGTCTCTACCAACTACAACTTTCAAGAAGATGGTGCACAAGATTAAAATGCGGAGATTCAAGTCATTAAATTGAAGTTTTCGTTAGGGGAGTAAAATACGCATTGTACTCTTTTTTTCCTTAACCAAGGTTTTGTCCCAATCGGATTTTCCTGGTAAGATTTTTAATGAGGCAACATTAAAGGCGTATTACAAGATGTGTGTACTCTTTTTCCTTCACTAGGCTTTTTCCCATTGGATTTTTCTAGTAAAGTTTTAACAAGACAAATTATCTATTAATGAGCATCCAAGGGAGAGTGTTATAAAATATGTATGTCATGTGACATATGTATATGTGAAATGTCATTAATTAGAGATAATAGTTAGTAGTCAGATTGAATTTGAACACCAAAAGTTACTTGTTCAATTTGAATTTGAATACCCAAGGTAGTTGGCTAAACTGCCAACTTGAAGTTACTTGTTCAATTTGGATTTGAATACTTAAGAAAGTTGGTCAAGTTGTCAACTTGATGTCAAGCTTGACAACGTTAGGGAGTAAGTTTGGTGGTCTATAAATATCCACTCTTTTGTACAATTTTTTTGATATATCCAAGTAGTAAAATAAAAGTACTACTAAAATCTCTATAGTTCTCCCATTTCTTTAAGTTTGATATTAATATTTTATCTTTATTTTATAACAACTACCCCTACTAATTTGTCTTTCACTAATGAACTACAACACTGTGAACTCTTTTCGAATTCTATCTATTATAATCTGATACACTGTTTGGATCTTACAAAATAACTGTGAAATTAATTGTATTTGGACAATGAACTTTTTTTTCCTAATATGTTCGACGTGGAAATAGAGAAATACTCACACTCTAACAAATGGATTTGAATAATTAAAATCAGAACAAATATTTGATAAATAAAATAACAGATTCTAAGCATAACTCGATTTCAGACACTGGCCTTACCTTAAAAAAATAAAAATAAAACAAAAGACTCACACTTGTAGAAATCCTTCTATCACCCGATTTCAGACACTCGCACTACCTTAACAAAATAAATATAAAATAAAATAATAGACTCACACTTTTAGAAACCCTTCTACCAGACCAGCATATCAAAAATAAAATTTTAAAAATTACTCCAAACTTAGCATATTCTAGACATCTCTCTGATAAAGAAGATCCACATGATTTTTTTCTCCAACTAAAGCCTCAAGTTCAAGTCCAAATCATTTTGTTCTTCAACTATGTTAATTGTTTCATCTGCATTAGATGAAATAGGAATATCCAATTGATTCATCGATTGTTGTGTAGCAATAGTCTCATTTGGCTAGGCAAATGTTGAATTTGAACCTTCAACAACTCTGTTTCTTCTTGCCATTTGTTGCCTATTGACTGGTGGTGCGCTGCACCATCTTGTCAGCTGGTTACGGTTCAACGATGAAGTTGGTTGGACAACAATTCCCTCATTTCTTTGCAAACTTGCATGTTGTGGGGCAACATGTTGAGCTGATAGGGGATTTGCTAGAAAAACAATGTTGGATGCATATACATGAGAACGTAGAATGACACCCTGCTCCACTGGGTGTGTAGTTCGAACATGATTTATGAATTCTAAATAAGTGCGAAATATTCCATTGCATAAAGGGCAATGAAGTAGTACACGGGAAGGTGCTATAGATAAAAGAGAAAAATTTGCATGATGCATATTTGAAGTATGTATGAAAAAATCTTTCTCTAAAGTAAGAAATGGTTTAGAGAGAAGAACCAACTATGCACTATAATTTTGTAAAAGGTGAAGAGTATTTATAGTTTTTTTTCATGGTATAACCTTCCTCTTCATATATGTATTTCATTTATAATGATAAGTTCAAAATGAATACTTAATCTGAGCTTTAAATTTGTACTTCTACACGGTAATATACCATATTACACCAATTTGAATTTTTTTTGACTTTTGATTTCATTAGTAACTTGCAGTAATCTAATATTTTGTGAATTATGACTATCATTATATTGTAGTAATCTAGTACATTATAGACTGGATCCTAGTAAATTCTGAAATTACAAAATGGGTACTTAGTTTGAGCTTTAAAATTATGCTTCTATTCCATACTACAAATTAATTACAACAATCTAATATTTTTTTGACTTTTGACTTCATAGTAAATTGCATTAATATGATCTCTTTTGACTTTTGACTGTCATTATATTATTGTAATATAGTACAATACATAATTGACCCTAATAAATTCTAAAATTACTCATAGATGATCCTGTAAGTATGGATTTTTTTTTACTAAAGTCACTTTAACTATATTTTCTAATACATAAATCACAAAACTTTTTCCTTACTAAAACAAAAATAACATATGTCGGAAAATCCAACTTCTAATGGATAATATTTTTTATAGGGAAAAGACTTAAATATGCCATTGAGCTATCAGAAATGACTCATTTTATGCTCTCAATTAAAAGTTTAGCTCATTCATGTCATCGCCGTTACAAAATCAGCTCATCCATGCCATTACTTTTTAGCGGTGGATTTTTAAAAATAGCTTTACCACATGTCCTTTATTAGATGTCCACGCCATTAATTAAAATAAATTAATATTAATTTCAAAATATCTTAGACCCACTAAAAAGAATTGATCCATTTAACATAACCCGACCCATATACATTAAAGTATTTTGTTTTACAACAACAATAATTTTTCTGATCAGAAAAATAGTGATTACTTTATATCCTTTGATTGTTTCTTGTTGATTCTAAATTACTATAAATGTTACGCTTAACAGAAACCTCAAAAGTTATATCCTTCTGTAACTGATTAGTCATAATTTCAGTGATTATAATATATAATCCAAAGTTGCAAGTAAAGAAGCCAATGAACAATTAGGGCAAGCAAAAAAATAAGGAGGCGTACCAATAGAACTTCTTCATCCCCCATCACGAATTAGGGGAGCATACATTGTTGAAAAATCATTTCTAAATAACGGCTTAAAAGAAGTCTGCTATCCCAATCATCCCATCATGTATATGGGAACACTTATCCCATTACTACGGTATAAATGGTGGGATAAATAATTCCGATACTAATTAATTTCAGATATTTTGAAATTAATATTAAGTTATTTTAATTAATGACGGGAACCTTTAATAAAAATCATGTGACAAAACTGTTTTTAAAAGACCATCGTTAAAAAGTGGGTGAGTTGGTTCTCTAATGGCGATGGTATGAATGAACCAAACTTTTAACTGATGACATAAATGAGTCATTTCTCATAGTTCAATGATGTATTTGAGCCATTTTTCTTATTTTAATTAATGGCATGGACTTCTAATAAAAGGTCACGTGGCAAAGCTGTTTTGAAAATCCACCCTTAAAAAGTAATGACATGGATGAGCTGGTTTTGTAACGTCGATGACATGAATGAACCGAATTTTTAATTGATGACATAAATGAATCATTCTAATAGTTCAATGACATATTTGAGTCTTTTTCATTTTTTATATAATTTTTAACTTTATCAAATACAAATTCAATTTTATAAACCCGATCCATCCTGACCCAAATGCGATGGGTACTAATCTTTTCTTTTTGTTTTTTGATTTTTTAATCTTTATCGTATGAATAAAATTCAATTAATAATTACTGATCCAACCAAAATATATATGCATATATACTCATATATTATTTAGCGTTTTTCTATATAAGTATCATATCATATGCTATATCATATTTGCCAGTAAAATATGAAATCGTTCTCTTTTCACAATATCTAAAATGAATAAAAATATGTTATTATTCTTTTCAATTAGTGACCCAAATCTTTCACATGACAAATCATTCCAGTTCAAATCCCCTTTAAATTATCATCTATTTTAATATAAGTATCGAGCTAGTTTGGAATAAGAAGTAATATGAAAGGTTGGAGTAATATTAATCCACAAATTAATTAAAAGAATATTTTGAATAAATATAGAGTTTGGTTGGGTCCAGTTGGGTCGACTTTTTTTAATTGGATTTTTATTTATTTGATAAAAATAAAATTTTTGGGCAAAATTCACAAATACCATATTTAAGATCATAATTATTAGTTTCATAGCAACACTTTCATAATTACTTACTGTAACAACTTGTATTTTGTATTTTTAAAAACTGTTACTATAAAAATACATATACAAATAATTTTACTGCCCTTAATTAACTAAAAGTGGTTGAGGTAAATATGATATAATTACCCATGAATTAAATGTATAGATTGCTTTTCCATTAAAACCTCTTAAATCACGCGATTTCCGTTATATGTTAACAACACTAAGTAAAATTTAAAATTTCAGTTTTTCCATTAACGTGTTCATCCCCCCAAAAAAGAAGCAAAATCAAAATCAGCTGAACCTTTTTCTATTCAATTTGTTCGAATTCAACCATGACTTTGAAATTCAACCATTACTATTGTTGAATCAAATTCGACTGAAATTTCTCCTATTCAATTTCTTCGAATTCAACATAAGTTTCAAAGCGAAGCATTAATGTTGTTGAATCAAATTCAATTGTAGATTCTTCAGTTCAGTTTGTTCGAATTCAACATAAGTTTCAAAGCGAAGCATTAATGTTGTTGAATCAAATTCAATTGTAGATTCTTCAGTTCAATTTGTTCGAATTCAACAATCGGTTGCAAATTCAACCATTACTGTTGTTGAAAGTACTTAATCATTATTTTTTTTCGGTTTAAATTTTTTTCAACTATTAGTGATGCTCCATTCAATTTTTTGTTGTCGTCGGTAATTTGTTTTTGAAATTTTTTGTAAATGAATTGAGTTAAAAGCAATGCAGCAGTAAATTGAACAAATAGAACAAAATAGTGACCGAAATCGATTTTTTATGCTGCTCAAATTCAATTTTTTGGAGGCCTGATTCTCGAAATTTAAGAGTATTTCTGTATTTCTGATAATTTCCATTTTGTATATTTCAGATGTGTTCGATTATGGAGGTTATGGCTTTGTTTGTACTTAACGTTGAACAAATTATTTGTTATTGTATTTTCTGCTAAGAATTTTGATTGTGTTTGTAATTTAAGTTTAACAAATTTGTTTTATTTGTATTTTCTGCCGGAGTTTTTGGCTATGTAAGTATATGTTGTTTATGTTTATAACTGTAGAAGTTTGTTTGTATTTTTATTTTGTATTTGTATATTGTAACTAATGATAGCTTACAAATATATATTTTTTATGTAGTTTAGTTGAAATACGTTAGCAATGGGGAGCATTCCAGTTCTCATGAAGCACTCTGGAAGGTGGACGTATGAAAAAAAACTATAAAATACAATTGCCAAAAGACTCAATTGAAGTTGTAGTTGGTCCTATGACAACAGTTCACCCCTGGTCCTAGATTACTCAATTAAGATATTAGTCTAACATATGAAATCAATTGAAATTGTATAAAAACAAGTGTTCAATATGTTGCAACAGATTACGCTTCTGTTGTAAATTATCAAACAGATTAGGTCATTTGTTGCAACAGATTAAGCACTTGTTGTAAATTATCAAACAAATTAAGTCATCTGTTGCAGTTGACCCTGTGAGAACTCACCCCTGGTGCTATACTAATCAATTAACATATTAGTAGAACATATGAGGTAGTAATAATTGGTTCAGCTCAGAGTGATCGATCGACGACTCTGGTCGGGAGGAACGCAATACCGTTTCATCATGCAATTGCCAAAAGGCTCAATTGAAGTTGTAGTTGACCCTATGCGATCTCACCCCTAGTCCTAGATTAATCAATTAAGGTATTAGTTGAACATATGAGGTAGTAAGAATCGGTTCAGCTCAGAGTGATCGATCGGCAACTCTGGTATTAGTTCAACATAAGAGGTAGTAAGAATCGGTTCAACTCAGAGTGATCGATCGACGACTCTGATTAGGAGGAACGCAATACCGTTTCATCATGCAATTTCCAAAAGGCTCAAATAAAGTTATAGTTGACCCTATGAGAACTCACCCCTAATCCTAGATTAATCAATTAAGGTATTAGTTGAATATATGAGGTAGTAAGAATCGGTTCATCTCAGAGTGATCGATCGACGACTCTAGTCGGGAGAAAGCAATACCGTTTCATTATGCGATTGCCAAAAGGCTCAATTGAAGTTGTAGTTGACCCTATAAGAACTCACTCCTAGCCCTAGATTAATCAATTAAGGTATTAGTTAAACATATGAAATCAATTAAAATTGTATAAAAACAAATGTTCAACTTGTTGCAACAGATTACGCATCTGTTGTAAATTATCAAATAGATTAAGTCATCTGTCTCGACAGATTACCTATCTATTGTAAATTATCAAATGGATTAAGTCATATATTGCAACAGATTACCCATCTATTGTAAAGTATCAAATAGGCGTTGTCATCTGTTGAAGTTGACCCTATGAGAACTCACCCCTAGTCCTATATTAATCAATTAAGGTATTAGTTGAACATATGAGGTAGTAAGAATTGGTTCATCTTAGAGCGATCAATCGATGATTCTGGTCGGGAGGAACGCAATACCGTCTCATCATGTAATTTTTAAAAGGCTCAATTGTAGTTGACCCTATTGTCACACCCCTTTTTCAACTCCAAAAAGATTATATCGTTTTATGTTCGAAAGGGTTTTTATTATTAAGTGACAAAAGAAAATGACTATTTTGAAAAGGATTCATTTATTCAAAACTCAGAGTCGCCACTTGGCATGAATCGGGTGTGCCAAGTCACCCGTGGATATTCTTTTTCAAAACGGTTTTGACTCTGTAACACTGATCCGCGAACAGAGATTTCGGTTAAGGAATTCTGTTGACCGAGGGGAAGGTGTTAGGCACCCCTCGATCCTGTGGTTCGACCACGATCGCTTGGCGGAGTATATCGGATAATTTGACACTACGAATGTATAAACCACACAAAACACATAAAACGATCAATCAAACAAACAAAACAAACGAATCCCAAAATATAGTATACAGTCCAATTATTACAACCCGAAATGAAAAAGGTACTGAAAAGTAAACCTACACTAACCTACACCAAACTACGCTCCAATGCCTTACCCAATGCTTTGGGCCTTCATCACGGGAATCCTCCGAGTACATGATACGCCGGGGCATTCCCCGGTGAATAAATACAATTCCTTCGGGGCATTCCCCGGCAAATGAATACAATGTCAATTTCATGTGATAAACCAGAAAAACATCCAACAAATATTCCAAACACTCCAACAATTTTACCAATTCTAAATTTTCCTACCCGAGCCTACTGTTTTCCTACCCGCTCTACAACATATAACGTTCAACATCAACAATGAATCAAAATACCATAATATTCACTTTTATCAATTTTTGATTCCCGACCCAAATCTATTCTAAACATCAATAAAGTATCATTTCAACACGCAGTCCATTATCACAAAATGAATCACAGAATCGTAACAACAACAATTCATATCATGTTCCGAATAGAATAAACGATGAAATAAAAAGACGAAGGAAGTAGAATTGGACCTCAATCTGAGGATTTTATTTCGAACATCCAAGATGGATCGGAACTCACAAAGCCACGGAACCTCAACAAAACCACCTTCATGATCAACTCGTCAAGTCTCGGCCTCCTCGGACTGTTTGAAGACGACATGGGAACAACACGGTTTTTTCTTTTTTTTTGATCAATTTTAGACGATGATTCCACCGGAGTGGCAAACTCCGATAGGCTTGAAACAGTGATGGGAAAAGAGGGTTTTGACAGATTGTTGAAATTTCCAGTGAAATTGGACGGAAACAGACTAATCTCGATGAATTTCGGATGGTTGATGATGTTCTCCGGCGAGAATCGGTTGGAACAACAACAACGATGACTAGCAGTGTTCTCCGATTGGCAATTCCGATGAGAATTCACCGGAATAACTGTTCCTCTCCGATTTTTCTCTTATTTTTCAGCTCCCACGTTTTACTCCCTCTCTCGCGCACGTTTTCTCTCCTCTCTCATGCTCAAATCTCTCTCTCTCTATAGGGTTTTCTCTCCATTCATGGTGGGTCTTTGTGTTTTTTGTGTGAATCAGTGTATTTTGTGTGTTTTATGGAAGAATCCCGTGTGGTATGTGCATGTATGGAGTTTTTGTTGTGCCTCCGTGAAGAAGAAAGAGCTCCAAAATGGAAAAAAAAAGAAAAAACCCCTTTGCGTGAGAATGTCCCCCTTTTTCTTGTATGATGGAAAATATATATTGCTCCAGAAAATAAAATAAAAGTGGTCCCTCCTAGTTGTTGTGATCCCTTCCTGGAAGTTTCCTCAATTTATATATTTCCTTTGTGGCCAAGAAAAAGGAAGGGGTCACGTGGGGGGTAGGGGTGAGGGTAGTTAGGTGAGGGGTGAGGTGTTGTTTTTTAATTGGGTGGGTTGTTAGAATATTAGAATGAGACAAAGTTTGTTATGACTTGTTATTTGGATAAAAACAAAACAAAAATAAATATATAAATAAGTATAAGATGAGGTGGTTATTTATTTTCTTGGAGAAAAATTATAAAAATGGGGTTAGATTATGTAATATCGGAGTAAGAAATATTATCGACGGGAAAAAATTATGTGTCTACATCATGCCCCCTTTGAATGTAAACACCATGTGTTTTCATACAAAGAAGTAGACAACGAGATAAAACTTTGTCCCGATCATTATTCAAAGAGAGAAATAGAAGAAAGAAGGACAACCGAATCCTGATGGACATCCTATCTACCTGAGTCATGAGGAAGTCAAGTGACAGGTATCTCGAAGGATTGGAGAGAGATGAGCTATGCCGAGTTGGAGAGTCGATTGAGGTCCCATCGAGGTTCCGGTCTGCATCTCTATTACTACATTAAAAATAAAAATTACAAGTTAAAACATAAATGAAATTACAAAATCTTATCTATGCAACTTTCCTTGACTCTTGACTCGCTACTTCATCGCCCTATTCTTCATGCGGGCTCCTGACTCAAAATTTCTTCACCCTGTTGCTTAACTTTTAACTTCTTCACGCTGTTCTTCAGGAGGGCTTTTGACTTGCTATTTTTGACTTTCAATTTCCTCACCCTGTTCTTCAGGCGGGCACCTGACTTACAATTTCCTCAACTTCCAATTTTATCATCCTATTCTTTAGGCAGACTCCTGACTTACAATTTTCTCACCCCATTCTTCAGGCAGGTTCCTGAAACCAAAATCAAAACTAGAACGAAAATTATCCCTAACAAAGATCATAATAAAGAAGGATTTCATTTTTTGGAAGTATGGTCCCGTTTTCCAGGAGGGTTTCGAGCAGAAAGTAAAATCCCATTTTTCAGGAGGGTCCTGAAAAGAAAGTGAAATCCCATTTTTTTAGGAGGGTCCTAAACAAAAAGTAAAATCCCATTTTTCAGGAGAGTCCTGAACATAAAGTAAAATCCCATTTCCCATTTTTCAGGAGGGTCCTGAACAAAAAGTAAAATCCCATTTTTCAGGAGGGTCCTACACAGAAAGTAAAATCCCATTTTTCAGGAGGGTCCTGAACAGAAAGTAAAATCCCATTTTTCAGGAGGGTCCTGAACAGAAAATAAAATCCCATTTTTCAAGAGGGTCCTGAACAGAAAATAAAATCCCATTTTTCAGGAGAATCCTGAACAGAAAGTAAAATCCCATTTTTCAGGAGGGTCCTGAACAGAAAGTAAAATCCCATTTTTCAGGAGGGTCCTGAACAGAAAGTAAAATTCCATTTTTCAGGAGGGACCTGAACAGAAAGTAAAATCTCATTTTTCAGAAGGGTCCTGAACAGAAAATAAAATCCCATTTTTCAGGAGGGTCCTGAACAGAAATTAAAATCCCATTTTTCAGGAGGGTCCTGAACAGGAAGTAAAATCCCATTTTTCAGGAGGGTCCTGAACAGAAAATAAAATTCCATTTTTCTGGAGGGTCTTGAACAGAAAGTAAAATCCCATTTTCAGGAGGGTCCTGAACAGGAAGTAAAATCTCATTTTTCAGGAAGGTCCTGAACAAAAAGTAAAGTCACATTTTTCAGGAGGGTCCTGAACGGAAAGTAAAGTCCCATTTTTCAGGATGGTCCTGAACAGAAAGTAAAATTCTATTTTTCAGGAGGGTCCTGAATAGAAAGTAAAATCCCATAGATGTGTTTTTCCAATGGTAACTAAATTAAGTGAAGCGAATTTGCCCCTGTTTCAACAAAGAAAATTTGTCAGTTAGAACTTAGTGGTGGCTTGCAGCACTTGGCTTCTCAGGCTTCTGCTCCAACAATTGTCCCTTTCATCCTTGTTTCAGATCGCTGATGCTTGCCCCTGTCTTGTCGCATCATTGACCCAAACCAGATCAGGGGAAAAGACTTTGACTCAAATATCGAGTTTCTCTTTAAGTATGTCTCTAAGATGCCCCTTTTGAAAGTATGTCTCTGAGATGCCCCTTTTGAAAGCTAAATATTTCACGCATCTAAGAACCTGTCGGTTGATGAACTTTCTTTGCTATGTATTGAATTATGATCATTTTTCTTTCATGTGCTGGTCCTTGGCTTTTCCTCATACAATTGGAAAGACTGGTAGCAAATTTTGAAATCCTTTCTCGCTTATTTTGACACAGAATAAACTCAAAAAATATAAAGAAACGATGGTGAATTTTATTTTAATAAAGACATAAAGGACAAAAATATGAATATGTAAATGAAAGGAAATGGAAATGTCCCTTATTCAAAAAAAAAAAACTTATTTGAATACGTCAACCAACTCCAATGAATATGACATGCATTTTGGATTAAGTTGCCTGATCTTCCTATACAAACTTCCCATTTGTTTTTGAGTTTGTTCCTTTTCCGCTTCTTCAAATTCATTGGACCCATATATCTCATTCAATCGACGACATCTTAAAAGACTTTCGCTAACAACTTTCTTTCCTTTTCACTTTTCACTTTTCTCTCAAACTCGCCATCGCCTTATGGTGCCCGTGCGGGTTTTCACCACTAAGACTCTCTCATTTTTATTTTTCTCGACTCACCATTGCCTTATGGTGCCCGCGAGGATTTTCGCCAATAAGACTCTCTCATTTTTATTTATTTCCTGATTTCTTATGCTGAGGAAGACAAGTAGTACCCCCAAACTATATCATAGTATCCATTGCATGCTTAGCCTTAACATTATCAAAGATTGATATGAAGGTCTTCCTTTGGTTGTAACGTGGTTTTTCGATAAGGTTAGAAGGAAAAAGATGGCAGGAGGCTCAAACAACACTTAAAGTAGGGGTGGGATTTACAAATTTTGGAATTGACTCAACAACATATTAGCTCATGTCCCAGTTTTTTGTTGACTGGGTGACTCTAAAATAGCTTATTTGATTGAACCGAGCCCTGAATAGGGAAGCCACTGTATCTCACTCCCAAGAGCGGAGAATCAGGTCGCACATAGTTCCATCAGCTTGTTCTTTGTTTTGATCTAATTTTCTCTTCTCTCTTTTTCTTTTATTATTATTATTATATTTTTTTTCATGCTTTTTTTATTCTTCTTTTCTTGACATTTTATTTTTTACTCTATTTTGATTCCAAAAGAGGGGTATGAAAGAAAAATAAAACTAGGCTCAAACGGGGTAAACAAAGGATGACACAATGTTTGGATAGCAGAATGAAATGCCTTCATCATATCAATCTTCAAGAATGCAAGTACTAAACATGCAATAGAACCAACAAAGGATAAAATATCATACATAATATCTTTTGAACGCATCAGAATTGATAGACATCTCTGCCATTTTGCCTTCAATAGCTGTCAAATATAAGGCCCCATTGGGCAACACTTTCTTCACAATAAAGGGACCTTGCCAATTTGGGGAGAACTTGCCTTTAGCTTCAACCTGATGAGAGAGGATACACTTCAATACCAACTGACCAACTTCAAAATTCTTGGGTCGTACCTTTTTGTTATACGCCCGAGCCATTCTCTTCTGATACAATTGGCCATGACATACCGACGTTAGCCTTTTTTCCTCAATCAAAATCAATTGTTCCAGTCAGGTTTTGACCCACTCGTCATCATCAATCTCTGCTTCCACAATGACTCGAAGAGAGGGAATTTTAACTTCTGCAGGAATGACTGCTTCTTTCCTATACACCAATAAATATGGAGTTGTCCCTGTTGAAGTGCGAACAGTAGTGCGATAACCTAACAATGCAAACGACAACTTCTCATTCCATTTTCTAGACCCTTGTACCATTTTTCGCAGTATCTTCTTGATATTCTTATTGGAGGCTTCCACGACGCCATTTGCCTTCGAACGATATGGAGTGGAATTTTGATGTGCGATCTTAAACTGTTGACACACTTCTTGCATCAAATGACTATTGAGATTGGCAACATTGTCTGTAATGATCATCTTAGGAATTCCAAACCTACAAATGATGTTGGCATCAACAAAATCTACTACCGCCTTCTTTGTCACTGACTTGAAAGTTACTGCTTCTACCCACTTTGTGAAGTAATCGATGGCCACCAAAATGAACCTATGCCCATTCGACGCTTTTGGCTCAATCGATCCAATCACGTCCATTCCCCAAGCTACGAAAGGCCATGGAGCAAACATTGCGTATAATTCAGTATGAGAAGAATGTATCAGATCACCGTGTACCTGACATTGATGACATTTCCGAAGAAAATGAATAGAATCTCGCTCCATAGTAAGCCAATAATAACCTGCTCGAAGTATCTTCTTTGACAAGACATAACCATTCATATGCGACAGAGTGTATTTCAACCATGATCGCCGAGGCTTATCTTGCATCTACACACCTCAAAAGTCCCAGATCCGGGGTTCTCTTATATAAGATTCCCCCACTTAAGAAAAATCCACTAGCCAAATGCCTAATAGTCCTCTTTTGATCATTGGTGGTATGTGTTGGGTATTCTTCTGACTGAATGTATTGCTTGATATAAAAGAACCAAGGTTCTCCATCGAGCTCTTCTTTAACCGCATTACAGTAAGCATGCTGATCACGACTCTGTATATGCACTGGATCGATGTAGGCTTTATCAGGATGTTAGAGCATTGAAGATAGAGTGTCTAAAGCATCAACAATCTCATTATGAATTCTTGGAATATGCCTAAATTTTACTAACACAAACCGTTGACATAGCTCCTGCAAGCATTGTCGATACGGTATGATCTTTAAATATCGCGTCTCCCAATCTCCTTGAATTTGATGGACGAGCAAATCTGAATCCCCCAACACTAATAGTTCCTGGACTCCCATATCAACAGCTAACTTCAAACCAAGAATGCACGCTTCATATTTCGCCATGTTATTGGTACAATAAAATCGAAGTTGTGCTATTACCAGGAAATGTTACCCCAATTCAGAGATAATAACCGCACCTATTCTGACTCCTTTCATGGTGATAACTCCATCGAAGAACAACTTCCAACCTAGATCAGCATCTATAACGACTTCATCGACACACAACACTTCTTCATCAGGAAAATATGTCTTTAGTGGATCGTACTCTCATCAATGGGATTCTCAGCAAGATGATCTGCCAAGGCTTGGGATTTCATGGTGGTTCGAGTCATATACACAATATCGAACTCGGTGAGCAATATTTTTCACTTTGCCAATTGACCTGTCGGCATAAGCTTCTGAAAGATATACTTCAAAGGATCCATGCGGGAGATGAGATAAGTAGTGTAGGACGAGAGATAATGCTTCAAATTATGTGTTACCCAAGTTAAGGCACAACACGTCCTTTCAAGAAGAGTGTACCTGACCTCATATGTTGTGAACTTCTTGCTATGATAATAAATAGCCTGCTCCTTTTTGCCCGTAACATCATGTTGACCCAGGACACAATCAAAAGAACTGTCCATAACTGATAAATATAAGATCAAAGGCCTACCAGGCTCCGGTGGTACCAGCATAGGTGGATTTGACAAGTATCTTTTGATTCTATCGAACGCTTCCTGACATTCTTCAGTCCATTCTACCACAACACTCTTTTTCAGCAACTTGAATATGGGCTCACAAGTGGTTGTGAGTTGAGAAATAAACCTACTGATGTAGTTCAGTGTACCAAGTAAACTCATCACCTCTGTCCTATTCTTGGGCGGGGGCAAATCCTGAATGACTTTGATTTTCAAAAGATCCAATTCAATTCCCTGATGGCTGACTACAAACCCCAACAGCTTTCCAGACGGAACTCCAAATACACATTTTGCCGGGTTGATCTTGAGATTATACCTGCGAAGCCTTTCAAAGAACTTTCTTAAATCTTTAACATGGTCAGCCTGACTTTTTGACTTAATAATCACATCATCTACATAGACCTCAATCTCCTTATGCATCATATCATGAAACATAGTGGTTATGTCTATCATGTATGTTGCTCCAGCATTCTTCAAACCAAACGGCATCACTTGATAGCAATAAGTCCCCCATGGTGTGATAAAAGACATCTTTTCTGCGTCTTCATCATCCATAATGATCTGGTGGTATCCAGCATAGCAATCCATAAAACAGGCAACCTCGTGTTTAGCACAATTGTCCAGCAAAATATGGATGTTGGGCAACGGAAAATTATCCTTCGAACTTGCTCTATTCAAATCATGGTAATCAAGACATACTCAAATTTTGCCATCTTTCTTTGGGACAAGAACAACATTGGATAACCACATAGGATAACGAGCCACTCGAATGACTTTGGCTTCAAGTTCTTTCATGATTTCTTCTTTGATTTTGATACTTACATCAATTTTAAACTTCCTCAACTTCTGTTTCACAAGGGGGAATGCAGGATCAATTGGCAATTTATGGGCCCCTAATTCGGTGCTTAGACCAGGCATATCATCATAAGACATGCAAAAACATCCTTATAATCAATTAATGTTTGAATCATTCCATATTTTAGCTGTGGCAAAGCATGTACACTGATTTTAGTTTCCCTAATATCTTCTTGATTCCCTAGATTAATTGGCTTAGTTTCATTCAAATTAGGATTCGGCTTGTCTTCAAACTGTCCCCACTCTTTGCTTATTTCTTTTAGTGCCTCTTCTTCATCATATTCCCCCTCTTGCTTCATTATATCTTGATTAGTTTGGATTTTAAGATCAGGCTGAAAATTCTGCATGCATGTCATGTCATTAGAATCAACATAAAGAGAACTATATAAAGAAAAAGACAAAAATAAAATGTATTAGACACAAAATAAGAGGGACATTGCATTTCATTTAAAAGGGAAAGATATGAGGGTTTAAACACAAATAATAGAATATAAACAAGCTAAATTCCAAATTACAACCCCAAAATAACTCGAATAAACAGAAAGAAAAATAAAACAAACTACCAAAACTCCCTTCTGACGGAGAGAGAAGTGACTTCCCAATTGTTGAGCTGGACAGCTAGACCTATGAATTACACGTCTGCCTTACTGGTAACTTCTCCTGCTTTAACCATATCAACTTCGATCAACAGGTTCTGGAAGTCATCAACCAATCCAGCTCCAAACTCTATAGGTGCCACGACACTGTCCTTGATGAATGACTTACTGAGTAGGGGAACTGGGCGAGGGAGTGACTATGTTTCCTTTTTCCTTCCCTTGGCCTTCTTCAAATCTTCAGCCGTAGGTTCAAATCCCAAACCAAAAGTGTCCATGTTCTCATTTGGGCATAGAAGATGAACCATACCGTGCAGAGACACTCCCAAACCCCTTCCTAGCCCAAATCCATATTTTAACATTTCATTTATCATCATTATAGAAGCGGGAGACAATTGTGGCCCTGGAATAACCTTTCCTTCAATGATACGATTCACCGACACTATATCAAAAGTTTGATAAACAAATGTCTTCTCTACATTGTTTGCTTTAATAAGGGATAAGGGAGAATCTTCGTAGGCGGACAACTCCCCTTCACCATGAATAACCACTTCTTGCCTGCCATGCTTAAAATTGATCATTTGGTGCAATGTAAATGAAACCACCTTAGCCTTGTAGATCCACGGTCTTCCCAACAACAGATTGTACGAGGAGTCTATATTTAATACCTGAAACTCTATGGCGAACTCAACAGGCCCTATAATTAACATTAGTTCTATTTCGCCAATGGAGTTTGATTTTTCACCATCGAAAGCCCTAACACATACATTGTTAGGCCTGATCCTCTCAACACAAATATTCAACTTTTGCAACGTGGAAATAGGGCAAATATTTGCACCTGAACCTCCGTCAATCATGACATGAGTGACATAAAAATCTTCGCACTTCACTGTAATGTAAAGACCCCGGTTATGCCCCGTACCTTCAACAGACAATTCATCGTCAAAGAAGCTGATCCGATTGACCTCAAAGATTTTTCCAATCATTTTCTCAAGCTGATTTACTATAATCTTCCTAGGAACATATGCTTCATTTAATACCTTCAATATAATATCACAATGTTTCTTGAAATGCAACAACAAAGATAAGAGGAAAATTTGAGCAGGGGTTTTCTTCAACTGATCTATTATTGAATACTCTGGCAACTTCATCTTTTTAAAAAATTCCTCGTCTTCTTCTTTGGTGATAGGATTTTTGATAGATGAAGGTCCACTCAAAATTAGCTTGGACTTCCTTAAACTTTTAGGCACGAAGCATCTTCCTAACCGAGTCAAACCCCCTACCTCATCTACATCTTCCACTACTTCTTTCCCCTGATAGGTCATCACAGTCCGTTTATAGTTCCAGGGAACCTTTTTCATATCAACTATCGGAGGTTGGGTCACCGGTTTGAGAACAATAGGCACTGGTAGTGCTCCTTTCACAGTCAAGATAGGCTTACCCGGAGCTCCTACCACCGTCAACTTAGGTTTATCCTATCTTAAATCAATGACTGCTCTAACTCCTTTCACTGTGATCACGAGTTTCTTTGTGCTTTCTTGAACTTTAGCTTTTCCCATTCCTTCTTGGCTTAATGACATTGATTTCAATGAATCTGCTACATTTACCAATTTTTCCTCATTGGTCTATATCTCGACAATAGGCTTATAACACCTTGACGACTCTTTCCCATCATATATCAATTCTAACATATTGGTTTCAGCATGGGTTGGCAGCGGATTCCGGTTAATGTTTGGAACCTCTGGGGCCTGGACCAACATCTAATTTATGTCAATTAAATCTTGGACAACTCTCTTTAAATACCAGCATTTGTCGATATCGTGGCCTGGCATGTCAGAAAAATATGCACACCTTAAAGAATAATCGAGATTCATCGGAGGTGGATTTGAAAGTCTTCCTTTAATTGGTCTTAAGACCTTCATCTTTCTCAACCTATCAAACAAGCTAGCATATGACTCCCCAAGAGGTGTGAACTGATTTTTGACCGCCTTCTCTTTCTTGTACTCGAGCCTGGGTTGGAAACCGGGTCTGGAGGGGTTTTGGTAATTTGGTGAAGTTGATGGATGATTTTGTGGAGCTTGCGCGTGCCATTGCAGGTAAGAAGGGGTTTGGACATATGGCTGCGGGCTATATAATGGGTACGGGGGTGGTGGAATGGAATATAATGGGTTTTGTGGAGGGTAATAATGGTGGAGAGGAATATATCGAGCTTAGGCATAGACGTGGGTTTGGGATTGGGGATAGGGGCAAGGCGATCTTTTAGGATAGGAATGGGTTCCATCTACAATGGTCCCTACGTCCTCTTTCTTCTTTTTACCTCCGAACGCACCAGATCCACCTTGAATCGCTTGTGTGGTGGCTTTCAACACGACAAAAATTACTATTCGGTCGGTCTTGATTCCTTCCTCAATCATCTCTCCCATTTTGAGGACTTCAATAATAGACTTTCCCATTGCTGGAAGTAAATGTTGAAAATAGGTCTCATCCTGTGCCTGAATGAAGACCTCTACCAGCTTACTCTCCTTCATTGGAGGCTTTACCCTGGCGGCCTATTTACTCCACCTTATCACGTATTCCCTAAAGCATTCAGTGTTTTTCTTCTTCATGTTGACCAAGGATTTTTCATCAGGAATCAGGTCTACATTATACTAAGGATATTGCACAAACTCAGAAGCTAAGTCATCCCAGATGTTTCACTTGTCGATATCTTGATCGACAAACTATTCTGAAGCCAGATCGGAAAGACTCTCGCTAAAGAAAGCCATAAGCAACTCTTCCCTTCCCTCTGCAGCCCTCAATTGGTTGCAATAACGTCTCAAGTATGCCACGGGATCATCGTGCCCAGCATACTTCTCAAACTTGGGCATTTAAAAAATGAGGGAAAGGTTGATGTCTGGGAACATGAAAAGATCTTTATAGGAAACACTCTTATAACCTCTGGTTCCCTACAGATTCCTCATGGCCTGTTCCAAACTTTTCAATTTCCGCACTATGACCTCCTGTTCCTCTGTTGTGACAGGTTTCTCCGTATCAAATAGAAATGCAGGTGGATGAGTGTACCCATACGGTTCATTCATTCTCAAAGTAGGGCATAATACTGACCATCTGAAACCTTTAATACTAGCTCACTGGCAGACCGAGGAAGCACTATTGTCGGACGCACAACATATGTGGGAGCTTAAGGTGGTGGCGGATCCACGAACACAGGCGCTGCCGGTGGCGCCAGCAGAGTCACGGGCCTTGGTTGAGGAACTTCTAGGGGCACACTAGAAGTTCCAGGGTAATATTACTGCGGAGTGAATCCTGGTGCGTGCTCCAGTGACTCAATGGGAACAGAGAATTGCGCCTGAGAAAGAGGTGGGTAATTAGGGATATTCCCAAGATCTTCAGGGAGTGGAGGAGGAGGCATGCCACTAGACCATGCTCGGTGTAGATCTAGAAATTGTTGTCTAATTCTCAATACCTCATCATTACATTCTGAACTTTCTTCCCTGGGATCCTGATCTGGGTCAATGAGCGAATTTTCAATCTCCCTACTAGCCACGATGAGCTTTGCTTTTGATCTAGTGAAGTACGGGTGACTAGCCAGAGTACTTCAAACCCACCACTGTTATCTCAAAGAACATGCTCATCAAAGACAACATCCGTTAGGATTAGGGCACACAACACGCATGGGATCCTAGATTCATGTTCATTTCTACCAGCCTTTGAGGGTAGCGAGGTCATTTTAACATCATCCCTATTTCTATCTACACTCATTTGCTTCTTTCCTCCAATCCACACCTCTTTTCTTTTGCCTTCATTTCTCCATTCTTTTGTATCTGTCTCTGTTCTTTCCCTTCCTTCTCTCATCATTCTTTCTTTCTTTTCTTCTCTCGCTATCTACCTTATTTAATCATTCTTTATGGCTTTTGCTTTTCTTTAAAAGAGGAAAAAAAATAATGAAAAACTAAGAAACAAAATGATTCGATCGAACCTAAAAGTAGGTTGCCTACGTATCTTGTTGTACATGAATCAGATCTTGCGTAGTTCGGGAAACATATACACAAATATCACGAAATTGAAGATTTTTTTTTGTTTTCCATTTTTTTTTTTAACGATAAGCAAACAAAATGAAAAGACCATGCAACATCACGACATATTCATAAGAGAGACAACTAAACAGATTAAGACAACTTAAATCTAATCACCAAATACCAAACAATACTCTAGACCCATAAGACAACATGTGAGATATTCCTAATAAAGACCATAATGTTAAAACAAACCTTGACACTGACTTAACAAAAATACGAGGACAGAAAATAAAAGACTCAAACTATATAAAAGATAAAAAAAAAAGTTCCCCTTCAAACTGCTGCGCCGTGTGATGGCCCTGGTTGAGATTGGCCTGTTTGTGAAGTTCTCGCCTTTCCACTCAAAATTTGCAACATATCCTGTAATGACTCTTTGACACTTGGGAATAAGCTTCTCGCATGCATCCCCGCCTATTGGGGACTACACCCAAAAAGGTTTTTCTGACACCCTTCCATAGTTGCGATCAGACCTGATAGCTGAACTCTCAAAAACTCCATTTTGGCACTCGGATCTTCCTGCTGATCGTCCTCTACCATGTTTCTTCCCGTATTCGCCCTCTAAGTTGGGCTGGTAAGGTTCTATAAATGCCAAGGGGTAGAGATTGTAGCCAGATTTCATAGTTTTGAGTGCACCCTGGACATTCCTCAAGAGTATCGACACCTAGCTTTATCGCATTATTCCAGAATTTCTCATATTTGCTTCCCCCCACGGCTTGGTATTTAAAGTAATCTACATCCTTTAGAAGGTCCATTATTGGGGGGACGTCTTGCATCCTACCCAACTGACGCATCACCCTTCTTAGACTGTAAGGCCTAGTGTAGTTAAATCCTATCAAAACTAGAAAGAGTTGCATTTGGGATCCAATCAAGATTTTCTTAGGACGAAACCACATATAGGACCAAAGAATGTTTTCCGGAGTTCTTGATTCGAGAAATTCGACCCAGTCATTGACTCCTATAGGAAAAGAAAATTTGTCAAAAGACATTCTCTCTTGCATGGCTTGCACTCGATCATTCAGACAACGGTCGACCACATCTTCTTTAATCAAAGAAGGTGTATGCAGATGCTCCATCATCCACAACTGCAATATCAGATTACTCCCCTAAAAAAATCGTACCCCTCCTTTTACTTCAGTTAAAGCCTTATATATTTATGTTAAGATCATTGGTACAGTAGTGACCTTATCTTTTTTCTTTAATAAAGCTATCACCACTGATTGTAGACGAGTATTGATACATCTCTCATCTAATGGGAACACTAAGATGCCCAACAAATTCAGACAGAAAACATCAAGACGACGTTGTTCCCAGATTTTGTTGGTGGTACAGAATTCATCTCAAAAGCAATTGAAACACTCTAAGGATCCAAATCTAGCAAACAAATAATCAAAGGAAATCCAAGATTGTTTGAGACATCCCAGATGATTGTTATCTTTCTATCCACAGAGTCGAAGAAATCTCTTATGAGTATGATTGCGGGCTAAAATCATCTGCTGACCCATATAAGTCAATTAAAACAAACGAGATATTTCTGCCAGGGTAGGAGTTAATTCACAACTTCCGAACCTAAACACCAAATTCTTTCGATCCCAAAAAGTCAACACAGCTTCTATTATGTCTGGACGGGGCGTGAGATCCATGAGTGCTACAAGATTGCCTAACACTTTCCTCACTTCGTGCTTTTCAGAGTAGTCGAATGTGCCCCACCACTTGACCAACTTTTTGGGTACCTTGACAACCATAAGGACTCTAGACTTTGTGGATAGATCCATCCTGTAATAACACATAGGACATTAACTTAAACATTCGATAAGACAGGAAAAGATCCCCACCCATGGGATTGTGACGCAGACGTATATCGAAGGGACAGACCATTTTATGACTCAAATTTGCCGAACAGTAGCACTGAATAAAATCAGCCTACTTGGCAAGAATCCGCTAACAATACTAAATTACGCGGAGAAAAACCTAGGCTATAACTAAGACAAAAGCCAAAAAAATAAAGATTACCGAACCCACCGAGGGTTGCCTACGTATCCCGCCCCGAGGGATGGGAATCAGGTATGCTTAGTTCGTCCAAGTTGGACAATTAAGGATCAAACGAACCAAGACTTGACTTAAGAGACGCAATTGCAGAAGAACGATGAAAATAAAATCTTTTTGGGTTTTCAATTAGACGCTTCACACAAAACTGACACCAACAACTATGAAAGTGAAAAGAAATATTTTTGGTATTTTTGTTATATAAGATGTAAAAAACTCCTACCATCTTTTTTGCATTTTCTTTTATAAAAAAAAACTGCTTATTGTAAAAAAAATCTTTTTGAAGTTTTTGAATTATGAAAGTTTACAAAAGAAAAATGTTTTTGATGCTTTTGTTTTTTGACAAATGGGTATAAAAGGTAAACAAAATATTTGAATTTCGTTATTTTGAAAAAATAAAATGCAAAAGGTAAATTTTTTTTTCTTTTTGAATTTTTGGGTTGTGAAGAACAAAAGTCATGAAGAACTCTAAAATAAACTACTAAGCTTTTTTTTTTCTCTTTGACTCACTTTCCTTTATCTCTCTCTCTTTTTTTTATCGCCCACACACTTTACTTCTAACACATGCTTTCCCCAAATCAGTTCGTCAAATGACCACGTTACCCTCAGAGATGCAACATTTAGCACGCAGGGTTGCTTTAAAGGTGAGTCTCCTACAAAGGACCATGTGGGCCCCGCTAGGTCTCAATATGATGCACATAAGAATGACCTAAAGGCTGACCTATGTTGTGGTTTACTAACAAGGCCGTTCGGGGGAGCATATGGTTGATAGTGACTGCTTTGCTTTCCACCTACTCCATACATCCAACGGCTCCCCCCTAAAATAAGGGTGAGTCAACTAGAGTTCGTGCGCACGACGGGCACTCTGGGACTTGTTGCAGAAAGAATTGACTCGCGTTATGCCACTGATGACTGATATAAAGCGGTAACACAAAAAGAAAAACTGTAAACAAAGAGCACGGAAACGCATAACAATGATAACAATAACACAAACAATAATCACAAATAATGTTTATACACCCATAATGCCAAACAAAGCCGATAAGACTTCAAAAATAAGCTCGAATTCTGAAAAGATCCCTAGCAGAGTCGCCAGAGTTGTCACACCCCTTTTTCAACTCCAAAAAGATTATATCATTTTAAGTTCGAAAGGGTTTTTATTATTAAGTGACAAAAGAAAACGACTATTTCAAAAAGGATTCATTATATTCAAAACTCAGAGTCGCCACTTGGCATAAATCAGGTGTACCAAGTCACCTGTGGATATCCTTTTTCAAAACGGTTTTGACTCTGTAACACTGATCCGCAAACAGAGATTTCGGTTAAGGAATTTTGTTGACCGAGGGGAAGGTGTTAGGCACCCCTCGATCCCATGATTCGACCACAGTCGTTTGGAGGAGTATATCAGATAATTTGACACTACGAATGTATAAACCACACAAAAAACATAAAAAGATCAATCAAACAAACAAAAAAAACGAATCCCAAAATAGAGTATACAGTCCAATTATTACAACTCGAAATGAAAAAGGTACTGAAAAGTAAACCTACGCTAACCTACACCAAACTACGCTCCAATGCTTTACCTAATGCTTTGGGACTTCATCACGGGCATCCTTCGAATACATGATACGTCGGGTCATTCCCCTGTGAATAAATACAATTCCTTTGGGGCATTCCCCGGAAAATGAATACAATGTCAATTTCATGCGATAAATCAGAAAAACATCCAACAAATATTCCAAACACTCCAACAATTTCACCAATTCTAAATTTACCTACCCGAGTCTACTGTTTGCCTACCCGCTCGACAACATATAACGTTCAACATCAACAATGAATCAAAATACCATAATATTGACTTTTATCAATTTTCAATTCCCGACCCAAATCCATTCTAAACATCAATAAAGTGTCATTTCAACACGCAGTCCATTATCAAAAAATGAATCACAGAATCGTAACAACAACAATTCATATCATGTTCCGAATAGAATAAACGATGAAATAAAAAGATGAAGGAAGTAGAATTGGATCTCAATTTGACTATTTTATTTCGAACAACCAAGATGGATCGGAACTCACAAAGCCACGGAACCTCAACAAATCCACCTTCACGGTCAACTCATCAAGTCTCGGCCTCCTCGGACTATTTGAAGACGACAAGGGAACAACACAATTTTTTCTTCTTTTTGATCGATTTTAGACGATGATTCGACCGGAGTGGCAAACTCTGATAGGCTTGAAACAGTGACGGGAAAAGAGGGTTTTGACAAATTGTTGAAATTTACAATGAAATTGGACGGAAACAGAATGAATCTCGATGAATTTTGGATGGTTGATGATGTTCTCCGACGAGAATCGGCCGAAACAACAACATCGATGACTAGCGGTGTTCTCCGATTGGCGATTCCGGCGAGAATTTGCCGGAATAATTGTTCCTCTCTGATTTTTCTCTTATTTTTCAGCTCCCACATTTTACTCCCTCTCTCTCGCGCATTTTCTCTCCTCTCTCATGCTCAAATCTCTCTCTATATAGGGTTTTCTCTCCGTTCATGGTGGTTCTTTGTGTTTTTTATGTGAATCAGTGTATTTTATGTGTTTTATGGAAGAATCCCATGTGGTCTGTGCGTGTATGGAGTTTTTTTTGTGCTTCCGTGAAGAAAAAAGAGCTCCAAAATGGAATAAAAGAAAAAAAAACCTGTACGTGAGAATGTCCCCTTTTTTCTTGTGTGATGGAAAATATATATTGTTCAAGAAAAGAAAATAAAAGTGGTCCCTCCTAGTTGTTGTGATCCCTTCCTGGAAGTTTCCTCAATGTATATATTTCCTTTGTGGCCAAGAAAAAGGAGGGGGTCACGTGGGGGGTAGAGGTGAGGGTAGTTAGGTGAGGGGTGAGGTGTTGTTTTTTAATTGGGTGGGTTGTTGGAATATTAGAATGAGACAGAGTTTGTTATGACTTATTATTTGGATAAAAACAAAACAAAAATAAATACATAAATAAGTAAAAAATGAGGTGGTTATTTATTTTCTTGGGGAAAAATTATAAAAATAGGGTTAGATTGTGTAATATCGGAGTAAGAAATATTATCAACGGGACAAAATTATGTGTCTACACCTATGAGAACTTACCCCTAGTACTAAATTACTCAATTAAGGTATTAGTTGAACATATGAGGTAATAGGAATCTATTCAGTTCAGAGTGATTGATCGACGAATATGGTAGGGAGAAACGCAAAACCGTTTTATCATACAATTGCCAAAAGACTCAATTGAAGTTGTTGTTGATCCTATGAGAACTCACCCTAGTCCTAGATTAATCAATTAAGGTATTAGTTGAACATATGAGGTAGTAAGAATCAGTTAAGCTCAGAGTGATCGATCGACGACTTTGGTCGGGAGGAACACAATACCGTTTGATCATGCAATTGCCAAAAAGGCTCAATTAAAGTTGTATTTGACCCTGTGAGAACTCGCCTCTAGTCCTAGATTAATCAATTAAGGTATTATTTTAACATATGAAGTCAATTGAATTTGTATAAAAACAAATGTTAAACATGTTGCAACAGATTACGCATTTGTTGTAAATTATCAAATGGATTAAGTTATTTGTTGCAAAAGATTACACACATCTATTGTAAATTATCAAACAGGTGCTACCATCTGTTGCGCTAGATAATTGAGCTTTGGAAATTTTTAAACAAAAATTATCATTTGTTGCAGTTAGATGTTTTAAGATCCTTTTTTAAAAGCAATTTAGGTATTTTCTGTCCATGATTAAAAAGTTAAAATACTAAGGAGGTAAAAAATATTACTTGAATAACTCAAAAATCTCCTGAGTGAGTAGTCTTATTGGTCTTTTCAATGTCACCGTCTCCTCGTGCCCCTCAAAAGTTATTAATGAATATTTAAAATCCATATCTAGAATACTCTCTCCTTCATCTAGTAAGACTCAAATCATCCATCACTCTTTTGTATTCTCAATTCTCTTTCTTTTCATTTTTCCTCTCTTTTCTCTCTTCTTTCGGATGAGGATCCTTTCGGATCTCAATCGATCAATATCTTTTCTCGACTGAACTGGATGTTCTGATCCCTCTGCTTTTTTGACATTGCAGGTATGTGTAAGACCCCGCAAAAATTTCTAGCTTAATTTATTCCTTTAAGCTTATTAAGGGGTCCCAGACTTAGAAAATTCTAGCTAAGTGTTCATACTTGGTATAATTTTGGCCTTCAAAAGTTGGAAATCTTATTTTGCGACCTTTACATCCATTATATTGTGATATTTGAGATAATTCATGATTAGGAATGTCCGTAGGTGTTCTTGGATAAGTTTCAAATTTTTTGGACTACGTTTGAAACACCTTTGGAGTTCCAATCGAGTGAATCAACGCGATCTCGATGCGTCGCGTCGACTATCATGTTGATAATTATTTTTTCCAGCTGCAGTGTCAAATTCCAGTGAATCAACGCAGACTTGACGTGGCGCATTGGCCATCGCGTCGGTCTGCGCATCGATAACATAGTTTTTAGTCATTAAAAGGCCGCATCCTTAGGGGTAATTGGGTCTTTTTTCCATGACCTTCAGCCACTAAAATACAAAATTAAACCCTTTGGAGAGAAAAATTCATTCATTCTTCACAAAAATCTCTCAAGAGCAAACCCCAGGAGAATTAAATTCAAACTCAAGATCCAAGAATTTTACCATCATTCTTCAAGAATTTCACAACCAAGGTATGTGAAGTATTCATCCAAGGGTTCCTTCCACTCCTGGAGTCCAAGAAACTCTTTTAAAAGTTCAAGAAGAATGATTTAATGATTTCCATGGTTTGAATTAAAGTGTATTCATCACTATTTCTTAATTGGGTTTCTAAATTCATGATGTATTAATTGATATGTGTGATTTATTATGTGAATTCATGTTGATACCCTAGTAGGGGTGAAATTGGGATTGAATCATGATGTTTCCATATTGTTTTAGTATTATGTGCATATATTATGCCCCACAAATGTTTGATGAATTGTCCATGTGAATTGAATATTGAAATTTTATCATGTTTAGCATGTATACAAGTTTATGTCATGCAAGTGTCTGCTTAAATGCCCAAGAGAATGAATGATGACTAAGTTGTTAACTATCATGCTTCAAGATTATGCCATGTCTTTTAAATTTATGCTATCGAGTCCTGAGGGTATCTAATACCCAATAATTTAGCTATTTACCTATATCCAGTGTCAGTTATAGAATAGTCTCAGTCATATCATGATCAATAGAATTTAGTCAGTTACAAAACTCAGGAAAACTCAGTAGTATCCTGTTCAAAACTCAGTAGGCTTAGACAGTTCCCAGAATTCAATCAGTGATTAGTTCAGTACTCAGTGAACTCTGTTTCAATCCATTCTAATTTAGTATTCAGTTCAGACCTCAGTAAACTCAGTCATCTAACAGAACTCAGTAGCATTCAGTCAGATAATAGAATTCGGTAATATTCCGTCAGTCAGCGAAACTCAGTGAACTCAGTTTAGTTCAGTTATAGAGTATGATCAGTAACTATTCAATCAAGCATAGTACAAACTAAGAAATTAGTTCAGTGTCCATTCAGTTGGGAGTAGGATTCAGCACTGAGTGAACCCAAGGATGGGGGCTCACCTGTCAGTAGAGGGTGTGGTCCTTAGAAGCAATCCTTGTATTCTAAAACTACATAGCTAGTGTAGGTTGAAATTTCTCTCTACAAGACTAGGGTTGATGTATCTTATTTGAGTTTTCCTACCAGAGAGGGTTGACAGAAGAGCTTTCAATCAGAGAGGGTTAACTCACAACTTGTCTTTACCCGTGGTACGTTACTAACACCCTTCCAACTGGGGTCACAGGTTGGACGTCGGTTGTATTTGTGGCACGTCGATTAGATGATTACCTCCCATAGTTTCAGTTTTAGATTCAGTCTTCAGAATAAAACTCAATTCAGTTCTACAAAAAATCAAAATTGTCAGATACAGTCACCCAGCTCAGTTTAAAACTCAGTATAGTTCCACAGAATCAGGACTGTTAGATACAGTCATTTAGTTATTAGTAATTCAGTATTAGAAAACTCAGATATTAGTTAATCAGTATTCAGACTCAGTATTCAGTGTTATCACAATCTCAATTACAGCTTATGTATTCATGCATGTACTCTCATTGAGTCATACTCATGTTATTCAGTTAGTATTGTTCATGCATATGAACCCATATATTTCAGCCTACCTCACTGAGAATACCAGTACATTCAAAGTACTGGCACATACTTTTCTTTTGCGCTATGATGTTTTATATCACAGGTTCAAATGCACGGACCCCAAAGCACCCTTAGCAGTTCATATTCTCAGCAGATAGAGTTAGTGGTAAGTCCTCATAGTTCGAGGACCGTGATTATTATTTCAATATTACAGATCATTTTCAATAGTCGGAGTTAGTTAGGGGCTTGTCTCATCAACTCCACAGTTCAGACAGCTTAGAGGCTTATTTAAACTATAGTTTTCATTTAGTTGTTTAGTTTTCAGTATTGATGTTCAGTTTTGGTATTGTTATACCTTATTCAGATTTATTTCAGTATTGAACCTTATGAAAAGTTTCCACCTAATTTTTGCATATTTATAGTGTTATTATTCAGTTATTACAGAAGGTACCAGTCATGGGTTAGCTTGTGGTCGTTCGGAATTATGAGCACCGTATAGCGTTCGGAGAACAGACTCGGAGTGTTACAGTATGTTTCACTATTGCTCTTTCCATCTCATCTTCTTCTTTGTATGTCATTTAAATTAGATATTTATATTTATTGCTATTAATGATATACCCATTACCAGTTTCCTATTTATTGAGAAAATTGAAGGAAAGGTGACTTTTAAGTCTTTAATGATCAAACCGTTGTTTTTATTAAAATATGCAAAAAAAGTCATCTGTTGGGAGAACTTAAAAAGCTTTGTTGTCAGTATAGTTTTTTTATGTCTTTTGCTTGTTATTTTTGTGTTGTTGTTGTTGGGGGTGTTGGTTGTGTTGGAACATATGATGTTGTTTCTTTATTGTTGATACTGTTATTGGTGGTGTTGCAATAGTTTTCTCAACTGTTGCAACTGATGAATCATCTGTTGGAACAGACGGAGTATCTGTTTGAAGAAATCAAACCAATAGCAAGGCTGGTTTGATTTATGCCAACAGATGACCCATCTGTTGAAACATGTCATCCATCTGTTGCAATAGATACCCCATCAGTTGAAAAGAGAAATCAAACCAATAGCAAGGCTGGTTTGATTTATTCCTGCAGATGAACCATCTGTTGTAAGATGTCATCCATCTGTTCTAATGGATACCTCATCGGTTGATCAGATGGGTAATCTATTGTATCAGATTGGTCATCTATTGATTCACTCAATTTTGTGTTACCCTTTTGTAATATTCTTTTTGTACTTCTCTTGTTTGACATCAAATGTATTTCTCTTGTTTGTAGATAGAAAAAAGTGAAACTGGATCCACTTTTTCCCTACCAACATTAAAGGCTAGAGTAAAGATGGGTTCAGAGGAATAAGCTGCTTGCAGATGGAACCACTTCATATGTGGGAGGTATGTGTTACTGATCATCCTATCATGAAAACACACATCCAATATAATAATTTTGTGAATGTTTGTTCTTTACCTATTAGGCGTTAATCCTTTAAACAAGATATGACATTCTACATTTAAGATTGTTAGGTTCGAACTGGTAAGGCCGAGGGACCAAGTAGGCGGTGTCGATACCCCGTTACGATTTAATATCGATTTATGCTTATGTTTTTGTGTCAAGTTTGGGGAAGGGTTCAAGGTTTTGGCGGCAGTGTAAATATCCAATAGTGATTGGACCAATTTTAATGGCATAATGGACTTCTTGAAAGGCCTTCGAAGTCTCGCACTACAGCAAACAACGATGGAACCAATAGAAATTCCCCTGTTCTAAATTTATATGGATGAGTTATTGGAGGAGACTATTATACAACAGAAGGAACTTGGGAGAATACCTGTGCGGGAAGGGGGAGATTGAGAAGGCAATTTATTATCTCGGACCTTGTTTAAGAGGAAACACAGGGTAGGAAGGAAAATGTAGCAAAATTGGCTGATGAAATTTACATGGAAAAAAAATGGATGAGCTGCGAATGTGAAAGTCTATCCAAAAATGAAAATCCATCAGTCGTTGAAGAAAAACAAGAATGGTCAAGAGGACTGGAGTTGGTCACTTTGCTAGAGACTGCAACTAGCGAGCGTGGCCTCAATGAAGACCCACAAAATACAACACCAGAACTCTAAGGAAGTAGCTTCGCGAGCACGGAAGGTGGTAAGATTGTCGGTCAGAATTGAAACCTGAACTAACTACTCCTGAATTAAAAATACGGGATCAAGCCAAGGTGGCAATTTTTGAAGTTAAACTGCATCAATGTCTCCTTTTTATGGCTCTGGTCAGGTCAAAGGCAGTGGAAACAACAAGGCATGGTATTTCTATCCAACTTCAGACCTTTTTATTTCTGCTGCCATTGACCTGATCATAGCCACAAACAGAAGGCATGGCATGGAAGTTAGACTTCAAAAATTGATGCCCTGGCTTCCCTTATTTTTAATTCAGGAGTTGTTGGTTCAGGTTTCAATTCGGACAGACAGTCTTACCACCTTTCGTGCTTGCGAAGCTGCTTCCTTAGAGTTCTGGTGCTGCATTTTGTGGGCCTTCATTGAGGCCACGCTCACTAGTTGCAGTTTCTAGAAAAGTGACCAGCTTCAGTCTTCTTGACCATTCTTCTTTTTCTTCAACGACTGATGGATTTTCATTTTTGGATACACTTTCACATTCACAGCTCATCTAGTTTTTTTATTTTCCATGTCAACTTCATCAACTAATTTTGCTACATTTTCCTTCTTACCCTGTATTTCCTCTTAAACAAGGTCCGAGATGATATATGGCCTTCTCAACCCCACTTCCCTCACAAGTATTCTCCCAAGCGCCTTTTGCTGTATAATAGTCTCCTCCAGCAACCCATCCATATAAATTTGGAACAGGGGAATTTCTATTGGTTCTATCGTTATTTTCTGTAGTGCGAGGCTTCGGAGGCCTTTCAAGAAGTCCATTGAGCCATTAAAATTGGTCCAATCACTATTAGATATTTACACTGACACAAAAAACTTGAACCCTTGCCCAAAATTGACACAAAAACATGAGCATAAACCATCATTAAATATTAACGGAGTATCGACATCACCATCTTGGACCCTTTCAGCCTTATCAGTTCACACCTATCAAACTAAACTGTACAATGCAGGATCTTGTTTGAAGGATCAGTGTTTAATCGGTAAAAAACTGCATTCACAAAATCATTGCACTTTATGTGTGTCTGTCATGGCAGCTTGAGCAATAATATACATAACTGCCATGCATGAATGGATCCATTGCACGCACCTTATTCTTCCTACCTCATCAGGACATGCCATACAGTGTTGTTTATTCATGTGTACGCATGTGATGAATATTAAAAAAGATGTGTGAAGAGTCATGACTTTTTATCTCAACATATTTAAAATAGCTGATGAATCAAAATCTCCATCTGTTGTAACTGATGAATCAACCGTTGGAAGAAATCAAAACATCTTCTCCAACATATGGTCCATCTATCGCAACAGATAATCCTCTGTCATAACAGATAATCCATATGTTGCAACAAATAGTAAATCTATTGCGAAAAACCAGACAGTGTTTATTCATCTGCATGCATGTGATGACTATTAAAAAAGAGATGAAGAGTCGTGACTTTTTATCTAACATATTCAAAACAGCTGATTAATCGAATTTTCCATCTGTTGCAACTGATGAATCAGCTGCTGGAAGAAATCAAAACATCTCCTCCAACAGATGGTCTATTTGTCGCAACATATAATCCATATGTTGCAACAGATGGTAAATCTATTTTGACAGACTTCAGACCATCTGTTGCAATAAATGCTAAATCTATTGCGATAGATGAATGATCTATTGTAACAGCTCAATAATACTGGCTGTTAGCAAGAAACCGTTTTGAAAAGGTGAGAAGTATTATTAATTAATGTAAAAGAAAAAGTTGTGACTTTTCACAGAAAATAAAATGCCACCAGTTTGAATGTAATTAATACAATGGAGTTGAACATACGTGCCTTTTGTACTTACATATCCAGATTCAATCCTCTATAAATAGGTCCCTCCTTAATCTTTATTCTGTTAAACTTTGTTTATTTCTTGCATTTTTTCTTTTCGTGTGACATCTTCAACCACTTCTCTTAAAAGAGCAAATTCCTTTCTCATCGCGGTAAGTTTTTTTCGGTGTAAATCTACCAGTTTGTAGAATACGTTGTATTACAGTTGACTCTTTTCTTTACATTTGTCAATTCATCGGTGTTCTAGATATGAATGATTCTGTTTGGGACATTACTATTCTTCCCGACACAGTGCGAGAACTTCAGAGGTAAGTTAATGACCTGCAGAGGGAGTTGGTCGTTGTGAGAGCGACGACATTCAAAGAAATGCAGAGGTTGATGAGGGTTCTGCTGCTGCGAGTTGATTGACCGGCTGTCATTAATGATGATGATGATGATAATAATAATTATAATATATTCTTTCTTTTAGCGTATGTATTTTAATTTTTTATATTAGATTTATACCTAATATATTTTATTTTTCATTTAATGAAAAAATTATTTTTAGTCGACTTTGGCTTTTTAATTCTTATTTAATTTTCATTATGTCTATTTCTTCTTCTAAACTTACATGTTAACATGTCGACAGTTGGAGGTAAAGAGCAATTTTGAATCTAGTAGCAATAACAATTTTGGCTTTTGAGTTCTTTCAACAGATGGACCATGTGTTGGAATAGATTGGTCATCGATTGGGATTCTGTCAACAGATTATCCATCTGTTGCGACAAATTTATCATCTGTTGGAGGAAAATATTCCAGTTTGATGAAACTGTATTGTGTTCTTCCAACTAATGTCTATCTGTTGCCATAGATGGGTAATCTGTTGAAAATATATGTGGTCTGCTGTATTATTTAGTTCATGTTTTGCCTTTTTTTTATTGATGCACAAGTTATTAAAAAAGATATTTTATATATAATAAATGATAACATTACGTTCACAACAATGATTTAAATATATAAAAGTCCATCACAAATAACAACACAAGTTTTTGCAACTACAATGATCATGGTGGATTACGATTTGGGCATGTAGTTCTTTTGTGACCAGCGCGCTTACATACAGAGCACTTGTTTCTTCTTGATAAAAATGATTCTCCTACTCCACGCCTCCTCTTATATGACTTTCTTTCCGGTTTGATAGTGCTTGGGTCAATATATGAAGGAGGTATTAATCTCTCCATAAGCTCTGCAGGAACAACCCAAGATTCTTTGGGAGGCACCGGAGTAATTTGTCCACTATATGTCATTTCATATTTTTCCAACGAATAATATTAAGAGGAGTTCTCGTAAACTTCAGTTCCATATTTATGACCGTATTGAGCTCGAAACGCTACCATAACATGTGGACAGGGTATTTTGTCCAAATAAAAAACTCTACATGTACGAGATCTTGTTTGAAGATCGATCGTCGCAACATCACCATGACCGGTGATACTGAATTTGTAATCTGCCATTTTATGAGATAATAACCTATTCCCCAAACTGACGTTCGTTGATATTATTTTTTTGATTTCGAGAACCAATCGGGTTCTTCTTTTTGGGCACTTGAACTACACATGCCTTTCATTAAAAAATTGCCCATACTTCTTGTTTATTTTTTCAAACATAGCCTTGATGAAAAATCCCTTTCATCGCTACATAATGAATTCACCGATTCATCTATGTTTGATGTCATAATATTGTACCTATACAAAAAAACTCACTTAGCACGACATCATAGTAACTCAAATAAGACATTAAATTCATAAGAATGTACCTATCTACCAGACAGAATGTCCGGCTCTATCTCTCGAAATTGACACGTATGAGAAATTCTACTACCTTGGGATTCACATCCATTATTTGATTGAAATGGTCTAAAAACTCCTCTCAACTATATGCTTTAGCTTCTCTATAAAAAAGGGTCGCAACCCATTCGTTGTGATAGTTGGTCTGAATGTTCTCTCCAAGATGCATGATGCAACAATTAAAGTAAGCTGAAGTGAAGAAAAGTGAGTCTATCTTTGGAATACTTGGATTCCTATCCGATAGAAAACACAACTCTTTGGTAACTTTGATGCAGCTTCGCAGTTGTTAAAAAAATCATAAGAGGCATCATATTCCTTGTCCGCTACACAAAAAATGACAGGAAAGATGTGATTCTCTATATCTTGCAGAACTCCATTATCGTAGTTGAGAAGGGGGAATAAGTCTAAATCAATGGACATGGCGGGAGCTTAGTATTTTCTTAGTCGTTCAAAAGTCAGACTGTCGTAAGCGGACCTCCACCGGTGGATCTGCAATGTACACCCAAACACTCCCGTTTCTTTCTTGGTCAACAAAGAACCACACAACTCACTCACATTCTTCACTACTCCTACAGGATTGACAGAGTTCAGCTTTCTGAAGGGAATTTGATTGTCTCAATAAATCATGCGGCCTAGATGCTAATAAGATAAAAACCCAAGACTCAAGCATTTTCGATCTCTATTTTTGTGTGAAAGTATCACCTACTCCTCAAGAAGGTACCGTCGATGACTATGCCTTTTCTCAAATGTCAAAAACGTTGAATCCAAGCACCATAGGATACAAAAAGGTACTTGAACCTTCCATTTTCATCAAGATGCAATACCGTCTTACTTTCGGGATTTGTGTACTCAATCATGTAACGGTAGACATCCAGGACTGCATACCCATGCTTGTGTGTCCCCCTAATCAAGTCCTTGGCATTCCCCATAGTCGTATATATCTTTTAATAACTGACCAGGACACCTAATTCCATAAGGATTTGATTCGCCATAACCCTTGTTGAAGGGCCTTTGCCATCGGGAAAACTACTCCTGAAATATTCACCGAGGACCTTTGTCGTGGCATGAGAATTTTAGCCCGAGATGTGATTTGAACCACATGTGTGATGCTTTTCATGTTTATGAATGACAAATCTGTCAGAACTTGCGTACTTCACTACTCTGAACCACTACTTGTATTTTGAATTAGCCCATTTGAAGCAAAAGACACTACTCAAATTAATCACCTTCTTTATTCTGAAATATTTTTGCAAGCAAGAAATAAACAAAGTGTTAGATAGTTCATTTTTGTCCTTGAATGACATTCCAATAAAAAAGCTGGTCCCGTCGTCTTGAATATTTCTAAATTATGTCGATTGGGAAGAACTGCACATCGTATTGGTCGCATCAACGGGTGTAGGTATTTGATCATTATTTAGAATATTCATGTATAGATCATCCAACCTATCATTAAAGACGTCTTCTTGTTCTTCTTCTTCTACGTTCTGGTTCTTATTCTCTCTCGTCTTTTCAACCATGTACACCTTTAACACCAGCCTGGATGAATCACTAAGATAAGCACGCAACTAAACCTGATCGATTATCTTGAAAGGTAGTACCCTCTGATTTTCAAAAGAGTTGTGCATGTAGCTAATGATGAGTTCTTCCAGTTGACAATTCAGTCCACAATAGCTGATGATTAAGTTCACAAAATCATCATACAAAACATTACTTTGGACTATCATAATTATCATTTCTAAGATTTTACCCTCCTTCCAATGCCATACATATTGATTGCTCTTCTCGATCTATTGATGATGACAAACCACCTCTATTATTATTGATCCCTCCATTAGTGACACCTAAATAAAGTCATTTGTTCAAAAAAGTTGATAGTGATTTTATAGTGCGGTAAATGAATCCCAATAGATGTGTAATCTGTTGCAATAGGTAAGTGATCAATCTCAACAGATTACTTACCTGTTGGAATTCATGTTATGCTCTTGAAGATGATTTCAATAGATGAGTTATCTATTGTAACAGGTGAATCATATGTTGCAATAGACTATATATCTGTTGCAATTGATGAAGCGCCTATTAGGATAGATGTTACAGTACTAAATCACCTTTGAAGTTGATTCCAACAGATGAGTGATATGTTGTAACAGATAATTATCTGTTACGACAGATGACTTACCTGTTGCGGCAGACGACGATCTGTTGGAATTGAGCTCAGGTTATATCGCAACAGGTTACTAATATGTTGCAATATATATTTACCATCTGTTGGAATCAAGTTCAGGTTCTGCTGCTACAGATATTTACCCTATTGCAACAGACAACACGTCTGTTGGAATCGAATTTAGGTTCTGTTGCAACAGGTTACTTATCTGTTGAAATAAATATTTATCACGTTGCACCAGATAACTAATTTATTGCAATAGATGAGTCATATATTGCAATAGATGACCCATCTATTCGATTCATGTTAAGGCCTATAGAACCATAAACATGAATCCAACATATCAGTCTTTCGTTGAAACAAATATATCATCTATCGCAATAGATGATTTATCTATTTAAACAGATGGCTCTTATGTTTGATTCATGATCGAGTTCTATTCATTTTTGGAAAAACATCACAGTAGCAGTTACCCAGATGACAAATTCAACTAAAAATCATAAATTGACTTACGAAGATCTCCTATGAAGTAATGCCAAAATAGAAAGTGATGTTCGAAATAAAATTTGACCTAAAAAATTGGTCAATTAGCAACAGTAGAGGTAACAACAATAACAAATGGTCAACAAGAAGAAGATGAAGATGATAATGACGTAGAAGATGCCAAAGTAATGCCAAAGTGGAAAGCGATGTTCGAAACAAAATTTGACATAAGAAATTGGTCAAATAGCAATAGTAGAGGTAACAACAACAACAAATGGTCAACAAGAAGAAGATAAAGATGATAATGAAGTATAAGATGATGATAATGAAGCAGAAGCTGATAAATAAAGCAGCAGCAATAACGAACAACAAAAATCGCTAAGAGAGGAAAAATAATGGATGAGAAGAGAGAGAAAAATACCTTTTTTTCCTCTATTTTCCGTTATATTAGGTAAACATTTGCATCAAAGTGTAAATTTAAAAACTTCTAAGCTATTCTCAAACCTACCCAACTTTCTTTATCCATAATAAAGTAATTGTCACCCCCACTCAATTATTAAGACTTGTATCACCTACATCTCATTTTAAAACTTTTTTGTCACCTACAACTCAAAGCCCCTAAATAGTTGGCCTTTTTCTCTGAAATTTATTATTCCAAAGTTGTTTGTTGACAAAAAAAATTATTATTGGAAACTAAGAGAAAATCTAGAGCAAACCCAGCACCAAAGAAGAAGATGCCCAAACTTGAAACAGTCTTCACTTGTCCATTCTGTTGTCAAGAAGGAGGTGTAGAATGTCCAATTGATATGAAGAATTTGATTGGTAAGGCCATTTGTTATAACTGCCAAGCAAAATTTAGTATGAAGGTCACATTTTTTACGGAGCCTACCGACATATACCATGAATGGATCGATTACTGTGAACGAGGCAATAAGAAATCTGTTTGATAAGTTTAGATGATCATATTGTGAACGATGACAATAAACCTGGTAGTGTATGATTTTGTTCTCATGAGACCATATTGTTATGACATGTAGTATATGTTTTTATGCTGATTAGCTTTGTTTTGAATCGTATTTGAATCGTAGTAGTATTTCGTCTTATAGTTTCCTTATGATGATATATAGACCATTATAGTGAATGAATAGATGAATGTGAATGCGTCAATAAAAATCGTTATTAATAAGTTTAGATGATCATATTATGAAAAAACGACAACCGATCTTGGAGTGTATGATTTTGTTCTTATGAGACCATATTGTTATGTCAGTGTAGTGTATATTTGTGTGTTGATTAGCTTAGTTTGCAATCATTGTAGTATTTTATCTTATAGTTGCCTTATGATATATTAGAGGATCAATATGTAAGTTGATTACCTGGTGCATGTTAGGGTACTCTAATTGTTATGTTTCTTATTCCAAATATAAAACATGTAGTATTGATTCATGTATTAGAACATTACTCAAATATCTTATTAACTTTATGATAATTGATTAGCATAAATTCATTCTTGTGTTGTTTATATGTCATATGTGTGCATAAGAGGTTCATCTGCAGAGATTATACAAATGGTTAAGGTGGGAATGGAAGTATTTGTAAAGGTCAATCCTCGCTATTATCTTGTTGGGGTAGATCAATGATACATGTTGTTCTTTTGTAATCATGCTACATTTGCTACATATTTTGTGCAGATTTGAATATCGGCACCAGTGGAACTCGCCACTATGTCTAATGGCTGCATACATAGAATTGCAGGGTGAGCTTCTTGGCTAATCTGCAACACTAGACTCCAAGTCTATCTTTATTTATCGGCTTTTTATTCCGTATCGTGCATCAGAGGTTGCACTTCTATTTATTTACTCTTAGACCCTCTTAATTCATATAGCTAGGTTTTGGGGAGTTTTTGTATTGTTCTGCGCTTGTGTTATTTTGAGACACCTTTATGCTAAATATGTGTTTTTATTGTTATTTTCATGCCTGGATAATAATAAAAATTGGTAACACCTAGACTTTTTACGCCTACTAAGTTGTATTGTAGGTGTTATCATGACTTAAATATCTTTGGATAGTGCACAATTTTCTCTAAAGTAAGAAATGGTAGAGAAAAGTACTAACTATGCATTATAATTTTGTAAAATGTGGAGAGAATTTTGAAACACCCTAAACTTTGGCCCTTGTAAGAATTTCTTAGGTTTTGGACACTCTGGATAAGGTACGACTCAAAGGTACCAATCGTACCCTTGGATACGACTTGGGGTGCCTATCTCGTATGCTAGGTAGTGGATTTTGGTTGGGATTCTTCCCAAGATATGACTCAACATTATACTAGTCATATGGTAGGATACGAGGTGTATGATGCCAAGTCGAATGATGCTTAGTGTTTAGTCTTGATAAATCTGTTCAAGATATGGTTTGTGGGCACCATTCGTACCCTAAGGTATGAGTTGGGGTTGTGTTGTCGCATGTTGGTTAGTATAGGGGACTATGGTGGGGTCTAGGGTACTAGTTAGGGTACCACTCATACCCTAGGGTATGGGTTGGGGGTTGAGTCGTACCCACCTGGGACTTGGTTTTCAGTTTTTAAGCTGAGGGTAGTCCGGATATTTTCCACCTCAAAACCTTATGTCCCCATGTTATATAACCCTTGGTGGCCTCTCATAACACACTTTGAAGAATAGAAACACTTTAAAATGCTCTCTCAAACTCACTCTTGAAGATTGTAGGCTAGGGTTTCTACAAGTGTTCTTCAAAGGGCTTAAGTGTCAAGTTTCTCTATGGAATCTTCTTGTATAAGGCATGGAGCAAATCCAACTAGAAAAACTCACATTGGGATTAGGGATAATCAGGCTCGAACTGATGATTTCCACCACGTCAAGGTGACACTCTACCGCTGAGTTATATCCCTTCCCCGCCCCATCGAGAAATAGAACTGACTAATCCTAAGGAATCTTCTTGTATAAGGCATGTACTCCTTCTCTCATTATTATTTCTAACTAAAGTCATGTTTTATTATGTTTTAAACATGGATTATGAATCATAAATGGTGGTTTTGAAATCAATGTTGAGGGTCTTGATGCATATTGTTGGGTATTGGTTTAAACTATGTTTTTATATGTTTTGGTGATGGTTTGCGCATGTGGGTTCTTGATGATTATGATTTAACAAATGGGTCATGGGTAACCCTAATATTGATGGTTTATGCTTTGATTTTAGTCTTGGTAAAGGTATACCGTCAACATGTTTGATAAAATGCCTAAGAGAATATTTTTACTCTATTATGAAACTTTTATTGAAACTATTGCATGGTATGGTTTGGTAATAAAACCCTAAATGGATTTGAATGGCTTTGCTTTGGTTTAAATAATTAAATGGTATAAATAGTTTTGAACGGTATGCATGGTTTTGGTTGGTTAAATTGTAAGGCCTTGATGGCTATGAAATTGTTTGAGTAAAAACCTTGTGGGGCACATGGAAATCACCCAAGTGAATGAAATAATGAAATTGGTTTGAATGATGAACATCTTGTGAGGTACATGGGAATCCCTCAAGAAAAACTTAATAATGAAATACTTGTGGGGTACACGGGATCCCCCCCCCTCAAGTAAGCCTAATAATGATGTACTTGTGGGGTACATTGGAATCTCCCATGTAAAAAAAATAGTGTAACCTATGGGTTACATGGGAATCCCCTAAGGTTTGGCTAAGGACATTGCGTGCAATCTATAGTCGCTATGACGATACCACTACTCATAGCCTTGGTTAATAATAATGGCATAATAGTTTGGTCGGGTGAAAATGATTTTAATTTGGTAATAATAGCAGAGTGCGATAGCTAATCATGAAAGTGTGAGTCCAATGGACAGACATTGGAAACTCATGTTTTCCAATATAAGGGAGGTCATAGCGATCATAGATGATACTATGAGGTACATGAGAATCCTCTAAGTGCACTGTACATAGGTATCATGGAGAGCGAAGCGTACTCAGGAATCTCCTACTCTTATGGTATCTTTAGTTCATGTGGCTACACGCATCGAGGCTTATTTAGAGGGTTACACTGGACCCATATAGTCTGTGGGTGGTTCTAGAACGGTTAAGCTACATATATCCTGGTTAATAGTTTTAAAGGTATGCTAAACCTGATTTTCTTTTTCGGCATGGTTTATATATGTATATATGTATAGATATGTGTGCACGGTTGGTTTACTTGGTTTTCAAGATTGACATTATTTTATCCTTATCCTGAGTGCATGCTAGCATTCACCTACTAACCCGTCTTTAGATGGCTGCATCCCAACACAATACAGGAACCGACCATACTCCTCCTCCTGCTTATTGATCGAATTTGGAGATAGTCGGTGTTGGATTGAAGTGGTGAGCTTTCATAGTTCAGAAGACATCTATTTTATGTCATGGATTACTATATATACTTTGTCTTTTCTTAGACTTGATTTTTGGCTATGGTCGGGGGCATGTCCCGACTAGGTACTCTTTGGTTTGATTTAGAGGTTTTGTATGGACAACTGTGGACTTGGATATGAATTGATCATGTTATATATATGTATATACATTGGGGTATCATTTTTATTTTGGTTTATGGTTTTGGCATGGTTAGTGGTTTCAGTTATTGGATGGATTGACTTGATTAGGTTGGCCTCGGATATAGGCTTATCCCAAAGTCATTACATAAAAGTTTCTCTATCTTGTTATACGTTCGGAGTTCATTCGACTCAAGATATATGTTGGTTAGTTGGGTTGGGTATCGAACGTAGTCTCCAGTCCGGGTTGGACTTGAGATTACCCATTTACGACAAGGTTGCGGTTTGGGTCGTGTCAAATTTATAGGCTTACTCATGGTGTAAAAAACCCTTCTCCTTTCGTTTATACAAAAAAAGACATGTGGTCTCTCCAAAAGTGTCTATTTTTTAATATTTGTCCCGGCTTAATTGTTTTTTAAAAAAAGTGACCTAAACATGAAAAGAATCGCTGGAAAGAACTTTTGTTGCCTAGTCAAGCATAAGTTCTAGCTTTTTTTCTTAAAAGGATCAACGTGTGGTCAATTGACCAAGTCCATTGTCTTGAAATATCCAGAAACTTTAACCTTATAGGAAAAAACTAGAACTTTTTTTCTTAAAAGGATCAACGTGTGGTCAATTGACCAAGTCCATTGTCTTGAAATATCTAGAAACTTTAACCTTATAGAAAAAAACTAGAACTTATGCATGGCAGGCAACAAAAGCTTCGCCTCTGTTGCCAATCAAATATCAGTTATAGCTTTTGCCTTATAAGGCAAAATTTGTGGTCATGAGAAGGTTCATTGTATTGGAATATTCTAAATTTCTGTCTTATATGCAAAACTAATTTAAATCCACAACTTATGCTCGATGGACAACAAAAGTTTTTCCTAACGAATTTTCTAAAGCGGAAACTATTTTTTAAAAGCTTTATGCCAATAAATCAAAAGCACCCCATATGAAAGTCATTTCTGAACTTACCCCCATTTATGTGTCATTCGCTTTTGCAATGGGTAAGTAAAAAATAGTGTTGGAATGAGTGATAACTTTTCTAACAAAATTGTAAAACTAGTGACTTTATCCTCCAAAATTATTTTTTTATGTTTTAACTAATCTTCAGGAAAAAAATTTATGTTCTCTCTCTTAGTTGACAGACTTCATAAGAAAGTTATGTTTTCTGTCTAAGTCAATCAAGCGCCTCCTCAAATAACTATTATGATAATCTCTATTTAATATGATTGACTTACAAGTTTAAAGTTAAAAGTAAATACCCCTACTAATTTGTATTTCACTAATGAACTACAACAATGTGAACTTTTTTATTATTCTAATTGTGACTATTTATTATAATCCAATACACTATTTGGATCCTACTAAGTAACCGTGAAATTAATTACAGTTGAACAATGAACTTTTTTTCTAATATGTTCGACATGGAAATAGAGAAATATTTGCACTCTAACAAATGAATTTGGATGATTTATATCAAAACAAATAGTTGATAAATAAAACAACAGACTCCAATCATAACATGATTTCAGACACTCACCCTATCTTATCGAAACAAAAATAAAAATAAAATAAAATAAAATAATAGACTCAAACTTTTAGAAACCCTTCTATCACATCATTTCAGACACTCACACTATCTTAACAAAATAAAATAAAATAAAATAATAGACTCACACTTTTTGAAACCCTTCTATTAGACAAACATACCAAAAATAAAATTTTAAAGTTACTCTAAACTTAGCACATTCTTAGACATCCCTCTTATAAAGAAGACTCACATAATTTTTTCTCTAATTAAAGCCTCAAGTTCAAGTCCAAATCATTTTGTTCTTCAGCTATATTAACTATTTCATCTGCATTTGATGAAATAGGAACGTCTAATTGATTCATCAATTGTTGTGTAGCAATAGTCTCATTTGGATTGGCAAATGCTGAATTTGAACCTTCAACAACTCTGTTTCTTCTTACCATTTGTTTCCGATTGACAGGTGGTGCGCTGCTCCATCTTATCAGCTGGTTACGATTCAACGACGATGTTGGTTGGACAACAACTCCATCATTTCTTCGCAAACTTGCATGTTGTGGGGCAACATGTTGAGCTGATGGGGGATTTCCTGGCAAAACAATGTTGGATGCATATACATGAGAACGTAGAATGACAACCTGCTCAGTCACTGGATGAGTAGTTCGAACATGATTTATGAATTCTAAATAAGTGCGAAATATTCCATTGCACAAAGGGCAATGAAGTAGTACACGAGAATGTGCTACAAATAAAGAAGAAAAATTTGCATGATGCATATTTGAAGTACGAATGACAAAATCTTTCTCTAAAATAAGAAATGGTTTAGAGAGAAGAACCAACTATGCACTATAATTTGTAAAAGGTGAAGAGAATTTATAAGTTTTTTCATGGTATAACCTTCTTCCTTCATTTATGTATTTCATTTACAATGATAAGTTCAAATTGATTACTTAATCTGAGCTTTAAATTTGTACTTATACCTAGTATTATACCATGTTACACCAATCTGACCTTTTTTTTGACTTTTCATTTCATTAGTAAATTGCTGTAGTCTGATCTTTTTTGAATTATGACTATCATTATATTATAGTAATCTAGTACATTATAGAATGGATTCTAGTAAATTCTAATAAGGGGATTTTTCATAAGTAGCAAATTTGTAGCTATAGTTAGAATTTTTATAGCAACTGTTTCATAATTACGAAAAATAGCAAATTTTATTTTATAAAAGTGTTGCTATTAAAATACATATACAACAAGATTTACTGTCCTTCTATTACTCAATTCAATTGAGTTAAATAAGGAACTAGTAAATTCCTTTTTCATAAATTACTGTAGTAGATTCCTTTTCCTTAAATTACTCTTATTTCAATTAGTAGATTCCTTTTACAAATCAAACTCAAATATGAAATATTATTATCTTCATGATCTTCAAAATTCAAAAAAAGCATCATTACTATTTTTTTCCTCTCTTTCACTCTTTACCTCTCTTACTTTTTTTCTTGTTAGTTTTTTTTCATCTCTTTTTTTTGTCTTTTTACTTTTTTTATTTTGATTTCTTTTTTCTTTCCACTTTATTTCTCTCTTTTATTTTTCTTGTTTTTTTCCTTTTTCGATTTTTTCTTTTTCTTTTTCTTATTTTTTCTTTTCTCGTATTTTTTTATTTTCCTATTTTCATTTTCTTCTTATTTTTTTATTTTTTCGCTTTTATTTTTAGACTTCTATTTCTAACTTCTATTTGTCTTTCTCCCCCCCCCCCCCCCCCAACCCTTTTTACTTCTTTTTTTTTTCATATTTTTTTATTTTTGTCTTTTTCTATTTTTTTTATTCTTCTATCTCTATATTTTATTTTTAAAAGACAAATATTTATATCACATATACATATTAAAAAAATATACAAAATAAATTAACAAACAGATTTGCATATTTATTTACAGTACCAAACATACATATATATTTGCATATGTATTTACAAAATACATATCTGACTCATATGTATATATAAGTATATAGGACACAAAATCTATTTAACAAAAAGGATAACTATATACAAATACATATAGATAATCAAAAAATAGACGATACATGTCTTAAACAGTAAAAAATACAAATAAGTATATATGTTACTCTCTAAAATGACATAGAATAATTCAAAGATAAATCCACGTTGTACAAAAATACATATGAATATGCATTTGTATATACATATGCAGATACATATGTATTTCTGTAAATACATATGCAGATAAATATGTATATTTTATATTGTAAATACAGATCCAGATCTGTATGACTATGTATTTTGTATATTTTTTGAATATGTGTATTGTGATATACATTTATGTCTTTTCAAAATAAAAGTTAGAGATAGAAGAGTAAAAAAAAAAGAAAAAGAGAAAAAAAAGAAGAGAAATACAAGCTAGAAATAAAAGTGTAAAATTTGAAGAAAAAAAAAAAGTAGAAAAAAGAAGAAGAAAACGAAAAAGAACAAAAAAAAAAAGAAAAAAAAAAGAGAAATAGAAGAGAGAAAATAAAATGGAAAGAAAAAATGAAAAAGAAATCAAAATAAAAAAGATAAAATGATAGAAAAATAAGATAAAAAAAATTATCAAGAAAAAAAGTTAGAGATACAAGAGAGTGAAAGAAAGAAAAAAACAATAATGATGTTTTATTTCAGAATTTTAAAGACCATGAAGATAATTATCTTTAAATATGAGAAGGGAAAAAAAAATAAAGAAAAAAATAGTGGAAAGAAAAAAATAAAAAATAAAAATAAAAATAAAATGATAAAAAAAAAATAAGATGAAAAAAAAGGGTAAAAGCGGCTATATTGGGAAAATGAAATAGTGGAGTGAAAATAAGAAAAACTAAAGTAGTGGGAGTAAAACAGATGTTTGTCTAGTTAATGGACAGAATAATGTTACTCTTGCTATAAACTGTAATTTTACAAAAGTGTTGCTATTTATTGTAATTATACTCTTAAATATGCTACTTTCTGTAATCTTTCCTTCTAAAATTACAAAGTGGGTATTTAATTTGAGCTTTAAAATTGTACTTCTATTTCATACTATACCAGATTACATTAATTTGATTTCTTTTTGACTTTTGATTTCTTAGTAAATTGCATTAATATGACTTTTTTTGAGTTTTGACTATCATTATATTGTTGTAATCTAGTACAATATATAATGGATCCTAATAAATTCTAAAATTACTCATAGATATTTCTATTTCATACTATACCAGATTACATTAATTTATTTATTTTTTCTTTTTTTTAACCACTAGAGTTGGCATAGTGGTTCAGCACTATGTCCCTTAAGCAAGAGGTCGCGGGTTCGATCCCCGCCTCTGGCGAACAGAGAAAACTCTGTGGCCAGTTCTCTACCGCTTAGTGCGCTGACCGAGGAATGAAGAATTAGTCTTACGGCTGCTGGCTGTGGGGATACCTTGAAAAACCAAAAAAAAAAAAAAAAAAACTATGATTTTTTTTCACTAAAGTCACTTTAACTATATTTTCTAATAAAAAAAATCACCAAACTTTTTGCTTAAACAAAAATTATATGTCTGAAAATTTAACTTCTATGGGTAATATTTTTTATATAATTTTTAAATTTATTAAATATAAATTTAATTTATAAACCCGATCCATCTCAACCAAAATCCAATGGGTACTAATATTCTACTTTTTTTAATTTTTTAAAATCTTTATCGTTTAAATAAAAATTCAATAAATAAGAACCGATCCAAACCAAAACCGACATGTATATGTACTCTTATTATTATTCTGCATTTTGCTATATATAAGGAGCATATCATTTGGTATATCAATCATATTTGTCAGCAAAATATGAAATCGTTTTCTTTTCATAATATCAAAAGAATAAAAATATGCTATTATTCTTTTCAATTAGAGACCCGAAACTTTCATATTACAAATCATTCTGGTTCAAATCCCTTCTTTTAATTATTATATATTTTAATGTAAGTATCTAGGTAGTTGGGAATAAGAAGTGATATGAAAGGTTGGAGTGATATTAATTCACAAATTAATTAAAGGAATATTTTGAATATATATAGTTTTGGTTGGGTCCGATTGGGTCGACTCTTTTTAATTGGATATGTATTTATTCAATTAAAAATAAAATTAAAAAAATTAAAAGATTAGTACCCATAAATATGGGGCTTTGAATTTGGCCGGGGTGAATTTTTTAAGGAAAAATTTCAAGAAGTGACAAACTTAAGATCATAATTATGATAAATAACAACAGTTTCACAAAATTACGTTTTATAGCAAAAATAATATTTTTTAGTGACAGCTACTACTGGGTAACTTCTCCTATTATCACTCCAACACTTTGTTTCTCTTCCTTTCTTACTTTATCTTTAATTTTTTTCTTCAAATAGCTCAGATTTTTTAGATTTTCACTCCAGTTTCTAACGATTTTCTCACCTGGTAGATAAAGATTGTGCTCCACTAATTAAGATAACTATTATTTTGGAGTTATTGCATGTTTTCTCTTCTACAAATTCTATATACTTTTGTATGTTTGTATTTTTTTTGTTGATCATTTTTACCGCGATTTTTGAGATTTTCTTTGTTGTATGATTGTGGAGTTCTGCTCTAATGGCAAAATACACACCATATAGAAGATTAAATAGAGCTATACCACCATTAATTTAATTTCTAATAATTCAACATGATTTAGTATTGAATTAACTCAAGATGAAGTTGTTAAAGTAGTTTCTACTCTTATACATTCGAAGAAATCAGAAAGCGACGAAGAAGTGAGTTCAAAACGTCGTAATGATCCAAAGAAAATGGCATAAATTATGAAACAAAAAAGATTGAAAAAATATTCATCTTCAAAACTCCCAAAAAAGAAATCGGAGAATCAGGCTAAATTTCAAGTCTTGATGTTGAAAATTCCTCTGAATATGATTCAGAAGAAGATAAAGATAAAGAGTTATTTGTATATGTATTTATTAGCTAATGGGTACTAATCTATATATCTATATATCTATATACTATTTTAAAAGTGTGAATGGTCTTGAAAATATTGTTTGAACTTTTTGTCATTCATTAAAAGTTTTGCTTTAGACAAAATTGTATTTTCATTATTTTTTCTACTAATTTAATTTTAAATTAATTAAATATATTTATGTTAAAATCTTTTCTTATTAGAAGTCATCAGAATTATGACAACTAATATTTTTTCATTAGTTTAAGAATTTTAAATCAACAATTTGATTTTAAGGGCAATTTTTATATTCATACTTCAAGTCTTTTCAGCTTTAATCAAGCTTAGGTACCCCTAATAACCCATATAGCTGCAATTGATTTTAAGGGCAATTTTTTATAGTAATTTTTATATTCATACTTCAGTCTTTTCAGCTTCAATCAAGCTTAGGTACCCCTAATAACCCATATAGCTGCAATCGAATCACAAAGTCCCACACCTCAACTCTCAACACAAAAAGAACAACGAGTCAATCAGAAAGACAAATAGCAAAAAAAAAAATGGCAGATGTTGATCCATATGTAGCTCTTACAAAGACTTTCTCAGACTCTTTTCCATTTATTCTTTTTCTTGTAACATAGTTGAGTGATATGTATTTTCAATTATAATAGGAAATTGATATTTGCATTTTTTATTATAGGACTTGGTGTGGATGAGAAATTGTTCATCCCATCACTGGGTAAATGGGATTGCAATGAGAGGGAATCCTACAGATAGGTATCTTCTTAGATGATGAACGCCAATTCCAGAGATGAAATGATCACCATCTCCTCCAGCTTCATCAAAAAATTTTGCGTCTTAAGGTACCTTTTTATTTTAGTTCTCTGTAAAAGCACTTGTAAAAATGATATTGTGTTCTTATCGTGACCAAAATATTGTAGGATGCAGTAGTGGTGTACACAGTGCATCTATGAGAAAGTGATGCCCGTTTGTTTAACGAGGCATTTTTGAAAGGATCTCAACATCGTATTCTCATTGAGACTTCTTGCACTCGATCTTCTCAACAACTTTTGGGTGCAAGACATGATTATCATTCCATTTTTGAACACTCTATTGAGGAAGAAATAGCATTTTGTATCAAAACTCATGAAAGAAAGGTCTTTTTGTTCGTCTTTTTCACTTCAAAAAAATAAGGGTCAAAATCATTTTTCCTCCCCAACTTTGTCTTAAAAATCAAACTCCCCCTCAACTTTGAACAATAATCATACTCTCCCTTTATCCTAATTGACTTTTTAAAATTTCTATTTTACCCTTTATCATCAATTTTTTTTATTCCTTTTTTTAACTTCTTTAAAATCATCATATTTTCATTTTAAAAAAAATCATTTAACAATTTTTTCATAAAAACATAAACATTATTCATAGAGATAATGGACAAAAGACCGTCCAAGCTTTACCTCAAATCCCAACTACACACTTAATCTTCATGGGAGTCCTATCACCCCCTGATCTATTTTTTCATGTATTTATTACCCCCAAATGCTGAGCTGGCACGGAAGGTGAGAACACCCCCTCTAGGCGCGTTGGTTCAGTCCCAACAACTCCAAAAGTAAGAGTTTACCCTTCCACATGTATAATACACATCATTAATTGATTTTTTGATGAAATAAATCATGAAAAATGGCTCTCTCTCTCTCTTCCAACGGTCTTCTTCCTTTTCTTTATAACACTCTTCTCCTTGTCCACCATCTGCCTTCATCTTGCTCCATTTTTATTTTTTTATTTCTTTAACCTACGTTTTAGATTTTAATCCCCTTTTCTACTTGAATTCTTGGAGTTTTGTTTTGTAATTTTGTTCAACTCTTAATTTAGGGTTTGTAATTTGATGATAGATTTTGTCGGAATTCATGAAATGACAAATTCGAAATTGAATAAGCTTTGTATGGACGAATCAGACCCAATGCTCAATGTTGTTGTGAGATGCAAACATGGTATTTTGCTTGACTTGCAAACTTCATGGTCGAAGTCTAATCCGGGAAGAAGATTTTGGTCTTGCCCCTACTATGGTGTATGTATTTTGCATTGTATTTTGTTGTTACTTTATATTCAAATTATGTTATTGTATTGATTTCTACAAAAATTTTCAGTCTCAAAAATATAATTTTTTTTCTATGGAGGGACAAAGAAAAAGTGGATCCAAGATCAAATTTTATCATTCCAAGATTTGGTGAACAAAATCAATGAGTTGGAAGAATATTTATGGCTTAAACAGGTCCAAATTGATAACTTGACGTGGGAGAAGAGGCGCAATGGAAGATAGAGATGATGTAGGTTCAATAGGAAGATTTTTTTATGTATTTTGATTTTTGTTGTTGTTATGTTCATCAGCAGCAAATGAACTGAAAGTAGTTGCTAGATCTGGTCTAATATGGAGTGAATTTTGTATACCTTTCTCTAAATATATCAGATTATGGTATGTTATGTTGTCTTTTGCCTAGTCGTACTCCATATGTTTGTTTTTGCATAGTTGTACTTCTGATGTTTATTGTGCTGTTGCTATGTTATTGTTTGCACTTACAAAATCGTGTCTTGTGTCGCTGCTATGTTGTGGTTTATAGTTACAAAATTGTGTCCTGTATTGCTGCAATGTTATTGTTTACACTTGTTGTGTCTTGTGTTGTTACAATGTTATTGTTTACACTTGCAAAGTTGTGTATTGTGTTGCTATAATTTAAACGTACAAACTGGTGTAATGATAATGTTCTTTAGGCAAAGCACTATTCTAATGCTATATTTTTCTTTACACTTAGCTAGTGCAATGGTAATGTTGTGTTAACATTATAGCAACATCACCACCATTTAAGCAACACAACAATAATGCCTAATGACAACATTCATCAACAAAATATTCCAACTTCACACATCATCATTCATACTAAAATATATTCACATTCATAATGCCTTACCATTAAGCAACATTAGTCAACAAAATACAGTGCTTAAATTGTTTTCCAACACTAAAATAAAATTATTTCCATGTCAACTGAACTAACTTAAAACAGTGATTAAAATACATCAACAACACTATAATTTCCATGGCATGTTGGACTGTGAAGAAGCGGTATTTTGACTTGGATGGTTTGAACTACTTCCCACTTTCTTCTTTCTTCTATTCTCTTTATGTTCTTGTAGTTTTCTTGTTGAGATTGCTGATTTGCCATTCCATTTTAATTTACTGGTACGACTTGGTGTATAACCAATGTCACCAGTTACATCAGCTGATCTTGCCACCTTTGCTTGACCAGTAGAGTATATCTTACTTCTAGGTATGCCAGGCTACAGGAAAGGATAAAAAAGTTTAAGAATCAATATATATATCAATGACTTATAATGTACAAATGATATAACAAAGTAAGAGACTTACATTTAGGACTTTAAAGTCATTTTCAGCTTGAAACACACTCATTCCTACTATTCTTTGCCTTTTGAATGGATCAGTGTTTTCCCTATCACTACCCATTCCTCTTTTTGTAGTTTCAGCTATTGAAGATGATGTACAAAAATCAGGAGGTGCAGAAGAGGATGCTGAAAAAATAGTAGGTACTGGAGGTGTTGTAGACAAAGGAGTTGCAGTAGCACCTACTGAAATTGTTCTTTTGGGTCTCCCTTTTTTTTTTTTTGCTTGTGGAGGTTCAGTAATGGCTTTTGATGAAGTTTTCTATAAATATAAAAGGAATGTTATGAATTGAGAAAATTAGAACTAAATTCAAGCATAATATACCTTCGGTTTGCCTCTTCCCCTGCCTGAACCATTACTTTTTCCTTGAGGAGCAACATTAGGTGCTTCTGGTGGAGTTTTCTACATATAAAAAAGATGTTAACAATTAGAGTAGTGTTATAACATAATGAATTCATGTGAAAAAATTACCTTTGGTCTTCCTCTTTCCCTACCTGAACCATCATTTTTTCCTTGAGGAGCAGCATTAGTTGCTTTTGTTGGAGTTTTCTACATATTAAAAAGGAATGTTAACAATTAGAATACTGGTATAACATAATGAATTCAAGTGAAAAAAATTACCTTTGGTTTGCCTCTTTCCCTGCCTGAACCAGTAGTTGTTGCTACTGCTGGTGCAGTTGGTTACGCTGATGGTGCTCTGTGAGGACAACCCCTTTTGTTGTGGCCTCTAACATAACACACACTACATGTCATTGCTAGTCCAGTTCTAAGCAATTTTCCTGACTTCTTTGTTTCCCCAACTTTCTTCTTCCTATTCTTAGTTGGCCTGCCAGGCAGGGTTGTGATTTCAAGTGGTGCAATAGCAATGTTTGAAGAAACTGGCCACATTTCCATGTTTGTAAGTGGTTGAAGAACATTGGCATAAGTCTGCAAATATGTTTCCTTATTGTAGCACCTGTCAATATATTTATACAGAGGGTACTTTTTGAACAATATTGTAGCCACACCATGTGCACATGGTATGCCCTTTAACTGCCACACCCTACAACTACAAGTCCTCTTGACAATATCAACTTTGTGTTGACAAAGTCCTTCTTTCACTTCAAAACTAGCAACTCCATTAAACTGAATGGTACAATCCATAGACCTATTGATGTTTTCCTCTAAAACCTTTAAACACATTGGAGAGTAATTGGACTTCCAAGTATTTGGAAACTCTCTTAAAGTGCCTATTCTTGTCATCAGCTTTACTCTGATTTCTTCAAGCATGGTAATGATGGTCTTGTGCCTAGCTGGTAAGATCCATGCATTATAACACTCTGACATGTTATTATCCACAGAATCACATTTCACTTCAGTGTTAAAGTAAAGCTTGCACCAGTAATTAATGTTGAAGTACATTAAGTCTTCAGTCATTTTTGCAGGATCAAGTAACTTCATCTTCTGTATGTTTTTCCTCAATTGAGACTCAAATGTACTTTTGGCTATCCTTCAAAATTGTTGTCTTCTCTGAATACCTCTCAATTCCTTAGCCCAATTAGCTAAGATATGCCTTGCACATCTTCTATGCTCAGATTGAGGTAACACCTGTTCAATTGCAGTAAACAGTCCCTACAATACAAAACATGCAATAAAATAAGGTAAAATTACTACATAATTACATTTACTTGGCTAATCTAGAAAAATAAGTACACATAATACATAATACATACCTTCTGCATATCTGTAATCAATGTGAGACATTCTCCTTCTCCAAGTCCTAGGTCATCCTTTATGCACCTAACAAACCAACTCCATGTGTTTGTGTTTTCTTTTTCAACTACTGCCCAAGCAAGTGGCAGCATCTGGTTATTACCATCTTTTCCAACAGCAACTAACAATTGCCTTTTACAAACTCCTTTAAGAAAACAACCATCAAAACCTATACACTTCCTACAATGTACCCATGCCTTCTTCAAAGCATCAAAACAGATATAGAAACTCATAAATTTTGGTTTACCTTCTTCATTAGCCTCACCAAGTTTAACAACACAACTTGTCCCTAGATTTGTCCTCAGCAGCTCATCCTTGTAGTCAAGAATTCTTCCAAATTCCACAACATGATCACCCATGTTATCTTTCAACACTTTAGTTCTTGCTCTTCTCATAGTAGTCTTACCAATATATAGTTTGAATTTTTTTCTTATCAACTCTTGCAGATTAAATACCCTTATATTTGGCTACTCAATTATTCTCTCTCTGAAGGTTTCAGCTAAAAATTTTGCATTGCATAAATAATTTCTGGTTGTCTTGTTGCAAGTATATTTTGGAATGTAAGTTTTTATGGTGAATTCATTTGTAGTATTGTCAAGACCTACATACAAAAATCATGGACAATCATCCTTGCATCTAACTCTAACCTTTTTTGGTTCATTCACCCACTTCTTCACATCAACCCTCTTTTTTACTGCATATTTAGTCACCGTTCTTCTAAATTCATTCACATATTTAAACACCATACCCAACTGCCAAACAACTTCCTTTGCAGTTGGGTCATGAATGATTTTCTGGGTTGTTGGCCTTTTTTTCTTGACAACTTAACAGATTTTGCTCTACCAGATGCAAGCACATCATGTTCTTCATCACCACAATAATCATCTTTATCTAACTCAAAACTACCCTCATCAGAACTTGCAAAGTAAGGCTCATCACCACCCAACCTTCCTTCATGACTTAATTTACCTATTTCAGTGTCATGAAATCCTAGATCTGGTCCTGCTTCACCTACTGTTACCTTTGCATTGTCAGCTGGTACTCTCTCTTTTCTTTTCCTCCTTTGAAACTTCCTCTTTTCAGCTCTCAACTCCCTAACCTCCTCATGTACATCACTACCATACTCTTCATCATCATCATCTCCAACTAATTCTCCTTCTGATTCAACACTATCCTCAGTAGAGTAATCAGAACCCTCTACTTCTTCTTCTGAGAAATCACTTCCAGCAGGACCAACATCTATATCATCAACTACAGCAGCACTACCTGCAGCAACACTAGGTACAGCAGCACTAGGTGAAGCAACACTAGTTGCAGAAGCACTAGGTAGAGCAGCAGTAGATGTAGCAACACTAGGTGCAGCAGTAGATGTAGGCACACTAGGTGTAGCAGTAGGTGCTGAAGCACTATATGCAGTAGCACTATCTGCAGTAGTGAAATGAGGTGTGGTAGTGCAAGGGGGTGAAGTCGAAAAAGAAGTAAAAAGGTTCTCCTTATTTATATGGTCCTCACCTACCATAAAGTTAGGCCTATTATCAAAAGATGCACCAGATTCCTCCATATTCTCAAGACTTCTATTTTCTAAGAATTTTGGGGGGTCCACAACAATTGGTTCATCCACTAAATGTTTGACAAATACATCTACTTCATCTCCATTTTCCAAGGAACACATCATTTAAAAAATATCCATATCATTGTCCACATCTACCAAAATGCCACTATTAAGTGGTTTAATACTAAAGGTGCATGTTGTGCTATATCCTAATTTTCTTATATAGTCTCTCAATTCAAAATATGACATCTTGTCAACATCAACATCTACGAATTCTGTAATTTTTCCACCTTTGTAAACTGGTTCTCCACTACTTAAATCTAACACTCCACCATGGTACTATCTTAGAATAATCAAAGTAAAATCACTCATGTTTGACCTGATGACAATAAACACTCAAATAAGACAAAGAAACATAGCAGATATATTATCGAAAATCAAGCATCAACAAACTTTAATATAACTACATCATTCTTAAACAATGAAGAAAAAACACAAATTTATATCACATTAGTCTCTATCACATTATGCGACTAAGATGAGAAAGATAAAAATTGATTACATGAAAATTGTTCTACTTCGGTACAAATTGAACACCTAAACAACAAAATAGTTACATGAACATACTACCACACACAATTTATTGCTTTATTTTTCAGATTAACAGTAAATCTTAAAAAAGCCCTAATTTTTAATGAACTCACTAAAACTTTAACAAAAACCCTAAGTAGAGATGTCCTTAAGAACTTAATATGTTGTTAATTGAAAACTTAGACAACTTTTTAGCAAGAAACACAACTTATTTTGCACATCCTAAGCAGTCACCATATGCTTAGGGCAAACCATAATTAACAATGACAATAGTTTAGGGGAAAAACGACTACCTCTACTAAGTTAATGCAGCAATCGATGACTTGATCTTCGAAAATCTACAAAAATTTATCAGTAACATAAGATTCACAAACTAAAAAGGCTAAATTCGTATGTAAAGGTGGGACAAAATTTGTCAAGGGAAGAAAGGAAGAGAGAGGAGAGAAGAGAGAGGAAGTTGAAAGGATGATAATGGGTCCATTTAGGTTTTAGGAGGGAAATGACCTGGAAGACGTGGGACCCGCGCGTGTAAATACGAAGGGATTATGAATTGGTTTATGTTTCCAGCTTAGCATTTAGGGGGGGTAATAAATACATAAAAAAAATAGATCAGGGGGGTGATAGGACTCCCGTGAAGATTAGGTGTGTAGTTGGGATTTGACGTAAAGCTTGAACGGTCTTTTGGCTATTTTCTCTTATTCATATAACAAAATTTTCATAAAAACATAAACATTATCTTCTAGAAAAAAAAAATATGAAATATATAAGCTAATGATGATCTTTATGAAGTAAATTAGCATAATAAGAAGATTAGTTTTATGAATAATAATCAAAATTATAATATTTATTTTAACAAGTGAAAATAATAAGTACTACTAATTTTATAAATATATTTCAATGCAGAAAATACAAACAATAAATGAAAGAGATAAGCCTCTAGTACCACCCCGAACTATGGTCAAAGTTGTTACGACATACTCCAACTTCACAGGGGTCCTATTATCCCCTGAACTCAAATTTAGCGTATATTTATCATTTTTTTGTGCTAATTTAGCACCTTTATTACATAAAATGGAGTCCATATCAACAGTGTCACGCCATCTAAAATGATGGACAAAAGGTATCACGTTAGCTAAAAAGATTGACAAAAATACGCTAAAATTTAGTTTAAGGGGTAATAGGACCCCCTAAAGTTGACGTGTGTCGTAGCAAATTTGGTCATAGTTCGGGGATACTAGATGTTTTTCTCGAATAAAAATAAGATCAAATTTTAAAGATTATATTTATTTATATAAATTATAAAATATGTAATACTCTATTAATGGCAATCACAGCTTATTTACTGATATAGACAATAGATAATATTGTTTCTTATCACTTGATCCTCATGCTAAAAATAAATGTTTTAGTTTACCTGCTCAATTTGTGAAATCAAGAGAATTGTATTATATTTTTTTCTACCCTTTAGTGTTAAATAACCATATAAAGTAACAGTATAGACAAATTTAAAGTTTCAAATTATCATTAATAAGGTTAATTTAGCAAAATATACCTCTAAGTAAAATTTTCTTAAGGATTGTGTTATATCAACAAAAAGTTAAGTAATACGAAATGAATTTAGTAAGAGAGTGATAAAACCCGAAAATATACGCACATGCATGTACATACATATGTATATATACACACTTTGGGGTGGGTTGTTTGGAAACAAGTTATTCCGGGATTAGTTATTACAAAATAAGTTGTACTAGCATGTACGTGTGATAACTTATCTCATCACTGTGGTATAAATAGTGCGACAAATAATTTTGAGACTACCTAATATATCTAATTAAACGCAGGATAAATAATCATGAACTTTATCTTTGAATTATTATAATTATACCTCACACCAAACGACTCTTTAATACATATAATACTAAAATAACGATCTTAAAAAATAACATTGAATTTTGTGACAAATTTATAAAACTTATTAATTTGCGTATAAAGTTAATAAACTTAAATAAAATGCTACAAATATCCATGTTACAAAAATATTCATTGCATATAATATAAAAAGATATTACATAAATATAGAATTAAAATTATAAGGACAAAATGGACATTGCATGGGATAAGGGGGGGAGTATGATTATTGTTCAATGTTGAGGGGGAAGTTTGATTTTTTAATCAAAGTTGGGGGTGAAAATCATTTTCACCCAAAAAATAATCATACAACAAATTTGGTTCAAATTGATACATCACTCTTAGCCTCTGGCAATAAGGGAAAGAGGTACTACATAACAAACGTAAAAGTGATGATCCATCAACCACTTACAACTTCGAGTGGTGAAATATATATGTGATTACACTAAAATATATGTTTATGTTTACATTATTATATTAAAGTGTGTAGAATCATTGAAAAATGATTTAAACGTTTTACACTTCATTAAAAATCTCCGCAATAGATAAAATTATTTAATTTTAAATGTTCAAACGTTACACGTGCGAGGCACGTGCGGTTAAGCTAGTTTTATATATATATATATATAAATCTTGTTGTATATATATACATTTGGGACGTGTGAATGTATTTGTATTTTTGGATTATATGTATCTATTTGTATGTATTTATTTTGTATATGTATTTATTAGCTAACGAATACTCATTTGTATATGTATATATACAAATCTTGTTCTATATATATACATTTTCGAGGCATATCCATGTATTATGTATTTTTGGTTACCTATATGTATGTATGTATGTATGTATATATATATATATATAATGGTCAGATATGTATTTTGTAAATACATATGTTGATATATGTGTATTTTTGTATTGTAAATATAGTTGTAGATTTGTGTGTCTATGTATTTTGTATTTTTTATTTGGATATGTATATGTAATCTAGATATATGTCTCTTATGAAAAGGCTAAAATCTTAATTATTAATGGAATAATCAGTTATGTAAACTTTGTAAAAATCTTAACTAATATAGATTTATTAGTTATGTAATTTAAGCAAATATTCTTTAATAAGAATTATTTATGAAAAAGAAATTCACAACTTTAAATGCATGGAGTAATTTAAGCATTATTCCTTATTTAACTCAATTGATTTGAGGAAAAGTGAAATATTAAACTTCGTTTGTATATATATTTTGGTAGCAAACTTTGCCTAAAATACAAAATATAACTTGCTATTTTGTGTAATTACAAAATAGTTGCTATGAAACTCGGATTTAAGTTTGCAACTTATGAAAGTTTGAATTTGTTAGATTAAAATAAAAGAATATTTTAAAAACTCTATCCACTGGAAGTTGGATTTTTCAACATATGTGATTTTGTGTAAGTAATAACTGTTACAAATATATTACCATATCTAGTGAATGTCTACTTTACCATATATAGTGTATATATATTTATGGAAAAGTTAGAAACCAAAGGTTAGTTTTCCCCTATTAATAAAAAAGATTTTCTTCAACCAAGCTTGGTTGGCCTAGTGGTTAGCTCACTAGGTCGCTTAAGCAAGTGTCGGGGGTTCGATTCCCGCCTTGTGCATGCAGCAGCCAATTGGCCAACGGCAAACCCTTAAATGGAGCTCAGATCCATGGCGATTAGTCCTTGGCCTGTCGGGCTGGGGGATACCTTGGGAAACAAAAAAAAAAAAAGGATTTCCTTCATTGTAATTATCCCATGAAGAAATCCCTCTGGAGGAACAAGAATTACTCTCTGTTCTCTCTCTACTCTTTTTCTTTATTCTTTATTATTTTATTTTTTCTTTATTCTTTATTATTTTATAACATGTTATCACGAGCTCTAATTTACCTCAAAGGTATACACGAAATGGGTAAGAAAAAATATGGGGAAATCTTCCAGTAAGTATATGGCATTGACATGCCGCTGACTTGGTTCTAATCCGCCTCTCTAATCTAATTTTCTTCATATAATTATTATTGTTTGTGCAATAGTTACTACAGATTGATTTATGCACAATATTAATTATGAATTTGCTTATTAACAATGGTATTAAAGTTCTCGATAACATGACATATGAAAACAATTTGAATCCCATTTAATCTTGGGTTTATTGAATTAAAAAGCTACGGTTTGTAATGAATTTTTAAGGATTGATGAAAATTCATGTTCCCCATTATGAAGAAATAGTATTACTATGAATCTACCATTTAGAGTATGATAGTTGGTTCAACTTTATTTCATGTTACTTATTTTCTTTTGCATTCAACAATTAATGTTTGTTCAATTCTCTAATGCATTTACATGCATAGATGGAAGCATCGTGTTTAAAAGTTGTGAGAAAATAGTTCTGTAATATTTATTTATTAATTGAACCATCAGTTTGCAATATTTTTTGAGAGTTAGTCTTCGGACACTTCGGACTATTATATCATTGATTGAGGGTAAGACAATGAATTCAAGTTTCATCGCACCAAAATGGTAAGACATCGGGTTATAGTCCCAATACACTATGAAGATAATATATTGGATTTAATCCCCATCGATTTATGCCTAAGACGCCTTTATATGGGTAAGACGTTGAGTTTGAATCTCAATGCACCATACTGATGATATATGATGGATAAGGCAAAATAATGTGTATTTGGTGAAAAGTCATGACACTTGTCCATTGAATATGCTCTATTCTGTGAAGTTAATCTGGTAGCAACATATGATAAGTCTGAAAGATGACAATTTGCTCCATTCTTGAAGTGAATGTAGTAACAAATATACTTTGAAAGATATGTATGACTTGATGTGCTCCCGAAGTAGCAATATCATGACAGAGGTTATAAGCTATCAGAATTTGATAGGCTTAAGGCACGAGTATATTCCATTCCTAGTGAATGGGAAGCTTATTAATGCAAGCGTGCACTTCATTATGATGGTATCATAATTCACCTCCGAAAGAGAATAACTGAGAAGAGTTGTTTGAAATCTACTTCTAAAGTAGTAAATCTAAAATTTATTCATGTAATAGTACATATGAAATTTACTAAAAAAAAAGAAAGAAAACATGTCATGGTAAACTTGTGTTTACTACTATAAATGAGTTCATAAGTTGATATGAACGATTGTGACATTTCGAAGATATGTATATTGAGTTTTAGACATGTATTGAAGAACTAGAAGATTCTTCAAAATTATCTATATTGCTTGTTCTCATGATAAGTTGGCTGGACCAACTAATATTGGGATTGTATCCCTCAAAATCTGAAAAGTATAAAAGGTTAATATATGCCCGTTCACCGATCATGTGATCTATTAAGATGCATCGATATAAGATGATCACTTGTACATTTATTGTCAACCTGTAGTTTGACATTCATAAAGGTGATTGCTCAATAAAATTGAGTTAAGAGCATAACTTTCAGATTGTGCAATCAAGACAATTCATCTTGATGATGATGGTTTGACATTGAATGTCTTTGATAAATAGCTAAACCATTGTTAATGAGAACAAACCTTTACGTGTTGGTCTGAAATATGATATATTGCGTACAATAGCACTTGTACGCCTTAGATCAATAAATTATGATTATTTCTTCCCTTTCAATTGGTTCAAGGTCAGAAATCAACTATTCCATCTAATAGTTAATGTGCAGTATACGGTTAATGAATATACCATGATGCACAAAGATAGATTCCTCAAAGAAGATAAGGATGAATGTTAGTTTTCCTAACATGAGGGAGAGATTATAAGTATCTATGAAATATGTTAGGAATTATCATCAAATCCTTATTCAAAAGATAATTCAAGTCAAATGCCGAAAACATCTGTTGACTCAAATTTAGTATCATATTTAAGCTACAAGTGCTCCTATTTTGCGTTCATAAAGGACAAAATCTACGCATGCATGAAGTGTGGTAGACTAATCAGTTCCAAATGAAATAATCCTTGAAAAGGATAAGGAGCAAATAATCATACTAAGAGGGCAATGTGTTCTTGAAAAGCCTACGACATAACACTTCATGAAATCTTATGAGAGGTTCAGGTACCTAAAAATAATGAAGTGATGAGATCTCAAAATGTTATGTCATACTGTGAACCGATACGAAATGATATATCATCAATGATATCTTTAATACAATATTAATGCAATATTATAAAAGATTACGAGGATTTAAATTCAACGTTTATTTAAGCATGCTGACATAGAAAAATTTATCATGTGACCTGAAAGGATTCATTTTGATAAGCGTAATTGATTTGCAGTCCAGACACTTGAAGATGTCACACTTGACATGTTGGACATTGTCACTTGACAAAAATCAACATGAAAATTCCTAAAGGATTTAAAATGCCTAAAGCATATAAAGTTTCTGAAAAACTTATTTATTATCCTTATAAGGGATAAATTGATGGTTTGAATATTGTTGAAACTCTTGGAGAGTTTTCAAAAGCAATAGAATATTTGCTTAAATGAGAAACATGCATAATTGAATAAGGATTCATTCTGACCTCAAGAAAAGAATAAGGAACTCCTTGGTTATGAAGTACCATATCTTAGTGCAATTGGTGCACTAATGTATCTTGCATACTACAAGACATGACATAACCCTTTTCGGTCAATTTGCTAGCAAGGTATATATAGTTCTGCTCCTACTAGGAGACATCGGAATGTGATCAAACATATGAGCTTATTTTATTCTAAAGATTGTAGTCCCGATCTTGTTGATTATGTTGATACTGGGTATTTATTTAATCCGCATAAATCTCGATCTCAAACATACAATGTGTTCATATATGGGGATACTACCATATCTTAGAGATATACAAAGTAGTTTATCTAGCCACTTCATTGAACCATGCTGAGATAATAACTATTCTTGAAGCTAGACGAGAATGTGTATGGTTGAGATCCATGATACATCTCATTCGAAAAAAATATAGTGTGAAATGTGACAATGCAATGTACCCATAATTTTATACGGAGATAATGCAGCATGCATAGCATAACTTAAGGGAGGATTCATAAAATGAGATAGAACGAAACACACTTCATCAAAACTTTTCTACATACAAGAGCTCCAAAAGAATGGTGAGATTAACATACAAAAGATTCGTTCAAGTGATAATGTGGCTAATTTATTCACCAAGCCTTCTTCAATTACAACTTTCAAGAAGATGGTGCACAAGATCGGGATGCAAACACTCAAGGGTGTTCTCATTAGGGGGAGTTAATACGCGTTGTACTCTTTTTTTCTTACGAGGTTTTGTCCCACTGAGTTTTCCTTGTAAGGTTTTTAATGAGGTAGCCTATATGCGTATTGTTTGAGATATGTACTCTTTTTCCTTTACTACATTTTTTTCCCACTGGGTTTTTTCTAATAAGGTTTTAACGAGGCACATTATCTATTAATTTGACATTCAAAGGGAAGTGTTATAAATAGATTACCATATATAGTGAATGTCTACTTTACCATATATAATGTATATCTATTTATGGAAAAGTTAGAAACCCCAAATGCTAGTTTTCCCCTATAAATAAAAAGGATTTCCTTCATTGTAATTATCCCATGAAGAAATTCCTCTAGAGGAATAAGAATTACTCTCCATTCTCTCTCTACTCTTCTTTATTATTTATTATTTCATAACAATGACAAAGTTTTGTGATTTTTGTATTAGAAAATATATTAAGTGACTTTGTTGAAAAAAAGTCATAGTTATGTGACCATTTATGAAATTTTGAGATTTTTGTAATGTACTTTCTGTCGGTAGTTCATAACTTTTAGATATATGTTGTTGAGAGAATTCATAAGCATATAAGTGATAAATATGCATGGAAGCTAGTTATTTTAAACATAAAAAGGATAAAAACACTTATTTGTGATGAGAACAAGCATACACCTTAAAATAACATACTTAGAGATAATTTAAACTGAACTTTTTGAATATCAAATATGCAAAAATTGATAGGTGATACACGTACGAGATGTATAAATATTAATTACTTTAAACATTCAAAAGTAAGAAGAGCACTTGTTTTCCAATAGAAAAAACATACATCGTAAAGCAACATGTCGTTTAAAGCAGACTAACAAAATATCAAAAAGAGAAAAAGAATAGTGGTAACTCGCGATACAAGTATATATACACCAAGGTCTAAGGACCTACAGTTGTACGTCAATTTTGAACATCTCTAGATCTTCATTTCCTCATCTCCATCACTATTTTGGAATGTATAATTACTTACAACTTTAGTAGTTGTAAATAAAAATTCTTTGAAGGAATAAAGAAATTCACAAAAGAAAATACCTAACAAGCTTTTACAACTATTAATAATATAATGGTGTTGAAGTAAATCAACTGTATTTCCTATTCATCAGTATTCCTATACGTATGTTGTCATAATGTAGCTAATTGGAACTCATGAGAGACTTGCGAGATCCATATACTGTTTGGAAGAGACCTTTGACCCGTCAAAAAATGACATTGGGCATATAGTCGAAAGTGACCTCGGCATTGTCCTGAAATAACACCGGATTGTTTGAAAATGAACTCAAACTCACATCGTCGGTAAAGACCTCGTCAACTCTTCACCGGTAAAGACCTCTGACATTATCTCATAATCAGCCCTGACTAGTCAATGATATAATGAAAACAGTGCAAGCAGAATTGAATAAACATATCATATGCTAACACTTCCAAGTATCAATCATCTGGTGAACAAACACAACATTTACACCAAGGCTACAACTAAAATGAGGCTCACATAGACATATAATTCAATAGCTCAAGGATACAGTCTCAAATTCCATCGCATAATATTGGTAGCTGCATAAATACTCATCATCTCATTTATACGAGACTCTAATTACCCATTAGTCATTCACATAGTCAAACAAACAATAATACTTCAAAAATGAGTCAAAGAAAGTCAACTTGTCTTAATCACAGTCCAAAGAGCCAAATCAAATTCCTTCCCTTCTGTAAAGCTCCTGAACGAGCCCAATCTAATCAAATACGATTCTACATAAGAAAACGAAACTATGGACACCTATATTGCTATATTTTAATCCTGAATCCAAAAAGCCAATCCCGAGCTCTTAAAAGCATTGAAAATCAAGCTATCCATAACATAAGAAACTCAAATGTTAAATTTCATTAAAAAGAAAACTTAAATCAACCTTTAAATCATCAAAATATAATTTCATAATTCTATCCTCATAATCCTCAAATTTCTCAATTTAAAATAATGATTTAAAGGTGAAACAATATAAAGTATTGGGTAATGTAAAATCTAAGTTTAGAATCATACCTAATAAGTCAATCTTGAAATCATCTTTTGCATCGCCAAAAAATGAGTTCCCAAGCTTCAAAAGTTATTTATGGAGTCCAAGTTTGAAAAAAAGGAATTTAAATCTGTCAACATGACTGATCCGGAATCAAAACCATCGCGAATGCAATCCTAGCCTCGTGAGTGCGAAGCATACCCTTAACTAATCCAATCTAATAACCCTCAGCAAATTTGAACCCCACCCCGTGAACGTGAAGACGAACCCCTTCCCTTCTTTGAATGCGCAAATGCAAAGAAGGGAAACTTCTACACTAGAAACAACAGTTTAGTTGTTGCCAAAATCTCCAAAATTACAGAGTACACCCTTGAAAATCATTCAAAATCTAATGAAAGACAAATCAAATCGGCTACTGAACTGGAATCAACATTCTAAACTAGTTGGAACCATCAAAACACTGATTCGAGGTCATCTTCACGAAATGTTGACCGAATTCAACTCTTAAATTAGAAACTTTCAAACGTCCATTCAATGATTAAAAATCTATCCGAACACCTCTAAACCCTAACCAAAGATCCAACTAACCCCAAAAATCACATTTTGAAACTACCATAACTATCACAGTTCCATTCCAAGCAAGTCTTTATCACATGTTGACTTTATATACTATATCAACTTTTGAACCTTCCAAAATGAAAAACTCGCATAATTCTTGTCCAACCACCTTTAAAGAACCATGCCACCCACACTTGTAGACTATCATAAAGTAACTACGAAGAGGAATAAAATAGTCAAAATATGCAAAAAATGAAAAACAACTATGAGAATTGTTACAACAAATACCCCTAATAATTTGTGTTTAATTAATAAATTGCACCAATCTAATCTCTTTTTAAATTCCGATTGTTACTATTTCGTTGTAATCTTATACACAAATTGGATTCTACTAATTTAAGTGTGAAATTAAATGTATTTGAATAATGATTTTTTTTCTAATATGTTTGGCAAGAAAATAGAGTGATATTTGCACGCAAACAAATGAAGTTCGATTATTTAAATCAAGAGAATATTAAATATGTTAGAGTTGTGATCCGAATTTTGTTGATTCGACCCAGAAAGTTTCGCGGTGCCACCATGTTGGTGATTTTCAATGGGTTCTGTGGTGGTAGCGTAGGGATCGGGCCGACATGCCCGATATGGACTCTTATATTTTTGGGCCTAGGAGTTATTTGTATGCACATATTATATAAGTGCACTTAGTGGGTTGTTTTGAAAAAAAAAAAATTCAGCCTTCTCCACATTGTACTCTTTCTCCATTATAGTGAAACCTCCTCTGCCTCTGCTCGTGGTGTTTCCCGCAAGGGTTTCCACGTAAATCTTGTGTGTTGTTCTTGATTTTCTTTTTACTTGTGGTTTTCCTATTCTGTCCGAACCATAACAAACTGGTATCAGAGCCTGTTCGATTGTTTTCTCGGGGATGACACCCATGAAGTATAATATTCCGTTGTTGGATCGCAACACTAAATTTTTATTATGGCAGGTTAAGATGTGGGTTGTGCTCGTGCAGATGGATTCAGACGATGCTCTATTAGGGTTTGATAAGATGCCCTCATTGTGGAAAGATGAGGACACACAACATAAGGATCGGAAGGCTCTATCTCAGATCCACCTTCATTTATCCAATCAGATTCTGCAGGATATTTTTAAGAAGACCAATGTTGTTGCGTTGTGATTGAAATTGGAATCGTTGTGTATGACGAAGATCCTAACAAGTTTCATCTCAAACAACAACTTTATTCCCATCACATATCCGAAGGTGCGTCCTTGGAAGATCACCTATCTGTATTTAAGGAAATCATCTCTAATTTAGAGACTCTGGAGGTTAAGTACGATGAGCAAGATCTAGGGTTGATTTTGTTGTACTCGCTACCTGCATCATACTCGACCTTTAGGGATACGATTTTATATAGTCATGATACCCTGACCATAGATGAAGTCTATGATGTGTTTTTCTATAAGAATAAGATGAAGCATTTTGTGAATGGGTCAGAGACTCAAGGAGATGGTCTCATTTTTCGAGAAAGGAATCGTGAAAGAAACTCTGGGGGTGATGATAGAAACAGATCGAAATCCCAAAATAGAAATAAAGCCTATAATTACTACAAGAAGAAAGGCCCTATCAAATTCGAGTGTTGGAAGTTACAGAAGAGAGAGAAAAAAAAGCTCCAAAATTGAAGGGAAACCAACCAGAGAATTCTGATGAAACTAGTTTTATTGAAGATGGAGGTAGTGATGGAGAACTCTTGGTTGTTTCTGATGGTAACTCCAAACCCTGTGAGGATTGGATTCTTGATTTAGATTGCACATTTCATATGTATCGCAATCGGGATTGGTTTACAATATATGAAACAGTCTCTAAAGGTGTTGTGTTGATGAAAAATAACACACCTTGCAAGATAGATGGTATTGAAACAATTAGAATTAAGATGTTTGATGGGGTTGTGAGGACACTTGGTGATGTATGATATGTCCCAGACCTGAAGAGAAATCTTATTTCCTTGAGTACTCTTGATTCGAACGGATATAGGTACACTGGTGAAGGTGGAGTCCTGAAGGTTACTAAAGGATCCCTTGTTGTGATGAAGGGACAAAGAAAGTATGCAAATTTATATGTCTTGAAAGGCTCTACGGTTACATGTGATGCAACTATTTTGACCTCCTCTCTATCAGAAAGTGATGTTGCTAAACTTTGGCATATGCGCCTGAGGCATATGAGTGAAAGCAAGATGACTGAACTAAGAAGGAGAGAACTTCTTGTTGGGGTAGAGTATTACCAAATTGAAGTTCTGTGAGCATTGCGTTTTTGGGATGCAGAAGAGAGTCAGATTCACTAAAGGCATTCACTCATCTAAAGGCACACTTGATTATATTCATTTTGATCTCTGGGATCCTTTTAGAGTACCTTCTAGAGGAGGTGCGAATTATTTATTGACTATTATTGATGACTATTCCAAAAAAGTTTGGGTGTTCTTCCTGAAGCAAAAGAATGATGTGTTGCCTACTTTCAAGGAGTGAAAGATTATGATTGAAAAGAAAATAGGGAAGCAGGTAAAACGCCTTCAGACTGATAATGGTTTAGAGTTCTATTCTAATGAATTTAATGCTCTGTGCAAGTCAGGAGGAATTGTGAGGCACTTGACAATTCGTCATACTCTGCAGCAGAATGGTGTGGATGAACGAATGAATAGAACTATAATGGAGAAGGTGCATTGTATGCTCTCTAATGCTTGTTTACCCAAGTCCTTTTGGGTCGAAGCTGCTTCTATAACTTGTTTTCTTAGTAACCGTCTTCCCTCAGTCGCGATTGATAAAAAAACTCCACAAGAGGTATGGTCTGGTACTCCTGCTACTTATTATGATTTGAGGATTTTTGGATGTCTTGCGTATTCTCATGTTGATAATGGAAAGTTATGGCCTAGATTTGTCAAGTGCTTATTTATGGGTTATAAGCCTAGTGTTAAAGGTTATAAACTTTGGTGTCCAGAAAGTAGAAAGGTTATAATTAGCAGAGATGTTGTGTTTGATGAGACTTCCATGCTTCGGGCTCCCTCTGAATCTAGTTCTTCACCTCCAGATGAGCTTAGCGACATGAATCAACAAAAGTCAATCACCCATGTTAAATTGCAAATTAGAGCAGATTCTATATGAATGCTTACTTCTTGGTCTTGACCGGAGATATAGAGTGGTACTATTTCTACTTCACCATCAGTGACACCACAATATTCTATTGGTAAAGATAGGCCTAGAAAAGAAATTAGACCTTCTCATAAGTATGCTGAAGCTGATTTGATTACTTATGCATTGAATGTAGCAAAAGGTATTGACTCCGGTGAAGATCCTTTTTTTACTCAGAGGCAGTTAGTTGTAATAATTCCGGTCGATGGATGATTGCTATGCAGGAGGAGATGAAATCACTTCATAAGAATGACACATAAGATCTGGTGAGATTGCCTAAAGATAATAAAGTTGTCCGTTGCAAGTGGATATTTAAAAAGAAAGAAGGAATATTGGGATTTGAAGATGCAAGGTACAAAGAAAGACTAGTTGCTAAAGGCTACAGTCAAGTTCCAGTTATTGACTTCACAGATGTGTTTTCTCCAGTTGTAAAGCATAGTTCGATTCGAGCCTTGCTTGGTATTATGGCCATGCATAATATTGAGCTTGAGCAGTTGGATGTCAAAACTGCATTCTTACATGGAGAACTTGAGGAGGACATCTATATGCAACAACCAGAGGGCTTTGTAGTCTCAGAAAAGGAGGACTATGTATGCTTGCTGAAAAAGTCTCTTTATGGCTTAAAGCAGTCACCCAGGCAGTGATATAAGAGGTTTGACTCTCTTATGACCTCTCATATGTTTCATAGGAGCAACTATGATAGTTGTGTCTACTTCAAGGAGGTAAGTAATAGTTCATTCGTGTATCTTCTCTTGTATGTTGATGATATATTGATTGCAACAAAGGATATGAGAGAGATAATAAAAGTCAAAGCCTATCTCGGTAAGGAGTTTGATATGAAGGATTTAGGAGTAACAAAGAACATTCGTGGCATGGATATTCTTAAGGATAGAAAGAATTGTAAGTTATATTTGAGTCAGAAAAGATATATTGAAAAAGTGCTTCACAGGTTCAATATGCAAAATGCCAAGCCTGTTAGTACTCTATTGGAATCTCACTTCAAACTCTCAGCCACTTTATTTCCAAAGACAGATAATGAGCGTGACTATATGTCTTGAGTTTTATACTCTAGTACCGTCGGGTCTCTTATGTATGCGATGGTGTGTTCCCGACCAAATTTATCTTATGCCGTCAGTGAAGTTAGCAGATACATGGAAAATTCGGGTAAAGAACATTGGAAAGCAGTTCAATGGATTTTTAGATACTTGCATCGATCTGCTGATGTTTGTTTGCAGTTTGGGCGAAATAGAGATTGAGTAATCGGGTATGTTGATTCTAATTTTGTAGGAGATCATGATAAAAGGAGGTCCTTTATAGGCTATGTTTTGACCATTGGTGGTTGTGCTATTAGTTGAAAAGCTACCTTACAGACTACGGTTGCTTTGTCAACTACTGAAGCAGAGTATATGGCTATTACAGAGGCTTTCAAGGAAGCTATTTGGTTAAAGGGTCTATTCTGTGAACTTAGCAAAGACTTACAAATCACTACAATTTTTTGCGATAGTCAGAGTGTTATCTTCCTTATGAAAGATCATATATTTCATGAGAGGACAAAGCACATCGATGTTCGGTATCATTTTGTGTGAAATTATTGCTCGTGGTGATATTGTGGTGAGAAAGATTAGTACTCATGATAATCTTGCTAATATAATGGCCAAGACATTACCAAGTGCCAAGTTTGAGAATTGCTTGGACTTGGTTAGTGTTAGGTGTTAAGATGTTCCCTTAGGGGCTTTTGTAGAAGAGGTGGAGAGTTTGTCTTGAAATAGATTTGAGTTCTGAATTAGAATTCGTGTCAAGGTGGAGATTGTTAGAGTTGTGACCCGGATTTTGTTGATCCGGCCCAGAAAGTTTCGTGGTCCGACCCATGTTGGTGATTTTCAATGGGTTCTGTGGTGGTAGCGTAGGGATCGGGCCGACAGGCCCGATATGAACCTTTATGTTTTTGGGCCTAGGACATATTTGTATGCACATATTATATAAGTGCATTTAGTGGGTTGTTTTGAAAAAAAAAATCAGCCTTCTCCACATTGTACTCTTTTTCCATTATAGTGAAACCTCCTTTGTCTCTGTCCGTGGTTTTTCCCGTAAGGGTTTTTACGTAAATCTTGTGTGTTGTTCTTGATTTTTTTTAATTGTAGTTTGCTTATTCTGTCTGAATCATAACAAAATAAAACAACATACTCCAACCATAACATAATTTCAAAAACTTATCTTATCTTACCAAAAATAAAATAAATAAAATAAAACAATAGACTCGCGCTTTTAGACACCCTTCTATATGACAAATATAGATTTTTTTTAAAAGCTTCTTATAAAGAAGATCCACATAATTTTTTCTCTAATTAAAGCCTCAAGTTAAAGTCCAAATCGTTATGTTCTTTGATTGTATTGACTAATTCATCTGCGTTTGATGAAACTGGAACACCCAACTGATTTGTCAAGTGATGTGTACAATCGACAAAAGTCCCTTTTGAATCTACAAATGTTGAATTAGAACATTCAATTAGTTTGTTCCTTCTTGCCATTTATTGCCTATCGATTGGTGGTGCTCTGCCCTATCTTCTCAGCTGGCTATGATTTAAAGACGATGTTGGATGAAGAACAACTCTAACATCTCTTTGCAAGATCGCATGTTATGGGACATCAAGTTGAGCTGATAGCTGATATTCTGGCAAAATGATGCTAGATGCATATATAGAAGAACATAGGATGGAAGTTTGCGGAAGGCCACTAGATAATAAAAAGGCAAGACATCCACAAGGTAATACTATAAGAAAGCTAATTGAAATCATATATATCACCAAAACTCCACAAATAATAGACGACAAGAAACAATAGGCACAAATACAAACAAAGCACTCTTCCTACTATTACGAACGTACTCCTACCTATTAACTCTCTACCCTAATCTGAATCCTCCACACCTTTCAATCAAGGGTAATGTCCTCTGTAAGCTGTAACTGCTCCATGTCATGCTTGATCACCTCCATCAAATATTTCTTTGGCCTACCTCTACCCCACCGAAAACCATTCATAGTCTGTCTCTCACACATCCATACTGAAGCATTTGTGCTCTTTTTCATCACATGTCCGAACTATCACAACCTCACTTTCTACAGCTTGTCCTCCACCGAAGCCACTCTCACATTTTCTCAGATAATCTCATTTTTAATCCTATCCCTCCTGGTAAACCCACATATCCATCACAACATTCTCTAATTTTTGGATGTGGGAGTTCTTAAATGGCTAACACTCTGCTCCATACAATATAGCTGGTCAGACTGCCACTCTGTAGAACTTACCTTTAAGATTAGGAGGCACCGTCTTATCACACAAGACTCCTGAAGCGAGCCTCCATTTCAGTCACCCTGCACTAATACGGTGCATGATATCCTCGTCAATCTCACCATTCTCCTGAATCATAGACTAAAGATACTTGAAATTCTCCTTCTTCTGAATGGCCTGAGAATCCTGCTTCACTACCACAACAGTCTCATGCGATAAATCACTAAACTTACATTTCATGTACTCCATCTTGGTCTGCTCAACCTAAATCCTTTAGACTCAAGGGTCTGTCTCCAAACCTCCAACTCATTATTAACTTCTCCCCGGGTCTCGTCAATTAATACAATAACATCTGCAAATAACATATACCAAGGTGCCTCTTTTTGAATATGTCATGCCAAAACATCCATCACCAAGGCAAATAAAAATGAGCTAAGAGTCGAACCGTGTCAGAACTTGAAAGTGCTTCGAATCTTCTCTTACTTTACTCACACGAGTCTTTGCGCTGTTGTACATGTCCTGAATTGACCTAATGTATATCACGGGCAGCCCTCTATCCCCCAATCACCTCCACAAAATATGCATAGGACTTTGTTATACGCCTTCTCAAGAGCAATGAACACCATGTGTACATCCTTCTTTCTCTCCCTAAACTGCTCCACTAATCTCCTCATGAGGTGAATGGCCTCTCTAGTTGAGTGACCTGACATGAAATTAAACTAATTCTTAAATGGCCAACACTTTGCTCCATACAATATAGCTAGTTAGACTGCCACTCTGTAGAACTTACCTTTAAGGTTAGGAGGCACCTTCTTATCACACAAGACTCCTGAAGCGAGCCTCCATTTCATCCACCCTGCACTAATACGTTGAATGATATCCTCGTCAATCTCACCATTCTCCTGAATCATAGACTAAAGATACTTGAAATTCTCCTTCTTTTGAATGGCCTGAGAATCCTGCTTCACTACCACAACAGTCTTATGCGACAAATCACTAAACTTACATTTCATGTACTCTATCTTGGTCTGCTCAACCTAAATCCTTTAGACTCAAGGGTCTGTCTCCAAACCTCCGACTCATCATTAACTTCTCCCCGGGTCTCATCAATCAATTCAACAACATCTGCAAATAACATATACCAAGGTGGCTCCTTTTGAATATGTCACGCCAAAACATCCATCACCAAGGCAAATAAAAATGAGCTAAGAGTCGAACCGTGTCAGAACTTGAAAGTGCTTCGAATCTCCTCTTACTTTCCTCACACGAGTCTTTGCGCCATTATACATGTCCTGAATCGACCTAATGTATATCACGAGCAGCCCTCTAGCCCCCAATCACCTCCACAAAATCTGTATAGGACTTTGTTATACGCCTTCTCAAGATCAATGAACACCATGTGTAAGTCTTTCTTTCTCTCCCTAAACTACTCCACTAATCTCCTTATGAGGTGAATGGCCTCTCTAGTTGAGTGACCTGACATGAAATCAAACTAATTCTCAGAAATAATCACGATCCTCCTCATCCTCAATTAAATATGCACATTTCAATTAATTGAAAAAGTTCAAAATTCCTAACTAATTTCCACAAGAACTAAAAATCAGAATTTTTCACAAATTGAGGGACTAAAAATACAAATTTCCAAAAAGAAGGAACAAAAATATTTCTCCTAATTAGACTCAATTTTGAATTCGAAAAGTAACTAGTATAGATACCCACGTGATGCGCGAAATATTTTTATAAAAATATTTATTAAAAATACTACTTTATTTACTTAAAATTGATCAATATTTGTTGTATTATATAAACATATATCAAAAGTCAATGAAATGTTAAATATAATTGTTAGTAGTACATTACAATTGATACTTAATAGCTAACAAAATTACAATTATTTTAGATATTTTGATATGAAAAGAACAATATTAGTATTTTCTTTAATCATACATTCCACTGACTGATTTTTATAAATAATAAAATAATAAATATTAAATAATTATTAATTTTCTTATTTGACTTTTACCTCTATATTTTTAATCGATTAAGACATGCAATTTTATTTCGTACCTTTTATTTAAATTTTAAAATTTTTGGTTATCACTTCAACTCAACGTACAACTAACTATATTTTTTTTAAAAGAATTATCTTTCACAAAGTATCTATCTAATTATATCAATTACAAAACTTCTAATTTCAAACTTTAGAGTTCACAACTCACAATTCAAAAACTAAGCAAATACAATTTGTTATTTTTTTTTAATTTTTTAGACATTGTTCTTCATTAATATCTTTAATCATTTTATTTATACTTATTATTATATCTTATAAATTAATCCAATTAAAGGCTCTATTCACTCCACCAAACTACACATCCATCCCCACCTTTACCCCCCACCCAGCTTATATTTTTTTAAAACTTTTTAAATTTTTGTGACAAAAGTTTCTTACCTCAAAAACCTCCCCCAACACCGTCCCTCCCCCACAAAAATAAATATATTTTATTTTATTTTAAAAGACCTTTTTTACCTCACCCACCCCTAACCCTCACCCATCCACCCCACCTCTATCCAACACTATCCTCCATCAAGCATAATTATTTTTTTCTTATCCCCCACCACACTCCCTACCCTGACCTCAAAAAATAATTTAATTTTTTTTAACAACAATTTTTTTTCCTACCCCGACCTGCCACCTACATCCACCACCCCACCTACCCCTTTCTCCCACCCCACCCCACCCAACCTATCTCACCCCACTCGGCCACATATTTATAGGAATAACATTTGTAATCAAATTTTCTCTAAAAAAAAAGGAATTTGAATTTAAATTTTATATTCAAAATTTTCATTTTAATTTTAACTCTTTTTGTTAACTTGATTAAATTTTTTGTTAATTTATAAGTTTAAAAAGTTATATGTCAGTACCGGGTGCTCAGTACCGGGTGCCATGTTAATTCATCTTATATTCTGACGCCATTTCTGTTGATCAAACCTTAATTTATAATATAAGACGATCAGTGAGAGCATATGTTAGTACCGGGTGCCATGTTAAGGTACTCTAGTTGTTATGTGTATTATTCCAAATATAAAACATGTAGAATTGATTCGTGTATTACATTACTCCAAATATCTTATTAACTTTATGATAATTGATTAGCATAAATTCATTTCTATTGTGTTGTTTATATGTCATATGTGTGCATAAGAGGTTCATCTGCAGAGATTATACAAATGGTTAAGGTGGAAATTAAATGCAAGTATTTGTAGAGGTCAATCCTCGCCATTATCTTGTTGGGGTAGATCAATGATACATGTTGTTGTTTGTACTCATGCCACATGATTTGCTACATTTTTTGTGCAGATTTGAATATCGGCACCAGTGGAACCCGCGACTATGTCTAATGGTTGCATACATAGAATTGAAGGGTGAGCTTCTTGGCTAATCTGCAACACTGGACTCCAACTCTATCTTTATTTACCGTCTTTTCATTCACTTCTATTTATTTACCCTTAGACTCTCTTAATTCATATAGCTAGGTTTTGGGGAGCTTTTGTATTTTTCTGGGTTTGTGTTATTTCGTGAGACCTTTATGACATACTTATCTTTTTGTTGTTATTTTCATGACTGAATAATAATGAAAATTGTTAAGACCTAGACTTTGTATGCCTACTAAGTGGGAGTATAGGTGTCATCATGACTTAGGTGCTTTGATTGTGACAATTTTTATAATAACTCATATTTTTAATGAGGGGTGAGTGAGTAACTTAGCTTATATTATTAATATTAATTAATAGAATTAAGGTGAGTAAGTCAAAAGTTAAAAGTCAAAAGCTAAAATCTTCTCCCTTATTTAGCTTTTTAAAATTTCAGTTGTAAAAGGAGTAGAATATTAGGTCAATTATTTCTATTAGCTATATTTTTCGATTGAAAGAAGCAATAGTGCTTTATTCTTTTTCTACGGACAGCCATGCAAACTAGCAAAAACACTCCAATTTCATATTCAGGTATTGTGAATTACTTTATCTCCTTAACATATAGTATCTTAAAATGTAAATTGCTTTTAGTGAATTCTTTAGGCAAGGGATTAACAAAGCAAAATTTCTTTAAATAACCTCTGATCATAATCTTTATCGATTTAGTTATTGTGTGTGTCTGTTTAAGTGGGAGTGCAATGGTGACGCAATAGCGAAAAGACATATGATCTAATAATAATAATAATGATTGAGGTATTAAGTTGTTAATTACTAGTACCATGTTGATTGAATAAACAGGCAATTGGGTTTTGTTGTTCTTGTTGGAAATTGGGGAAATTGCAAGTGGACACCATGATAAGTTAATAAAAAATATTTTTAGTTATGCTCTGTGAGTGATTCTTTTGTACACATTCTCACCTTTTTCAGTAGTGTAGTAAGAGGAATTCAGTGTAGTAGTAAGAGGAATTCAATGGAGTAGTACTTTGATAGTAGCTTCACTAATTAAGACCTAATCCCAACTAGCATAATTGATATTGTTAATTGATATTTTTGCATAAATTAAAGCTATTCAAGGTTGCTTGGTTTATGTTCTACCTGTTGCAAGATTGGAAAACTTGTCATTAGAAAGGTAAGTGAGACTTTAAGCTTTGGTGCTTGCTTTTCAAACCTGTTTTATAAAGAAAAAAAAAATTCTGCCTAGTTCACGTGTTGGGACAAGCGTGTGCTTGGTAGAATCGGTGGTCTTGGATCAACTGCGAATATGTATTTTGTTAAGTATATTGCGAATCATTTGATGGTGAGTTGTGAGGTGATGTTGAGATATTGGACATATTTACTAGTGTACATGTGCTGCTGTAATATGTTAGAGACATACCTATGCTGCCGTAATATGTTAGGGGCCTTGTACTTGTTGTCGTGATATATTTACTAGGGGCATACATAGCTGCTGTAACATGTTAGGGGCATTGTGTATGCTGCCGTAATATGTTAGGGGCCTTGTACATGCTGTCGTAGTATACTTTGTGGGCATTGTGTATGCTTTTGTGGCCTTATTGGGGTGTTAGGCTGATCACCTTCACTGTTGTTTATGACAAGCTGTGAGAGTGGATAGTTGAGATATATATAGTGACATTTGAAATATTTGTTGGACCTTATTGAGCATTATATTATAAGATATATGTTGTGCATATAATTTATGTAATCGTGGTGCGTTGTATTTTCTAACACTTGTTCCAGGGGTATTAAAGTAGCCGGTCGAGCATCTTACTGAGTTATATTTTTATATAGCTCACTCTTTACTTACATGGTTGCAGATATTACCGTGCAAGGTGAAACTAGCGGGTGACGGTTTCTTCGTAAAGATTCTATTGCTAAGGTGAGCCTTCACATTGTTCGTGGGGGCTTTCGTTTCAGTTTTAGCTATTTAGATTATATTTTCTTTCATTCGGTTTGCATGCCTGAAAGTTGGACTCATGTAACTCTATTTTAGATGATCCATGATCTTAGTGTAGGATTTGGCATAGAGAATCAGTTCAAGAGTGATTGTTGAATTTGTAATTTAATTATAATTTTTTTTTGAATTATTATTCATCATTTATTTATGCGTTGGAGTTGCACTTACCTTATCTTAGTGCTTATTAATTGGTAAAGTGTAAGGAAGATTGGTTCTGTGGTATTAGCAGGTGCCAGTCACGTCTAGGGTTGATTTTGGGACGTGACAATTTCATCCAATGTAAGAAATGACAGAAAAAAGTACTAACTACGAATTATAATTTTGTAAAATGTGAGGAATTTATAGGCTACTCATGGTGTAAACAACCCCCCTCCTTTCGTTTATACAGAAAAATACGTGGTCTCTCTAAAAGTGTCTGTTCTTGAATATTTGTCCCGACTAAACAAAATTTATAAAAAGTGACCTAAACATGTAAAGAATTTGTGGTCAAATAAGAAGGTTCATTGTATTGGAATATGTAAAACTAATTTACATCCACAACTTATGTTCGATATACAACAAAATCTTTTCCTAATGAATTTTCTAAAGCAGAAACTTTTTCTTAAAACCTTTATGCCAAAAAAATTAAGATTACCCCATATGAAGGTCATCTTTGAACTTAACCCCCATTTATATGTCTTTCGCTTTTGCAATGGTGAGTACAAAATAGTGTTGGAATGAGTGATAACCTTGCTAACAAAATTGAAAGCTAGTGATTTTATCCTCCAAATTTATTTTTCTATATCTTAACTAATCTTTAGAAAAAAAGATTATGTTCTCTCTCTTAGTTGACAGACTTCATAAGAAGTTTATGTTTTTTGTCTAAGTCAATCAAGCACCTCCTCGAATAACTATTATGATAATCTATATTTGATATGATTGACTTACAAGTTTAAAGTTAAAAGTACATACCCCTAATAGTTTGTATTTCACTAATGAACTACAACAATGTGAACTTTTTTTTAATTCTAATTTTGATTAATTATTATAACCCGATACACTATTTGAATCCTACTATTTAATTATGAAATTCATTGTATTTGAACAATGAACTGTTTTTTTCTAATATATTCGTCAGGGAAATAGAGAAATATTTGCACTCTAACAAATGAATTTGGATGATTTAAATCAAAACAAATAGTTGATAAATAAAACAACAGACTCCAATCATAACACGATTTCAGACACCCACCCTATCTTAACAAAATAAAAATAATAGACTTACACTTTTAGAAATCCTACTATCACATGATTTCAAACACCCACCCTATCTTAACAAAATAAAATAAAATAAAATAATAGACACACACTTTTTGAAACCCTTCTTTCAGACAAACATATCAAAAATAAATTTTTAAAAACTACACCAAACTTAGCATATTCTAGACATCCCTCTTATAAAGAAGAACCACATGATTTTTTTCTCCAACTAAAGCCTCAAGTTCAAGTCCAAATCATTTTGTTCTTCAACTATGTTAACTGTTTCATCTGGATTTGATGAAATAGGAATATCCAATTGATTCATCGATTGTTGTGTAGCAATAGTCTCATTTGGATAGGCAAATGTTGAATTTGAACCTTCAACAACTCTGTTTCTTCTTGCCATTTGTTGCCTATTGACTGGTGGTGCGCTGCACCATCTTGTCAGCTGGTTACGATTCAACAATGATGTTGGTTGGACAACAACTCCCTCATTTCTTTGCAAACTTGTATGTTGTGGGGCAACATGTTGAGCTGATAGGGGATTTGCTCGAAAAACAATGTTGGATGCATATACATGAGAACGTAGAATGACATCCTGCTCAGTCAATGAGTGAGTAGTACGAACATGATTTATGAATTCTAAATGATTGCGAAATATTCCATTGCATAAAGGACAATGAAGTAGTACACGAGAATGTGCTACAAATAAAGGAGAAAAATTTGCATGATGCATATTTGAAGTAGGAATGACAAAATCTTTCTCTAAAGTAAGAAATGATTTAGAGAGAAGAACCAACTATGCACTATAATTTTGTAAAAGGTGAAGACAATTTATAGATTTTTTCATGGTATAACCTTCCTCCTTCATTTATGTATTTCATTTACAATGATAAGTTCAAAATTAATACTTTATCTCAGCTTTAAATTTGTACTTCTACTCCATACTATAACATATTAAACCAATCTGACCTTTTTTTTACTTTAAATGTCATTAGTAAATTGCAGTAATTTGATCTTTTCTGAATTATGACTATCATTATATTATAATGATCTAATACATTATAGAATGGATCCTAGTAAATTCTAAAATTATAAAATGGGTACTTAATTTGAGCTTAAAAATTGTACTTCTATATACCAGATTACAACAATCTGATGTCTTTTTTGACTTCATTGTAAATTGCATTAATTCGAATATTTTTTTTTTTTGACTTTTGACTATCATTATATTTTTGTAATCTAGTACAATACATAATGGATCCTAATAAATTCTAAAATGACTCATTGATGGTCCTATAACAGCGACTTTTTTTTCAACTAAAGTCACTTTATCTATATTTTCTGAAACAAAAATTACAAAACTTTTCCCTTGCTAAAACAAAAATTACATATGTCGAAAAATTCAACTTCTAATTGGTAGTATTTTTTATATAGTTTTTATATTTATTATATACAAATTCAATTTTATAAACCTGATCCATCCCAACCCAAACTCGACGGGTACTAATCATTTACTTTTTAAAATTCTTTTAATCTTTATCGTATAAATAAAAATTCAATTATAAGAACCGATCTAACCAAAACACGTATGCATATATACTCATATTATTATTTAGCATTTTGCTGTATTAGGATCATATCATATGCTATATCAATCATATTTGTCAGCAAAATATGAAATCGTTTTCTTTTCACAATATCTAGAAAAAAAAATATGCTACTATTCTTTTTAATTAGAGATCCAAAACTTTCACGTGAGAAGTCATTCTAGTTCAAATCCCTTCTTTAAATTATTATTTATTTTAATATAAGTATCTAGGGGCTTTGGGCCACAAGTGACGAAAGAGATTTAAAATGAGGTGTAGGTGACATAAGTCTTAATAATTGAGTAGATGTGACAATTACTTAATTATGGATTAAGAAAGTTTGAAAATTTTCAAAATAACCCATAAGTTTTTAAATTTACACTTTGATCAAAATGTTAGTTAATATAACGGGGAACGAAGGAAAAAAAGCGTCTTTTTCTCTCTCCTCATCCATTGTTATTTTCTCTCTCTTCGCGATATTTGTTGTTCATTGTTGCTGCTGCTTTATTCATCATCTTCTAATTCATTATCATCATCTTATACTTCATTATCATCTTTAATTCTTCTTGTTGACCATTGTTGTTGTTGTTGTTGTTGTTACCCCAACTGTTGCTCTTTGACCAAATTCTTATGTCAAATTTTGTTTCATAAATTACTTTCAACTTTGGCATTTACTTGAGAGGAGACTTTGGTAAGTTAAATTATGCTTTTTAGTTGAATTTGTCATCTGGGTAACTGCTAGTGTGTTGTTTTTCCAACAATAGCTAGCACGCGAACATGAATGCAATATAAGAGCAGTCTGTTTAAACAGATCCATTATCTGCGGCACCAGATAAATGTTTTGTTGTAACAGTAGACTCATGTTGGATTCATGTTTATGGTTCTAGGTGCCCGTAATATAATCGAATAGATGGATATTCTGTTGCACCAGATTAGTAATCTATTTCAATAGATAAATAATCTGTTTCACCAGATTACTAATCTGTTTCGAACAACAAAATACAACTCCTGTCACAAACCTAATAGATAACTCATATGTTCTTGCTATTGATACTGGAATCAAATTATTCCTTAATTGTAGACATGTCATTCGTTAAGAAATAGAAATAGGCACCACGAAAATTAAATAAGAAATAAAAAGTCAAGTGCATCAAACATAAATTTTTATAAAACAAACAAAACAAATACATAGATAAAAAAAAAAGCTTAATTATTACTATCATCATTATTATTTGTATGGCCAGTCGGCCAATCTTCAACCGGCAGCAGCAACGCCCTCCTCAGCCTACGGATCTCCCGCAGCATCCTTACTCTGACGGCGTCCAACTCCCAATGCAGGTCATGAACCTCCTTCTGCAGTTCCCGCATGGCGTCTCGTAAAACAGCGACATCTATCACACCCCTTTTTTCGACTCCAAAAAAGATATGTATTTTAAGGTTTGGAAGGGTTTTTGATTAAAGTGACAAAATGAAGATTGGTTCCGAAAAAAGATTATTTTTACATTCAAAATCAGAGTCGCCACTTGGCATAATCTGGTGTGCCAAGTCACCATTGGAAAATCCTTTTCGAAACCATTTGACTCTTTAAACCGGTTTACGAACAGAGATTTCGGCTAAGGAATTCTGTTGACCGAGGGGAAGGTGTTAGGCACCCCTCGATCCCGTGGTTCGACCACGGTCGCTTGGTGGAGCGTATCGGCTAATTTGACATTACAAATGTACAAACCACATAAACACACAAAACAAGCAAACAAATAAATCACACAAAATTCAAAACAAATAAAAATAATGTTCAGTCCAAATTATACAATCCAAAATAAAAGAGGTGCTGAAATATAAAACCTATTCTATTTTAAACTAATCCTAAACTAAACTCCACCTGAAGTTCCGGGCCTTGATCACGAGCCTCCTTTGCGTACATGCTACTTCAGGGCATTCCCCGGCCAAATGAGTACAATTTAAACTTTTCGTGCAATAAAGTAGAAAGTACCATTCACGCACATATTCAAACACTCCAATAAATCATTATTCCTAAATTTGCCTAACCGGCCTACGTTTGCCTACTAAGTTCAACATATCACAATTCTATCATGTTTAACATTATCAATACATCAAAATTAATCAATATTCATTTTCCTCCATTTTTAATCCCCACCTTAATTCATTTTTAACCACGTGATTAACCCATTTCAATACACAATCCACCAATCGAGAATAACGAAAATTCACCAATCATGCTTAGCACATCACACACCCAAATGTCACCAACAGTTTACATCAACAAACAAACTACGGTATCGAATCACACGCAATCACAATCATATAAGAATTAAATAAAAGAGAAGAAAGAATTTGACCTTAAATTTGAAGCTTTCAAACTCAATGTTATTCGAATAAAGAGAGTCCGCACCCGGAAACCTCGAGCCGAACCTTAACACCAACAATCCAACTCGACAAATAATGACCCGTTCACCATCACTTTTCACTCCGTCACTGTTCACCGGTTACTTTTTTTTTCCGTTGTTGTTCTTGTTCTTGTGAGGAAGATTATTTGGTGATTCTTGTTATTGTGGAGAAGATGATGATCAAAGAATGAGCCCTTTTTCCTCTTAGAATTTTTCTTTTATAATGGGCATGGATTTGTTATGATGTGAGAATTTTGGTGGGTCCCCCATATATTCTTTCTTTGTGGACAAGAAAAAGGAGGGGGGATCATATGGGTAGTTAGGGTAGGTGGAAGCTTTTGATTGGGTAGATTGTTAGGATAAGATAAATTAGTTAGCGGTATTTTTTTTTTGTTTATTTTTGTATTTTTGTGGGATATAATTACATGGGGTTGGACACATGGTAATGTGAACTAAAAATAAATGAAATTAGACTTCGGGAGGTACAAAATTAGGTGTCTACATCATGCCCCCTTTGAATGTAAACACAAAGTGTTTTCAGACAAAGAAGTAGACAGCGAGACCAAATTTTGACCCGACCATTATTCAAAGAAAGAAACAGAAGGAAGAAGGACAACCGGGTCTTGACTTAAGACATCCCACCTACTCACATTATGAGAGGATCGAGTGACAAGTATCTCAACTCTAGGAGGGAGATGGACTATACCGAGTTGGAGAGTCGAGTGAGGTTCCATTGAGGTTCCGGTCCGCGGCTCCGTCATTACTTAAAAAAAAATAATAAAAATTACAAGTTAAAACATAAATGAAATTACAAAAATCCTATATCTACAACTTCTATTGGTTCTTGACTTGACTTTCATCACCCTATTCTTCAGGCGGACTCTTGACTTGCTATTTCTTTAACTTGTTGCTTGCCTTTCAATTTCTTCACCCTGTTCTCCAAGCGGGTTCCTGACTTGCTATTTCATCAACTTGTTGCCATGCTTTCAACTTCTGCACCCTGTTCTGCAGGCGGGCTCCTGACTTGCTATTTTTATCAACTTGTTGCTATGCTTTTAATTTCTTCACCCTGTTCTGCAGGCAGGCTCCTGACTTGCTATTTCATCAACTTGTTGCTATGCTTTCAATTTTTTCACCCTGTTCTCCAGGCGGGTTCCTGATTTGCTATTTCATCAACTTGTTGCCATGCTTTCGACTTCTGCACCCTGTTCTGCAGGTGGGCTCCTGACTTGCTATTTTTATCAACTTGTTGCTATGCTTTCAATTTCTTCACCCTGTTCTGCAGGCGGGCTCCTGACTTGCTATTTCATCAACTTGTTGCTATGCTTTCAATTTCTTCACCCTGTTCTGCAGGCGGGCTCCTAACTTGCTATTTTTCAATCTGTTTAACTTTCAATATCTTCACCTTGTTGCTTGATTTTCCATTTATTCGCCCTGTGCTTCGGGCATGCTCCTGAAATCACATCAAAACTGAAAAGAAAATTATCCCAAATAAAGAAATGCAATTTCTATGAGTTAATTGGAGTGACTCGACTAAAAGGTACGTCTTATAGGAATCCAGGGGGTTGACTCGACTAAAAGGTACGTCTTCTAGGAATCAAGGGAAATGACTCGACTAAAAGGTACGTCTTCTAGGAATCAAGGGAAATGACTCGACTAAAAGGTACGTCTTATAGGAATCAAAGGGGATGACTCAACTAAAAGGTATGTCTTATAGGAATCATAGGGGATGACTCGACTAAAAGGTACGTCTTATAGGGGTCAAAGGGGATGACTCGACTAAAAGGTACATCTTATAGGAATCAAGGGAAATGACTCGACTAAAAGGTACGTTTTCTAGGAATCAAGGGGGATGACTCGACTAAAAGGTACGTCTTATAGGAATCAAAGGGGATGACTCGACTAAAAGGTACGTCTTATAGGAATCAAGGGAGATGACTCGACTAAAAGGTACGTCTTATAGGAATCAAAGGAGATGACTCGACTAAAAGGTACGTCTTCTAGGAATCAAAAAGGATAACTCGACTAAAAGGTACGTCTTATAGGAATCAACGGGGATGACTCGACTAAAAGGTACGTCTTATAGGAATCAAAGGGGATGAATCGACTAAAAGGTACGTCTTATAGGAATCCAAGGGGAATGACTCGACTAAAAAGGTACGTCTTATAGGAATCAACGAGGATGACTCGACTAAAAGGTACGTCTTATAGGAATCAAAGGGGATGACTCGACTAAAAGGTGCGTCTTCTAGGAATCAAAGGGGATGACTCGACTAAAAGATACGTCTTATAGGAATCAACGGGGATGACTCGACTAAAAGGTAAGTTTTATAGAAATCAACGGGGATGACTCGACTAAAAGGTACGTCTTATAGGAATCAAAAGGGATGACTCGACTAAAAGGTACGTCTTATAGGAATCAAAGGGGATGAATCGACTAAAAGGTACGTATTATAGGAATCAAAGAGGATGACTCGACTAAAAGGTATGTCTTATAGGAATCAAGGGAAATGACTCGACTAAAAGGTACGTCTTCTAGGGGTCAAAAGGGAAATGCATTACCTAAGAAGAAAAATTTGAATTACTCAATCAAGGAAGTGTGTTTCCTTACCAATGTTGTTTTGAATTATCAAAACAATGAAGTGCTTCTCCTTACCAAAGCTGCTTGAATTACAAACCTGTGCAGGAACCTTGCCTCTTGCATTTGTTGAGGTGAGAAATTATGGCCTTTGATGTTTAGGCTCTGAAATTCTTGATCTGAATGCAACATGTATTCCTATTACATACAAAGAAAACTTTTGAGTTTAAAAAAACATGGTGCCTAGTTTGTGGCTTTGGCTTTTGAGGCAATTGCTCCTGCCCCCGTCACATTTAGCTGTGCTTCCAACCATTAGCATATGTCATTGACTTGCTGTATCATTGACTCAAACTCAGCTTATTAAGAGTGACTCTGAAACAAACACAATATTTCTGCTTTGTCGTGTTTCTCAAATAAACCCTTTGAACCTTGGTATTTCCATGAGTTCCCCGACTTCTCTATTGACAAAACTTCCTGCATGCCTTTTTTGGGCTCACAATCATGTCTCTTTCATGTGCTAGCTTTTTCTTGCTTTTTGCAATTAAAGAAGCTGGTAGCCAGTTTTGAAATCTTTTCTCACTTGTTTTGACACGGACTTGACTCAAAGATAAGAAAAAAAATAAATGACAATTTTTGTTTTGATAACTGACTTAGGAAAGATAAAATTAAAATAAAGAGAAGAAATAAAAGACGATGAATATCCCTTTTAAAAAAAGAAACAAAAAATTCATCTAAAAATGACAGTCAACACTAATAATTATGCTATGCATTTTGGATTAAGCAGCTTGATCTTTTCATCCAAACTTTCTACCCATTGTTGTTGAGTTAATGACCTTGAAACTGAGTTGCTTTTTTAGGTCAATTGCATTTAAGACCCCATTCGGCTAGTGGCGCCTTGAAGGGTTTTAGCCAACAAGCTTCTTTCATTTTCTTTCGGCTCACTATCGTCTTATGGTGCCCGTGAGGATTTTCACCAATAAGACTCTCTCATTTTTATTTCTCTTAACTTATCATCGCCTTATGATGCCCGTAAGGGTTTTCACCAATAAGACTCTCTCATTATTATTTCTCTCTTGATTCCCTATGCTGAGGAAGACAAATAGCTCCCAAATGCATTATCATATCCCTTGCATGCTTAGCCTTAACATTCTCAAAGATTGATCTGAAGGTCTTTCTTTGGTTGTAGCTTGGCTTTTGGATAGGGTTAGAAAGAAAGGATGGCATAAGGCCCAATCGACACTTGAAGTGGGGTGATACTTACAACTTTTGGAATCGACTCAAACAATGAGGATTAACTCATGCCCCAGTTTCTTTTGACTGGGTGACACTAAATTGTTTATTTGGTTGGACCGAGCCCTAAGTAGGGCAGCCTACGTATCTCACCCTCGAGAGAGGAGAATCAGGTCATGCGTAGTTCTGGCATTTTTTTTTTCACTTGATTCTAAGTTTTTTTTTCCTTTTGTTGACTCTTTTCTCTTTGGGACTTTTCTGACTTTATTTTTTTCGACACTCTTCTTTTTCTCCTTTTGGACACATTTTTCTCTTCTTTTTTTGAAACTTTTCTGACTCTACTGTTTTGCTCGACACCTTTTCTTTTGAGCTTTGCTGACTCTATATGATTCCAAAAGAGGGGTATGAAAGAAAATAGCACTAAAGCTCAAATGGGTAAACAAAGGATGACACGATGTTTGGATAGTAGAATGAAAGGCCTTTGTCATATCAATCCTTAAAAATGCAAGTACATATCATGCAATATGAAAACGAAAGATGAAGATCATTTGTGGCACTTTAACAATACTAACTTCAACTGAGCATGTATGTCACTTCTTTTTCTACACTTGTCAAACATACAACTTCATTTTCGTTGTACATTCCTCATGCTGAAGGACTCATGACTTCGTGGAGATGATTTTCTTCTTGTTCCTTTTGACATAGGATCACACATTCACTACTTGACCTAATTGAGATATGTCTTTCAATTGATGACCAAGTTATTCTCACGATTTTCAAAATAATAACCTTAATTTTCAAAGAAGGTTTCAACTTGATCACCAAATGCCCCAGCACTCTATCTATTTCCTCATATGCTCTCTTTTTCTAACTTTAACCCTTTAATTCAATGTTCATTCTTAAACTGGATGTTAAGATTTAGTTGTAAATTTTACTAGCATGTCATATCACTAGAGTCAACACAAAATTTACTATGTAAAGAAAACAAACAAACAACACATATTTAAACACAAAGGAAAATAAGACACTTCATTTAGTCGAAACAAAAGATAGAAGAGTTTGGACATAAACAACAAAAGGACAAAACAAGACAGATCCCGAACTACAACCCTGAAATAATTTGGAGAACAGAAAATAAAACAAAACAAGCTTCTAAACCCTTTCCTGGTAAGGAGAGGGGTGACTTCTCCATTGCTCAGCCTGACATCTTAGCCACTGGTTTGCATATCAGCATGACTAGAGTTTTCCTCACTATCAATGTTCTACACCATAATTGATCCATCATGAATCATCTTTTCAATTTCTCTTGTCAAATCTCGACAATCTTCAATACTATGACCCTGAGCCTCAGAATGATACGTACATCGCGCATTAGGATTAAAATTTCTTGAACGTCGATTAAGGGTGTGCCCAAGGAGAGGAGTGATCATTCCTTCCTGTACCAATCTCTGAAATAAACTGGCATATGACTCTCCAATTGGTGTGAAGCTATCTCTCGACTTCTGCCTCATTTCATTGTTTGGCTTGGATAGAGAATCTGGCTTAGAAGGGTTTTGGTATGTTTGTGGAGTTAGAGGATGACTCTGGGGCGTTGGGGTATGCCATTGTGGGAAGGATGAGGGTTGATCATGTGGTTGTGCATTATACACTGTATATGGATGTGGAGGAACAGAGTACAATGGATTTTGGGAGTGATTATGTGGAGCTTGGGCATAAACTTGAGCTTGAGCCTGTGATCGACGAAGACGTGGTCTTCTTGACCTTTCTTGCTGTCCAACTATAATTGCAGATGCATCTTCCTCATTCTTTTCCTCTGCAACACTTCCTGAACCCTTTTGAATTACTTGAGTAGTCGCTTTCAATGTTGCAAAACTCACAATGCGACCAGTCTTAATTCCCTCTTCTATCATCTCTCCCATTTTAAGGACCTCAATGAACGGCTTTCCTAATGCAGGTAACAAGTGTTGATAATATGTTTCGTCCTGTGCTTGAATAAACACCTCCACTATTTTGCTTTCTTTCATTGGCAGTTTTACTCTAGCAGTTTGTTCGCGCCATCTAATTGCATACTCTCTTAAACTCTCAGTATTTTTCATTGTTATACTAGTTAGGGATTTTTCGTCAGGGATCAACTCCACATTGTATTGAAATTTTTGCAAAAATTTGTTAGCTAGGTCATCCCAACTAATCCATTTGTCAATGTCTTGGTCAACAAACTATTCTGAAGCTAGACCTGAAAGACTCTCACCGAAATATGCCATAAGTAATTCTTCCTTCCCTCCAGCGCCCTTTAGCTGGTTGCAATAGCGTCTCAAATGTGCTACAGGATCGCCATGTCCATCATACTTCTCAAACTTTGGCCTTTTAAAACCAAGAGGAAGATGTACACCAGGAAACATGCACAGATCTTTATATGAGACACTTTTGTACCCCCCAAGTCCTTGCAAGTTTTTCATAGTTAGTTCCAAACTTCTCAATTTTCTAGCTATTTCCTCTTGTTCTTCTGTCATAACAGGCTTCTCAATTTTAGGAGAAAATTCAGACGGTTGAGGGCAATCGTAAGGACCAATCGACTTAAATGTAGGCTCGAGAGCATAATGTTGATCACTAAAAATATTCAATGCAGGCTCTCTTGTAGATTAGGGAGGCAAAACTTATGGATGAACATCAAAAGTAGGAGGTGGGGGTGGCGCCGCAAAAGCATGAACGACATCTGGAGCCGAGTATGTGGTAGCCTTGGATTGGGGAGTGAGGAAATGAACATTGGAAGTGGTTGGATATTGTTTCCCCGGAGTCGATCCTGATGCATGTTGTGCCATATCAACAAAAATGGGAAATTGTGCATGTGACACGGGAGGCAAGCTAGAAAGATATTCCAGATTATTCGTGGGAACTGGAGGAGGCGGCAACCCATTAGCCCAAGATCGATGCATTTCAATTATTTGCCGCCTTAATTTCTGAATCTCTTCATTATCTTCTACATTCTCATTCCCCGAACTCCATATTTGATTAGTGACAACTAACTCGGTATCCTTGTTGGCCATAACTTCCTCTGTGACTTCGGCAATATAGAGGACCAGCCAAAATGCCACAAACCAACCACCTTAAACTAACTGGACAAGAGATAGCAAATGCGTTAGAGTTCAATAATTTTTCAAAACCTTTTTTTTTTCTTGAAAAAAAATCACCGAACCCTAGAAGGGCGCCTACGTTTCTCACCCCCAAAAGGGGAGAATCAGGTGTGCGTAGTTCGTGAAGTCTTGCCAAAATGACCAATTAAACTCTTTTTTCAATCTTTTCCTTGAAACTTTGAGAAGAAAAGAAAATAACAATTTGTCAAAAGAATTGACGAAAATCTTTTTGCATTTTTTTACTTTTAAAATACCTATACAAAACAAAACCTATGATTACCAAAGAAAAATTCTTTTGGGGTTTTCAATTTTGAATTTCATATGAAAATGAAACTTGAAACTATTAAAGAAAAATCTTTTTGTAGTTTTCTTTTGAAGATGTATATGAAACACCTACTCTAAATAAAGAGTGAAGAAAATCTTTTTTTTTGAATTTTTTGGAATAAGATCAACCAAAAATAAAACCTACGACTATTAAGAATTTTTTTTTTGTATTTTTATTTTCAAGATATGTATGAAACACCTACTCTAGATGAAAAGTGAAGAATTTTTTTATTTTTTTTTATTTTTTAAATAAGATCCCCGAACCAACAATAGGCTGTCTACATATCTCACTCCCGAGAGAGGAGAATCAGGGGTGCATAGTTCGTTCAGGTTGGACAATTAATGATTAAATAACGGATCGCACCCTACCTTAAGAGACACAACCAAAGACAAACAAATAAAATCTTTTTTTTTTTTTAAATTAGACACTTCATCTAAAAATGACACCAACAACTATGAAGAGAAAAAAAAATCTTTTGGTATTTTCGTGAAATGTACAAAACTCCTACAATTTTTGCATTTTTCTTTTATAAAAACTCCTATGAATGAAAAATCTTTTTGAAGTTTTTGAATTGTGAATGCATGCTAAACGAGACAAAGGAAAAATATTTTTGATATTTTTGTTTTTGAGAAATGAGCGCAAAAGGTAAAAATCTTTTTTTTTTTTTTTTTGGATTGTGAAGAACAAAAGCCATAAAGAACTCTAAAAGCTACGACACTCTTTTTTTTTTCTTCTTTTAAACTCACTTCACTTTTTTTTTCTCTATTTTTTTCAACAGTTCTTGCCTACGCACCTTACTCCTAACAATTTTTTTTTTCAAATCAGTCCGTGAAATGACCACATTACCTTAAAAGATGCAACAGTTAGCACGTACGGATGATTTAGAGGTGAGTCTCCTACAAAGGGCCATGTGGGCCCCGCTAGGTCTCAGTATGATGCACATAAGCATGACCTAAAGGTTGACCTACATTGTGGTTCACTAACAAGGCTGTTCGGGGGAGCGTATGGTCGATAGTGGTTGCTTTGCTTTCCACCTACTCCATAACACCGACGGCTCCCCCCCTAAAATAAGGGTGACTCAACTAGAGGTCGTGTACAACACGTGTACTACAGACTTGTTGCAGAAAGAAGGCCTGGGGGTAGACACATAATGACAGATATAAAAGCGGTAACACATAGGATAAATACTATAAACAAAGTACACGAAAAATGCACAAAAGTGAAAACAATGACACAAACAAAATCACAAACAATGCTTATACACTCATAATGCCAAACAAAGCCGATACGACTCCAACAATAAGTTCGAATTCTGAAATAGTCCCCAGCAGAGTCGTCAGAGCTGTCACACCTCTTTTTTAAACTCCAAAAAAGATATGTATTTTAAGGTTTGAAAGTGTTTTTTATTAAAGTGACAAAATGAAGATTGGTTCCGAAAAAAGATTGTTTTTAAATTCAAAATCAGAGTCGCCACTTGGCATAATCTGGTGTGCCAAGTCACCATTGGAAAATTCTTTTCGAAACCATTTGACTCTTTAAACCGGTTTACGAACAGAGATTTCGGCTAAGGAATTCTGTTGACCGAGGGGAAGGTGTTAGGCACCCCTCGATCCCGTGGTTCGACCACGGTCGCTTGGTGGAGCGTATCGGCTAATTTGACATTACAAATGTACAAACCACATAAACACACAAAACAAGCAAACAAATAAATCACACAAAATTCAAAACAAACAAAAATAATGTTCAGTCCAAATTATACAATACAAAATAAAAGAGGTGCTGAAATATAAAACCTATTCTATTCTAAACTAATCCTAAACTAAACTCCACCCGACGTTTCGGGCCTTGATCACGAGCCGCCTTTGCATACATGCTACTTTAGGGCATTCCCCGGATAAATCAATACAAATCCTTCGGGGCATTCCCCGGCCAAATGAGTACAATTTAAACTTTTCGTGCAATAAAGTAGAAAGTACCATTCACGCACATATTCAAACACTCCAATAAATCGTTATTCCTAAATTTTCCTAACCGGCCTACGTTTGCCTACCAAGTTCAACATATCACAATTCTATCATGTTTAACATTATCAATACATCAAAATTAATCAATATTCATTTTCCTCCATTTTTAATCCCCACCTTAATTCATTTTTAACCACATGATTAACCCATTTCAATACACAATCCACCAATCGAGAATAACGAAAATTCACCAATCATGCTTAGCACATCACACACCCAAATGTCACCAACAGTTCACATCAACAAACAAACCACGGTATCGAATCACACGCAATCACAATCATATAAGAGTTAAATAAAAGAGAAGAAAGAATTGGACCTTAAATTTGAAGATTTCAAACTCAATGTTATTCGAATAAAGAGAGTCCGCACCCGGAAACCTCGAGCCGAACCTTAACACCAACAGTCCAACTTGACAAATAATGACCCGTTCACCGTCACTTTTCACGTCAGCACTGTTCACCGGTCACTGTTCACCGGTTACTTTTTTTTTTTTTTCGTTGTTGTTCTTGTTCTTGTGAGGAAGATTATTTGGTGATTCTTGTTATTGTGGAGAAGATGATGATCAAAGAATGAGCCCTTTTTACTCTTAGAATTTTTCTTTTATAATGGGCATGGATTTGTTATGATGTGGAAATTTTGGTAGGTCCCCCATATATTCTTTTTTTGTGGACAAGAAAAAGGAGGGGGGATCATATGGGTAGTTAGGGTAGGTGGAAGCTTTTGATTGGGTAGGTTGTTAGGATAAGATAAATTAGTTAGAGGTATTTTTTTTTGTTTATTTTTGTATTTTTGTGGGATATAATTACATGGGGTTGGACACATGGTAAGGTGAACTAAAAATGAATAAAATCAGACTTCGGGAGGTACAAAATTAGGTGTCTACAACATCCCACACATGATCAACCATATCTAGAAAACGCATAAGTTGACAAAACACACATAAAAACAAAAGTAAAGAAAAGAAAGAATTTGAATGGAATGTAATATACAACGAATATTTACACAAAAATCAAGAAAAAAACTTACCAGAGACAAGAAAAAGTTAGCAAGTCCTTGAAGAGAAAGTAGTTGAAGGTGTAACAAGAGCAAGGAATAAATAGTTTGTAGTAGAATGAAGATTGAGTAAGGAAGAACCTATTTATAGAGGATTGAACTTGAATGAGTTAGGCAAAAAATTGCAACTGTTCACCTTCATTTATTAATGACATTCTTGATTACTCTAAAAAGTTATGACTTAATTAAATTAAGCAATATTGTGATAAGTCATGACTTTTCAGCTTTATTATTATTAAAATAATTAGTTCTTTCCAGGAACCATTTTTTTACACTGAGTTGGACAACAAATTATATATCTGTTGCATCAGATAAATCATCTGTTACAACAGATATATCATCCGTTGCAACAAATAGATAACCTGTTGGATCAGATAATATGTAATATATATATTTTGTTAAAAAATAAATTATCTTCATGAAATTCAATTTTTTTGACTTTTTAATTATATAAATTAATAAAACAGATTTAAACGCAAGACTTTTCACCTCCATTTATTAATGACATTCTTGATTACTGTAAAAAGTTATGACTTAATTAAATTAAATAATATTGTGATAAGTCATGACTTTTCAGCTGTATTATTATTAAAATAATTAGTTCTTTCCAGGAACCATTTTTACACTGAGTTGGGCAACAAATTATATATCTATTGCATCAGATAAATCATCTGTTACAACAGATATATCATTCGTTGCTACAAATAGATAACCTGTTGCATAAGATAATATATTTGTTGCAACATATAATATATATATTTTTTTAAAAAAATAAATTATCTTCATGACATCCAAATTTTTTGGTTTTTTAATTATATAAATTAATAAAGCAGATTGAAAGGTATAACTGTTCACCTCCGTTTATTAATGACATTCTTGATTACTGTAAAAAGTTATGACTTAATTAAATTAAGTAATATTGCGATAAGTCATGACTTTTCAGCTTTATTATTATTAAAATAATTAGTTCTTTTCAGGAACCGTTTTTTTTACACTGAGTTGGACAACAGATTATATATCTGTTGCATCAGATAAATCATCTGTTACAACAGATATATCATCCATTTCAAAAAATAGATAACCTGTTGCATCTGATAATATATCTGTTGCAACATATAATATATATATCTGTTGCAACATATAATATATAATATAATACATACATATATATATATATATATATATATATATATTTTAAAAAAAATTATCTTCATGACATCCAAATTTTCTGACTTTTTAATTATATAAATTAATAAAGATGATTTAAAAACAAGAATATTTCTGGTGAGTTTTTTTCGGTTTAAATTGTGTTTATCATTTATTCCCTTATTCTTTTGTGAAAAAAAATGACTTAATGAAATCAAGCTGGTGAGTTTTTTAATTATTGTGACAAGTCATGACTTTTCAACTTATTAAATTTAAATAATCTTTTTCTTAATTTAAAAATTGAATACACCTGGTTTTCAATAACTGTTTCTTTAATAACCATTTTTATTAATTGAGTTATGGCAACAGATTGTATATCTGTTGCATCAGATAACCCATCTATTTCAATAGATATACCATCTATTGCTATAAATCGATCATCTGTTTAAGGAGCTTTTTTTATTTCTTCTAACTGATTCATCAGTCGCAATAGATGAGGAATTTGATGCATCAACAACGTTTTTTGTTTTTGTTTGTTGAATGTGTTTAGACAAAAGTCACAGTCACAACTATTCATTCACTTTTTTCTTAACAATCATATCATCATATATCTTAATTAAATTAATCCAATATTGTGACTTTTTTTAAATTAAATAATCTTTCTTTTACGATTATAATATCATTTAGTTCCTTATTATTTATTAACGAACTATTTTTAGGAGAATTTCTCATCATGACTTTTCACCACCATCTGTTGCCACAAGTGCTCAATCCCTACCTCCAACCGTCGACATGTTGAGAATAGGGAATAAATAGAATGATAATTAAATATTGAATAAGAATTAAAAATTCAAAGTCGACCAAACCAAACCAAACATATACATAGATTTTTTTGAATCCCTTATAGGTAGATCGGATATAAAAAAGGAAAATGCATATGCTAAAAGAAAGAAAAAACATAACCTAATTATTATTACTACTACTATTATTATTATTACTATTATTATTATTACTATTATTATTGTCAACCTGACAATTTTCATCCGGCAGCTGCTGGGCCCTCCTCAGCCTTACTTCGAAGTTGGTCAAATCGCTCTGGAGTTCATCAAACTGCCTTTGAAGTTTCTGCAAGGACTCAATATGAATCTTCTTGTACGAATCTGGATCAACCATATTAGTATTGTAGTATAGTAGAATGAATGAATGAGTGAGAGGAGGCCGGAGGGACCTATTTATAAAATGATTGAATTGGAAGGGACTGGACTTAGTCAAATAAAAAGCCACGACTGTTCATATCCCTTAATTAAATAAAACTGGTGAGTTTTCAAATATGTAAATTAAAAAAATGGATCTAAATACAAAATTTTATCTTTTTATTGTATTTCGAAAAGAGATAGATTGGTAATCTGTTGCAAAATATATTTCACCTGTTAGATAACTTACAATATATTGACAATCTGTTGCAACAGATGGATATATCAATTTTTTTTTCCATTAGCTGTGGCGTCTGTTGCACTTGCTAGCCATTTGTTTATTCAATTTCATCGAGAGCAATCGATTTTTCTAAACACTTCTTGGCCAAACTCAATTTTTGCTCTTGGATTGCTTCTTTTTTTTTCTTTGCATCCTTCAAGATGGTCTCCAAATTAAATTTTTGCTCTTGTATTGATGGAAAAAAATGAATTTGGAGGCCAGCTTGAAGGATGGAAAGAAAAAAAGAGAAGCAATCCAAGAGCAAAATTTCAGTTTGGCCAAGAAGTGTTTAGAAAAATCTATTGCTCTCGATGAAATTGAATAAACAGATAACTAGCAAGTTGCAATAGATGCCACAGATGATGGAAAAGCAAGATGATATATCCATCTGTTGAAACAGATTGTCCATATGTTGTAAGTTATCTGACAGGTGGAATATATTTTGCAACAGATTACCAATCTGTCTCTTTCCAACATACAATAAAAAGATAAAATATTGTATTTAGATCCAGTTTTTTTTTAATTTACATATTTGAAAATTCACCAGTTTTTTTTAATTAAAGGATATGAACAGTCATGGCTTTTTGTTTGACTAAGTCAAGTCACCACTTCCAATTCAATCATTTTGTCATTGTGGTCGTTAAGCTCAATATAGAGCTCTTGATCTTTTGTGAGTTTGTCAATGAGTACCATTTTCTTTCTTGGAAGCTTTCTTATAATACTCCTCTTGGTCCTTATTAGCTCTACGCAAGGTCAAGGAGAAGTATGGAAGGTTCTCTTTGAGTTTTTCCAAGGCAAGCGCTCTCTCGGCTGATAAATCCTGTGTTGCAACATATATGGATAATGCAGCACTCAATGCAGAACAATTTTCTGGTAGAAGCAAGTCTTGAGAAGACCTAATTAGTAATCTATCGATAGCAGCTTTCGCTGTGTCAAGCAGTTCTGTTGATTTCTTGTCTTCTACGGAGAAGATTGATCAGCAGAAAAATAAAGTGATTGAGATCATTTAATTTGTTGACTGACTCGAGCAAAGACGTCTTATGGATTATCAAACTTCATAGGGCAGTCTGGTGGTTCAATAACATCAGATGTCTTATTTCCGGTATTACCTAATGATGGGGAGATTCTGCCTTCCTCACCATCTTAAAATGAAAAAGCACTCAAAATTAGATAGAGTATCTCTACATAACGACACAAGATGAACTAAATCTAGCATTCAGTTTTTCCTTCTTATTCCTCCCCTTTTTATCTTCTCACCTTTTTCATATTCGAAATTTTTCTTTTTTCGGATACTTGATAATGCCTTGGAAATTTCTTTCTTTCTTCTCTTATCCTTAATCTCTAATGGAGTGAATGAAACTGAAATCCTCTTTGATCGAATGAAACTACTGTTAGATATCAATTCCTTTACATCATTAGTTAATGCATTAATAGTATTAATCACGTCATCATGTTTTGCCTTGCACTCTTCACATTTGCATGCACAAGATAAGAAAGGAGGGGCAAGATTGATCATTCTTCTACCATATAAAGGACAACATATCCGTCATGCAAAAGTCTACATCGTCGCCAGAAATTCTTGCCACAACGAAAGTCTGTAGAAGGCATGACAAATAAACATAAGCAACATCCGACATTAAATCTTAACAAGGTATCAGAATCATATTCATGGTCCCTCAACCTTATTAGTTTAGACCTACCAAACTTAACTGTAAAATTGCAGATATCTTGTTTGAATGATCTATGACTAATCGGTAAAAAAAAAATTTCACAAAATCAGTGTACTCTATGTGTGTTTCCACGATAACATTATCAGTAATACATACCTCCCACATATGAAGTGGTTCCATCTGCATGCAACTTATTCCTCCGAACCTATCTTTACTGCATCCTCTTGTGATGGTCAGATAAAAGTTGATCAACTTTCAGTTTCTTTTATATCTACAAAGAAGAAGGAAAAATTTATGTCACAGAAAGAACATTATCCATCTATTGCAACAGATGTAGAATATGTTGCATCAGATGTGGAGTCTGTTGCGTCAGATGTGGAGTCTGTTGCGTCAGATATGGAGTCTGATGTAACAGATATGGAGTCTGTTGGAATACATAGCAGCCTTGCTGGTGGTTTGATTTGTTCCAACAGTTGCTCCGTCTGCTGCAACATCAACAACAACATAAACTACAAACAACAAATAAAAAACATCAATAATAAAAAAAAAACAATATTTGTTCCAACAACATCATCAACAACAAAAGAAGCATACATCCTATGTTCCAACACCATCAACAACCAGGGACAGACCCACATGGAGTCCTCCGGGTGCGCGAGCACAAACTGAACTCATATCGAACTTTATATATGTATATGGAAATTAAGAAAAAATGTATATAATCTAATCAGTGAGCACCCATAGTAAGAGTTGTTTGGTTAGCCTAGTTGTTGTTTATGGGTTCTTAAGGCTATTTATTTCCTTTGGTCTTGAGTTTAATTCCCACTTAGCACATATTTTTTAAATTTTGGTAACCAACTCTTCTATCTTTATTCACTTTAAACTTTCTTTTATTTTTTTCTCCCTTACTCCTTGTGTTGATTGTTCGGACTTCACTATTTTTAAGCTAAGAAGCACCCACCGTCTAAAAAACTTGGATCCGCCACTGTCGACAACACCACACCATAAGTTCCAACAATGCCAACCCCACCGACAACATCAACAACAAAGAAACAAACAACATACATAAAAAAAAATGATACTGCCAATAAGGCTTTTAAACTTCTCCCAACAGATGACTTTTTTTCGCATCTTGTAATAAAAATTCTCAATTTGTTTATTCAACAATTAAAAGTTCCTTCAAATTTTTTTAAATAAATATGATATAGGAAAATGGTAATTAAATAAAAAAAATGTAAATAACTTGCAAGAAGAAGACGAGAATGAAAGAGCAATAGTGAATCATACCTTAATGTAAAAAAGGGATCAAAACAACAATTTCAATCGAGGAATCTAGGATATGGATATGGATAGGTTTAGATCCGAACAAAAATTTATGAGAAAGAGGAGAGAAAAAAGACTGCGATAACCCTAAAAAGGATAGAAAGAAACAAGATGAGAGACGAATAAAATAAATTTAGGGCTAAAGGAGAGATGAGATAATTCTAATTTCTAAATGTACTACCCTTAGTATTAAATGACTAAATAAAGTGTATTTATTTAAATTTATATTTTCAAAGAATAATTAATAAGACTAATTTGGTATTAAAATAAACCCCTAATTAATATTTTCTTAATAGGTGTGCCAAGTCAATAGGGGTTAACTGTAATATAATATGAAACGGAAGAAGTATTAGGGGTTTCAATATTGATTAATTAATATTCACTAATAATTTGAGGGGACGAGGAAGAAAATGGGTGACATTGAAAAGACATGACAAGACTACTCAATGAGATTTTTGAGTTATCCAAGAAATATTTTTTACCGCCTTTAGTAGTACTACTACTTTATCTACTCGGATAGAAGCTTGCTTTAAAATTAAAAGAAAAAAAAATATTTTCAAAAATATATGTCGTCTGTTGCAACAGATATAAATATCTATTTGAAAAATCCCAACAACTCAGTCATCTGTCATAACAGATGGAAATATCCATTTGATCACTAACTCAGAAATGTCATCTGTTACAACAGATATCAATATCTTTTTGAAAATTTCCAACAGCTCAGTCATCCATCATAACAGATGCAAATGTCTATTTGATAATTAAATCAGATATATCATCTGTTGCAACAGATATTGTTATCTATTTGAAATTCTCCAACAGCTCAGTCGTTTGTTGCAACAGATTTCATTGCAATTGATTTAGGTGGAACTAGGGATGAAAGAATAAGCTCCTAATTAACTTAATGTTAAGATTAATAATAGTACCTACATCGATCTAGGCGGAACGAAGGATGAATGAATGAGCTCACAGGGTCAATTACAAATTCAATTGAGTCGTTGCATTTGCATGGTGTTAGTATTACATTCATCCCGACCCGAGTCGTCGATCGATCACTCTGAGTTGAAATGAGTTCTCATTAACTTAATGTTAAGATTAATCATAGTACCTACATCGATCTAGGTGGAACTAGGGATGAATGAATGAGCTCAAAGGGTCAACTACAACTTTAATTGAGTCTTTTGGCAATTGCATGATGAGACGGTACCACGTTCCTCCCGACAAGAGTCATCGATCGATCACTCTGAGCCGAACCAATTCTTACTACCTCATATGTTCAACTAATACCTTAATTGAATAATCTGGGACTAGGGGTGAGTTATCATAGGTTCAACTACAACTTCAATTGAGTCTTTGGGCAATTGCATGATGAGACGGTACTGCGTTCCTCCCGATAAGAGTCGTCGATCGATCACTCTGAGTTAAATTGATTCTAACTACCTCATACGTTCAACTAATACCTTAATTGATTAATTTAGGACTAGGGGTGAGTTCTCATAATGTCAACTACAATAGATAACAACGCCTATTTGATAATTTACAACAGATGGCTAATCTATTGTGACATATGACTTAATCCATTAGATAATTTACAACAAATGGGTAATCTGTCGTAGTAGATGACTTAATCTGTTTGATAGTTTACAATAGATTCATGATCTATCACAACAAATGACGTAATCTGTTTGATAGTTTACAACAGATGCATAATATATTGCAACAGATTACATAATCTGTTTGATTTGATCCAACAGAAAAGACATCTGTTGCAACAGGTTAAACATTTGTTTATGTATAATTCAATTGAGTTCATATGTTAGACTAATACCTTAATTGAATGTGAGTTTTCATAGGGTCAACTAAAACTTTAATTGAGTCTTTTGGATATTGCATGATGAGATGGTACTGCATTTCTCCCGACCAGAGTCGTCGATCGATTACTCTGAGCCGAACTGATTCTTACTACCTCATATGTTAGACTAATACCTTAATTGATTAATCTAAGACTAGGGTACTAATACCTTAATTGAATAATCTAGGACTAGGGGTGAATTCTCATAGGGTCAACTACAACTTCAATTGAGTCTTTTGGCAATTCCATGATGAGACGGTACTGCGTTCCTCCCGACCAGAGTCGTCGATTGATAACTCTGAGCCGAACCGATTCTTACTACCTCATATGTTAGACTAATACCTTAATTGATTAATCTAGGACTAGGTTACTAATACCTTAATTGAATAATCTAGGACTAGGGGTGAGTTCTCATAGGGTCAACTATCGATTAATCTAGGACTAGGGGTGAGTTCTCATAGGGTCAGCCACAACAGATGGCAGCGCCCATTTGATAATTTACAATATATGGGTAATCTGTTGCGACATATGACAATCCATTTGATAATTTACAACAGATGGGTAATCTGTCGCAATAGATGACTTAATATGTTTGATAATTTGCAATAGATTCATAATATGTTGTTACCTAATCTGATTGATAATTTACAACAAATGAGAAATCTGATGCAACATGTTGAACATTTATTTTTTAAAATTTCAATTGAGTTCATATGTTAGACTAATAGTACCTAAATTGATTAATCTAGGACCAGGGGTGAGTTTTCATAGGGTCAACTAGAGTACTCGGTCAACTACAACTTTAATTGTTTTTATACAATTTCAATTGAATTACCCTTTTGGTAATTGCATGATGACAGGGCTAAAAATTATGCATATATTTTATGATTTTAAAAATAATTAAGATTAATTCGGACCAAATTAATATTTTCAAAACTTGTCATTCTTTTCCAAAATACAAACAACCCATACAAAACGTTTCATTATTTCAAATCTCGAGGTCTCTCTCTTTCTCTCTCATTCTCACTCAACAATATAGTACAAACAACAACTACTCTACAAATTTGCTCAACCCTCCACAACAGATCGCTTTTCTTCTCATTTCTAACCACATAAGTGTTATTTTCAATTTCATTCTTGCTTGTATCAGTCGTTTTCTTTGTCCTCATAGGCAACAGAGTTCGAGAAGATCTCTATATTTGTTGTTTTTTTCTAAAAAATAAGGACTTTTAAGTTAATGATGAAAAATAAAACTTTTAGTTGTATTATCTTCGAGAATGGGTTTACAATTTTGAGTTTTGATGGTAAAATCGTAGGAAGAACTCGAGAAATCCCTAGTTTCCATCGTAGTGTTTCGTTGAATGTAATGGTATTGTTGGATGGTGTTTGTGGTGGTGGTGGTGGTGGTGTTTGTGGTCGTCGTGGTGGCATTGGTGGTGGCATTGGTTGGTGGTATTTGTGGTGGCTGTCGGTGGTATCAGTATTCGTGATATTTGTAATGTATTTTTTAAAATTTATGCATACATCAATTGTAATGTAATTTTTGTTCTTATTTGTTTGTAGGTAAAATATGTCTCCCAAAAGAAAAGAAAGTGAAAGTGGATCAACGTCTAACCACCCAAAAAAAAGGCTACAGTACAGAGGGATTCGGAGGATCTTCCTGAACAATCTCAGTCAGGAAAAAGTGAAGCTGATAAGAGATGTGAAAACAACGTTGAGAGAGGTGTACAAGGGTTTGTAGATGGTGATGAAGAAAATGAAAGTGAGAAAGAGGAGGAATTGGAGAGTGAGAAAGAGAAAGAGGATGATCATCAACATGATGATAATGGATCACTAATGGGGCGTGAATTAATATCAACATCCCAGCATGATCCTGTCAAAACTTTTAGTATTGACAGGTTTCAAGTTGTGATGCCGATAAATGACCCAGAAGAAAAAAAACTAACTGGTCAAATTGTACTTAAATTTCAGATGGGGAAATTTTTTGAACATTTTATGAAAATTATGAAGAACGAAAATATAGGCGGACGTTTTAAGAAGAGCTGCTTTGGACGCTTTCTTGAGCTGCCTGAGGACCCCTCTGCCCGTATCCGTTTCCCTATGAAGATGGTATATGATCTTCTCAAACGAAGGATCAAGTATGTGGGGGATAATAAAGATCCGAAAGAGGGGGGCAAAAAGAAGATGGATCAAATCTGGATCAACTACTGTAGCATGCCTGTTTGTTTTGGCTTGCAAGAGTTTGCCATAGTGACGGGCTTGAGATGCCATCGTCCAGAAGGACCACCACCCGGCAAAAGATCCAAGGAAAGAAAATGCAAGAAAAAAATAGATGGGTTGTTTGACATTGCTCGACGTGGCTACAAAGCATCATATTTGTTAACAGATCTCGAGGATAAAACCATACCAGAGCAGTACAGGGAGCAACTGTGCTTAGTTTGGTTTGCCCATTCGGTTATATTGGCAAGAGACGTCAACAAGGTCATAGAAGATGATTTGTTGACACATGTTGAGGATTTTGATAAATTCAACAATTATCCCTGGGGATATGACAGCTTCTACTTGACTTTCCAATATTTACTGACAAAGCTATCCTCAGGGACGACTACATTATACGGCTTTCCTTAGGCTTTCATGGTAAAATTAATCACTAATTTTACTCATCCATTAATTTATATTGAATATAGTTATTATGACTTTTTTTGCTTGCTTCCTATTTACATTTTTTAGGCTTGGGCATTTGAAGTCATTCCCCCCCTCCAAAAGCAGTTAATGGATTACCCGGATGAGGTTTCTCATCCAAGGATGTTTAGGTGGTTGGCTGCAATGAGCAACACCAATATTAAGGAGTCTTATCTCTTTAACCCTCCGGATGATGCAGTACATCTTCTTTAAGTAAAATAATTTTACTCAAATAAAGATATTAAACAGATATTATATTAGGTGCAACAAATGTTATATCTGATGCACCAGATAGGATATCTGTTGCGACAGGGTATATCTTGCATTAGATTACCTATCTGTTGGTTTTGTTCTCTGAACTCGACTCCTACCAGATTAACCATCTACTGCAAATTATGCAACAGATGTGTAATCTGATAATATAGTGTTCATCTATTGAGACGTACAGATTATCTGTTGCATAACCGATTACCCGTTTTGTGAAACTGTTGTAACAGATGATTGATATTTTGCATCAGATTATCCATGTTTTGCTCTGTTTCTCTGAACCAAACTCAAACGGATTTTAACCATATACTGCAAACTATGCAACAAATTGGTCATTTTTTAAAAATGTAGCTCAATTGTGAAAATTATTATATTATATGATTTAAATGCATTTGTCTTTTTTTTTCTTTTTTATAGGTTGTGCATCCATGGACCGTGCCTACTGAGGAGGAGTCGGTGATGACTTTTTATATTACTCTAGGTCATGTTGATACTATAGCATACCCAACGGTGGAGTTAATAATGAAGGAATCGGCTGGAGCAATAGCCATAAGAAGAGTAGTTAGGCAAGGTCAGCCTAATATTGAGGTTCTTCATGACCAACCTTTTACTAAGGAAGATCCGGGTGCTTCTTTTGGTGGAGTTGTTGGTATTGGTGGCAGGCATGTTGATGCTTCTACCACTCATGATGATCAGCATGTTGATGCTCAAGAAAGAATAAATATGTTTGAAAACACCCATTTTCGCCCTTACACAGGTCCCTTTCACCCCGTTTCACTCTCGTGTTCTCGTTGTGAATATGAAGAGTGCAAGGAAAGACAGGATAAACTCTTTGAAAAAGTAGAGGTTATCTCTAAACCTATCAAGAAATTCAAATCCAAGAGGTGTTTCATACCACCCAAGAAGGTGAGGGAGCCACACACTCCTACACTATTGGTTAGAAGAAAGAAAAGAGCAATTAGAGGCGTACTCTCCGATCGAAAATCAAAAGAAATTGCAATTCCTCCTTCTCCAAAAGCTGTTGAAGTTCAGGGGCCAGTCAAGAAGGTGGACATATACACGAAACTTGGCACCAAAGAGAAGAGGGATCTGGGACAGGCTAAGAATGCCAAGCCAGGAGCACCAGATACCCCAGGCCTCCCTTTCCCCCCCCAAGACTTCCAGACTATGACTGATATGCATATGTAGTACAAGGATAAGGCAAGTTTACTTTTCCTAACCTAGCCCTTCTAATCTATCCCATGAAGAAGAAGCTTCGCAATAGATTTCACATTTGTTGTAACAGTTGGGTATACTAGTGCAACTGGTAGTGGTTTTGTTGCAACTTATTATCCATCTGTTGCATAAGTTGCGTTGGATTATTGATTTAGAGAACCCTATGCAACATATGGACCATCCGTTGCATATTTACAATTACTAACCTATTTAAAAATTAACTTCTTATATCACAACATGTTGACATAATTCTCTGTCTCATGAGGAAAATGCAATTAACGTACCGGGAAGCTTATAACGTTGTCGACAGGATAATGGACCTCGACTTCTGCAAGAAGCTCAAGGATAGGTACGATCAACTCAATGGGGAGTCGTTATACCTTGGCGTGGGACTTGATTTCCTAGTTCCTACGTTGGTCTTGGATGAAGAAGAAATGATAAAATATGTTAGAGGGGAGAGGCCAAATCCACACGGCAAGAGATGGACCGAGGCAAAAAGGATTCTTACAGTCATTAGCGTGAATGACATGTATTATCGGGCTGTTGAGATACTACTCGAGGAGGGAAATATCAATGATTATGACTCCAACATACCTCTTGTCGATGATTTTGATCTTTTTCTCCTCGTGGAGCCACTGATGGTGCTGTTGCCTATCTTGTTGAGGAACAGTAAACTGATGAATCATTTGTCAAAGGAAGTGTTGATGAAGAGCTCATGGGATTTTAAAGGTCAAAAAAAGGGAATGATCCTTCCAAAAGATGATGCCTCTAAAGCGAGCGGCTCGCACGCTCTTGCACACATCGAATGTTTGCTGACCGGCACAAAAATGGCCGAGCCAACAACTTTTATGCGCGACAACGTTGTGGAAAACCTGCAAAAGGTCTGGGATTATGGGGTACTAACTGGACACTTGAAGCCTGTGTATATAAAAGAGCCTGTTAAATAGCAATTTTTAATTTCAAGTCACCCTTCACTTTATTACATGTACATGTAGTGGCAATAATTTTTTCTCATGAAAGTTTAGTTTTAATAATGTAATAGATTGTCAATCTGTTGTAAAATATATTTAATTTATTCTGGAAGATAGTTTATCTGTTGCAATAGGTTGGTCATCTGTTGCATTACGCCGATGTTATTTCTATGAATAATCTAATAATCTAAGTCTAATATGTTGCAACAGTGGGAAGACCTGTTAGATAATTTTCAACAGATGACCTAAATTTTACAACATATGCGTAAATCTTTTTGATATTTTCCAACAATTATGCTTGAATATTCATGTGCTCGACAACACCAAACTAGTAGCAAATACACACACCACCATGAAAATTTCAGCAATTAGGCTTGAATATCTATGTGCCCAACAACACCAAACTAGTAGCAATAACGACAATAATGTAGTATCTTCTTGCTCGATTTTGTTTCTCTTCAGAAGCCTTGACTTTGTTCAACAAACCCAGATTACACGATTTTCTTGTGAAGGGTGTCGTTCTTCATACCAATCAAAGTAATAGCATCCACCCAATTTCTATAAAAAAAAAAGAACACAATTACAAAACAATTACAAGTTAATAATTAATCAACTAATTAAATAAAAAAAATATTACCTTTGAAATCTTACAAGTAAAAAACCTACGACCCGGATTTGGTTGAGTCCAAGAAGTCTTTAACAGAGCTTCATGACCGCACTTATAATATCAAAAATATTTATCACAAAAAATAGTGGAAGATGCTCTCGACATTGTCAAGCTCAGTTGGAAAAAATGAAAGAAATAATTTAAAGAATTTGGATAGATAAAAGAAGATGACAATGAAGAAGAAGATTTGAGAATTTAGGGTTAAATTTTAGGAGAAAGATGAATATATAAGACAATGGGGGGGGATGACTGTTGGGGCCAAGTGATGGCAAGTCAGCAAAATGTGCCAGAATGACACATTTGATGCCTATTTTATTTTACGTGTTTAAAATGAACACTGTCTACTTGATACCTATTTTATTTTAGGTGTTTGAACTGAACACCGTCGATGGGTTCCGCCTTTTTTATTTCAATTCAATTTACTTTAACCTTTTTACACGTAATAGCAATTTTTTATGTCCAAAGAAAGTTAAATTTTTATAATGCAACAGATTCTCCATCCGTTGTAACAGTTATTTTACCTGTTCTGACATATAGTTTATCTGTTGCAATAGGTTGGTCATCTGTTGCATTATCTTGATGTTTCTATCTAAGTCCATCTGTTGCAATAGTGGGAGGACCTGTTTGATAAATTCCAACAAATTACCTACTTGTTGCAACATATGTCTAAATCTGTTCGATTTTTCCAATAGACGTGTCGTCTGTTGCAACAGATACATTATCTGTTGTAATATTTGAATATAGTATTCCTTTTCAATTAATAAGTTCAAATCTAAGGAGTAAATAAAATTCATAGACAAAATAAAACAAATTGAAGCCTTCATAAATTAGCTGAAATAAGTCAACGAATAAATGAAATATAAAAAAAAATTATGGGTACAGATCTCAACAAATACATCAACAACAATTTAAGTATACTGCCAAGGATTACTTTGACAGGATCAAGCTATAAAGATCTACTCAGTATGGATAAGTTGTTCTTTATCCATTGCTATGGAATTCGACTTTGCTCGTCGTGGATCTTTATTGTCGCTTACGTACAGTTTCTGCGCTTTCTGTTCTCCGTATTTCCATAAAAAGAGTAGTATATTGTTAATGTTGTTCAACAGTAGCTTCTTCTACATCCACCTAGAAAGCCAGAATTGGTCAATGCTAATCACGGAGATACAATAAAACGGAAAAGGATAACTCAACTCTTCTAGCAAATCAAACAGGTCTTCATCCCGTTTTAAATTATCCCAAATAGATTATATTTCTGTTGCAATAATGAATTAACTTTTGGGACAAATTTCTATATGAGGAAGACCCGGTATGATAATTTCCAATGGATGAACCATACGTTGCAACATATGAATCATCTGTTGCAGCAGATAGGTTGTCTGTTGGTACAAATAAAAGTGGTACAAAGAGATGTTTGATTTGCTAAAACAGACGAGACATATGTTGCACCAGAAACTTTATCTGGTGCAACAAGTTAGTCAACTGTTGCAACAGATGTATATATTTGTTTGATAATTTTCAGCAGATGTGTCATCTGTTGAAACAAATATGTGTCTGTTTGTTTTGTCAGTTGGAAGACATATATATTCACCTTCTTTAGCTCATGCTGCTCTCTTTTGGAAATTGTACATTGCTCAGTGCAACATACAGATAGAGGAGTTGCAGTTTTTCTTTTTTGGATGTTGATAATGCCCTGGAAATCACTCTTCTTCTCCTCTTAGCCCTAATCTCTAATGGAGAGGATGGAAATAAAATCCCCTTTTATAGAATGGGACCCCTCTTAGATGTCAATTCCTTTACAGAAGCAGTTAATGCATTAATATCATTAATCACTACATCATATTTTGCCTTGCAGTCTTGACATTTGCATGAAGAACATTCACTGGGAGAGGCAAAATTTGTATAACCAGTATGATCATACTCATAATGGTTTGCTTTAAATACTGTAAGAGGAGCATCATTAGCACCAACAGCAGCACCACTACCACCACCACCAGCTCCATCACCACTAAGACTATCAACAATAACATGCCCACCCTCCAAAATTATTTTTATTGTAATGGCTGTTGCTCCAAACAATTCTATTTTTATTTTGTCGATGACCTTAGGGTCCAATAAAGTTTGCACAGATCGTAAAGTAAGAAAAATGACATCTTCAACTCTCGATTGGTCAGAACTAGAGACAGATGCACAATCCAACATAAATCATTACATATATTAGAATGATGATTAGATCATTAAAAAAAATCATTAATTAAAAGAAAAAATTAATTATAATTATACTTATTGCATCCTTCGGGGGGTTGAATAGATCAAGAAATTTTGTATTTTTATCAGTTTTGGCCGACAACCATCTCAAGATTCTTGGACAGGAAACTCCTCCTGGTAGTTCACTTGTTGTCTCAAATAAGGAATGACTTCAAACTCCCAGGACTATAAAATAACGCCAATAAATCGAAACCATTATTGAGTGAAAAAAATGAATGATATCATAATAGAAGAAAGAAACATTTACCATGAAAGCCCATGGGAAGCCATATAAGTTGACTGTCTTTGGCGCTAACAGAGTCAACAAATATTTGACAGTCATTTTGAAGCTTTCATACCCCCAAGGATAGACGTTAAACGCCTCAAGATCCTAGGAGAGATTAATTAAACCGAGGATTAAGATGTTGTTAACGTCTCTTGCCCAAATAATATTATGTACAAACCAAACCAAGCACAATGACTGCTTGTGCTTCTTTCAAAGTCCTTTACCTTTCAACGTTTCTTTCAAATTTTTGTTTTTGAAGCTTGGACCAACAATGGACACCAGGTCATTATGATCACACGACTTGCCTTTACCTTTTTAGGTGTGCAGGGTGTGTTTTTGGGGTTAGAATAGGTATAACTTGAGAAGGAGGATAACATTTTAGTCCAGTAACTATGGCAAACTCCTTCCACCCAAAACAAACAGGCATGCCACAGTAATTTATTCACACCTCATCTATCTTATCTTTGTTTTCATACATAAACCTACGCTTGAAAAGTTCATATACCATTTTCATTTGGAAACGAGCATTGTTGTCCTACGACAAATCAAGCTATTTCCCAAAGCAGTTATTCCTGAAATAAGCATCCAATTTTTGTTCTCGAAGTATTTTTCTCAAGGCGTCGAAAGATTTTCCCATGACCGACTTAACCACAAAATCACTCGTTCAATCTGCGGCACCATCGCACTGCATTCTCATAGGATAACGATCAATACTGAAGGCTTTGACCAACTCTTCGGTGGAAGGGCTATTAGTATTTGCATCATCTCTTTTGAAATATTCCTCCTCCCCGTGTTCATCATTTCTGCTCCCGATTGAGATAACGCTTGTAAAGAAAGCTTATAGAGTGGTGGATGTAGCCTAGCTGCTTCACTTGTTCCTTTACTTGGACTTGATTCAATTTCTGTTCTTTTGAGAACCATATTATCTAAAATTAATAGGAACATAAAAAAACATATTATAGTTGATTAATGCATCATTAAAAAAGATAACAACAAATAAAACAAGCAAAATAGTAAAATAATAGTTGCAACAAATAGGTAGTATATCTGTTGCAGCATATATCCAAACTGTTGCAGCGGATGAGTAATCTGTTGTAATAATACAAAACATATCACTCATCTTTTAAGACAGATGAATGGTCTGTGCAACATATCACACATTGTTGCAAAATATGAGTGATCCGTTGGGACAGTTAAATAACTTATTGCAATAAATGAGTAATCTATTGCGATAATATAAAATAAATCACTCATCTATTGAAAAAAATGAATGGTCTGTACAGCAGATCACACATCTGTCGCAACATCATCTGTTACAACATGTGAGTGATCTGTTGGAACAGTTAAATAACCTGTAGCAACGACTGAGTAATCTGTTGAGACAATACAAAATATATCACTTATCTGTTGAGAAAAATGAATGGTCTGTGCAATAGATCACACATCTGTTACAACATACGAGTGATGTGTTGGAACAATTAAATAATTCATAGCAATGGCTAAGTTATCTATTGCAATAATACAAAATATATCACTCATCTGTTGAGAAAGATGAATAGTTTCTGCAACAGATCATACATCTGTTGCAATATATGAGTGATCTATCAAAGTAGTTAACTAACCTGCAACAATGGCTGAGTAATCTGTTGCGATAATACAAAACATATCACTCATCTATTGAGAAAGATGAATGGTTTATGGAACAGGTCACACATCTGTTGCAATACATGAGTGATCTGTTGGAACAGTTATCAACGGTCAATATTGTTTAGATTTCTTCCAATATAGGGTCATCTATCGTGGAAGATGAATGATCAGTTGGAAAAATCAAGTCTTGGACATTTCCTATTAGAAGAGTTGATAGGATTTTATCCAATAGGAGGTTCATCTGTTGTATTAGATCATTAATCTGATGGTTCTTCCATTGCACCAGATGGTTAATTAGTTGCATCAAATATTTTATCTGATGCTTAATCTGTTGCAACATATGATAAATCTGTTGCATCAGAATTGTAATCTGATGGTTCCTCTGGTGTATCAGATGGTTGATCTGTTGCATCATATTATAAATCTGTTGCATCAGATGGTTAATATTTTGGACTAATGGGTAATCTGTCAGAGGAAACAAAAAAAAATAGCAATTTCATTTTTTACCAAGAACAACAACAGAACAAATCAATCCAAATTGTCGTTTTGTTTTTATAAATACAAACAATAAAAATCAAACTTCAAAAAAATGCAACAAACAACCAAATATCATAATTCACTTCGAAAATAGAAGAGAAAAAATACCAAAAATTAGAGTTTTATTTAGACCACATTTCAAATTAATGCAATAAATATTGAAATTATTAACCAATACTATAAGAGAAGTTGGCACAAGTTCCTCGTTTTCTTTAAAACTAAAAAGGCCATAAATTTTTACCTGTGAAAGAAAAAAAGGAACGATGAAGAATTCGAAGTTGTTGTGACCAGAGAGCAAGGCTGTCACGTCGATTGAAGGTTGAAGTCGAAAAGGAACTCAAAGCCCAACTATTTGTAGTCGGATGTTGAAGTCGTCGAGGATTGAAATGAGAAATTTGCAGAATAATTGGTTAGGGGAGAGTTGAGAGAAGCTATCGAGAGAGGGATGAGAGACAGGTTGATTTGAATTAAAGAGGAAAACTCGAAGCCCAACTATTTGTTGCCACAGGTAGAAGTTGCTGGGGGTTAAAGGGAGAAATTTTGTAGAACTGTTGGTTGAGAGAGAGTTGAGAGAAGTTATCGAGAGAAAGGAGAGAGTGGTTGATTTGGATTGAAGAGGGGTGTGGGTTGGGTTGATTTGTATTTTTAAAAAGATTAGAAAGTTTTAAAAATATTAATCAAGTCCACAATTAACTTAATTAAGTTTTCTAATGATGTTTGACCCTATTTGTTGGTCAATGTCACCAATCCTTCATTCAAGACTTAAAAGACACAGTTCCTTCAATTTTCTCAAGTATCTAGCTAGTTGGGAATAAGAAGTAATATGAAAGGTTGGAGTAATATTAATTCACAAATTAATTAAAAGAATATGTTGAATATATATAGTTTTGGTTGGGTCCGATTAGATCGACTCTTTTTAATGGATTTTTTATTTATTCGATTAAAAATAAAATTAAAAAGTATGAAAATTATCTTGTATATAGTTATTAGATTATTTATTGCAAGTTATAGCAATACTTTTACATAATTATTGGATTAAAGATTTAATTGTAAGTTATAGCAATTCTTTAAAAAATAATATTTTTTTAAAAAATAAGTGTTTGTTATTATCTCCTATTTTTTAGTCTTTAATATTCTATCTCTCCTCATTAACTCTATTGATAATTATGTTAAGAATAAATTTTGGTTTCAATAATTATCTTTATTAATACTTTTTTTAACTTTATCAGTAAAGTAACAAAATTTGTTCTTAAATTAAAAAGTAAAATTTGATAAAATATTTCTACATTGATACACATTATTCCTTCAATTCTTCTCCCATTATTCATAGATTTCATCTTTTTATCACAACAGTGACTTTCAATAAATAATAATAAAATAAAGCTAAAAAAGATTTTTTTTCAAAAGTTCTTTTATGATCTTTTATTTTTTTTTAAAAATATGACACATACTTTGACAATTAACTTTGCCAAATAAAGTATTCAATAGGAAAAATGAAAAACGGGAAAGAACAACATTGTAAAAAAAAATGTAACACTTTATCAATTAAAATCCCGACCCAGTTAATAGATTTAGTTTTATTATATGTAAAAATTATATTTATATGTATTTGTTAGATTGTTTATTGCAGGTTGTAAGTATATTTTTGTATAACTATTGAACTATAATGATACCAGAAAGTAAAATTAATATAGTGAATCAACACCAATACCAACCATGGCTAATACAGATTACCTTTTTTATTACAACAAAAAGTTATTTGATAACAGACAATTATCGGTTAGTTTATTTTCAATATGTACAATGACAGTTTTTCATTAAATATCCATTACATACACTAAAAAAGTTATGTAATATACAACACCATTTTTCCTATCAATTGTCACATTCATAAAACTCATTTCATACAAATGTGACATATACGAAACTTCATCAGTACCAATTTTAATGTCAATTCCATACATTGAGAACGCCCCCCCCCCCGCCCCCCCCCCCCCAAAAAAAATCCTTAAGTATGACAAGAGTATAAAATGACTTTAATAAAATTCATTAAACTAATTCGTGGATAGCATATTATGTACCATTTTCATACACTAGAAACAGTTATAAATTATACTATTTATATAGAATCTTATATACCAATTTCATAAATTGAGACCCCAAAAATAAAAATTTATTTAAAATATGACTTTGTTATATATAAATTGATTTTAGTTTAATTGTATAAAATAATACATGAATAATAGGTTGTATACAATTCACAAATTAAAAATAAATTATTAACATATAATATTTACTATCACCAATTCTATTTTGAATTCAAAATTCATGAATTAGAAATTAAAATAGAGATTGAGTAAGAATGAATTATGGAAAAAGAAGAAGTATTTGTTTTTCTTTTTAAAAAATGAATATAAATATAATTTAAGAAATAGAAAAAAACATGCACATTAATAGGTTCCATAATTTTAGCCCACATAACAACTAACTCCTATTAAAATGAAAGTTTTTTTAATTAGAATATAAAAAACGTTTTATTCTTAATTTTGTTTGTTTTAAATTTTTTATTATTTTATTTTTCTTAAAACTTGTTATTAGTTGCAAACTAAGAAGTCTTGCTATGACTTGCAATTTATAATCTAAGGAGGTATATTTAGATTTTTTTTTTTCTTAAAAAATATATAAGATTAGTACCCATAAGATATCGGGCTTTGGATTGGCCCGGGGTAAATCCCCTTTTCTAATTAGGAAAAGACACTAGCTGGCCTATCTCAAAAGAAATAGGGAAAGGACAGAAACGACATTTCAAATTAAACTATTTCCATGAAAATGGTCATGAAATTTAAATTCCACTTTCTAGCCATGTCAATTTACTGGCTTGTTTTGTGCCGTTTCTACATACCTTTTATACAGTTTCTATACAAATCTTATACATATAAATATTCTATACGAAAATTATACATTTTTGAATACTGTATGAGTATTGTATATATACTGTATCAGTATTATATATGAACTGTATATGGACTACGCAGGCCAAAATGACCCAAATTAGGAAATGGCTATAAAGCGGAAACAGTACATCCGACTGACCACTTTTTGAAAGTTTTTAAACTTGAATTATTTGTTTTAAAAAGTGTTATAGAATGTCTTTTCCCCAAAGAAATAACCTATGTTTGGGCTAGTTGATAATAAATAGCCAGCCGGCTAAAGTAATACCTATAAATGACCATTTTCAATTCTTTCTCAATTTGGGCCATTTGCCCCCCTCCCACCCCCACCCTCACCCCCACCCCACTTTTGTTTTCTTTTAATGTTTGAGTGTTTTTTTTTGCTATAATGTTTTTGACTGAAAAAATTTACTTTTTTTTTTTTGTGTGTGTGTGTGTGTGGGGGGGGGGGGGGTTAGAAAAAAATTATATTCAATTATATAAAAATTATATAAATGACGTAAGATATATATAGAAATTATATAGGATGTGTATAAAAATTCTGTATAGGACACACACACATATATATATGTTATGCATAGAAACTGTATAATTACTGTATAGAATGTGTACCTAATCAATTATTGCAGTTAAAAGTTGTGTAGGATGTGTATAAAAACTGTATGAGATATGTATCATAAGATATGTGTGTGTATAAATTGTATACGATGTGTATAGAAATTATATTATTGTTGTATAGAATATGTATTGGGATAAGATGTGTATGAAAATCGTAGCATTGTTACATAAATTGTATGTGTGTGTGTAAATTATATATGATGTGTATAAAAATTATATCATTGTTGTATAGAATATGTATTTAGATACGATGTGAATAGAAACTATAGCATTGTTGTATAAAAAATGTGCATATGTATAAGATATGTATTGTATTGTATTAATATGTATCTGACTGTATATATATATTGTATTTCATCAATATGTTATTATGTATTGTATTCTATGAGATATGTATTGTGTCTCTGTGAGTGTGTGTGTGTCTATATATATATATATATATATATATATATATTTCTTTTAATTGTATTTTAAAAAATATACTTTTTGTATTTGACTTTTTAAGAAAAATAAAAAGAGCAAAAAAAAAAAAGAAGAAAAGCAAAGAAAAAGAGATCAGTAATTTTTTATACACTTTATATAATTAAAAAAGAAAATAAAAAAGAGAAACTAAAAAAAGTAAAAAAGAAATAAAAAATCATCCAAAAAAAAGCAAAGAGAAAGGTCAACAAAAGTTGCAACTGAAGCAACAAAATTGCAGGAAAAAGAAAAGATGAGAAAGCCGCTGGAAAAAATAACAATAAAAAAATAGCAAAATAACTATAATGTGGTATCTAAATTGTTTGGATCATTCAATGTCAATTGTTTTAGTTAAGGTGTTGTTTTTGTCCCTTTTTCATTTCTAATTAGTTTGTATTTATTAGATTAAAGTAAAAGAATATTTTAAAAAACACTGTCAACCAAAAGTAGAATTTTTAGACATATTTGATTTTGTGTTAGTAATGACAAAGTTTTGTGATTTTTGTGTTAGAAAATATAGTTAAGTGACTTTATTTTTAGATATATATTTTGAGATAATTGGTAAGTATCTATAATCTATAATCTATATCTATAATCTATAATATATTAAAAGTGTGAAGATCCTTAAAAAAGTGATTTGAATTTTGTGTCTTCATTAAAAATCTTCATAATAGATAAAATCGTCTTTTCACTTATTTTCTCAAATTATTAATTAATTATATTTATAATACTTTTAACAATATTGAGCCCTAAAATATATGGAAAGAACTTAGGACTCCTAAAATATATGCTATTGGTAAGAGAAAAATATATGGTAAATATATTAGGAAAACCAATGTCCAAGACTACAATGAAAATCTAATTAAAGCACTTTTATTTGAATAAGAGGTCGTTTGGTAGAGTGTATAAGAACAATGCAAAATATAGTGTATTAATAATGCTTGCATTAATAATACATGAATTAGTTATGCTTGCATTAGTTATGCATGTATTATTTTTTATACATTGTTTGGTTTGATGTATAAGAAATAATACATCTTACATAAAATCTATAAAAGAAATGTTTATTTACAAAAATACCCTTCTTTAATTTTATACATTTTTTTGCAACACAATTTTTTTGTCATCTCAAACATAATTAGTATTGTTGAACTAGTATATAGAGGTTTCGCATTAATTGCAAGACCTTCGTTTTTGCACATGAAATATTATGCCAACGGATTAACATAGTCGAAACAAAAATAAAATATAAGACGTAAAATTAAGAAATAGTCTCATTTTTTTTAATCTTTTTAAAGACCCTCGAAGCAAAACAAAAATACGTTACAATTATTTAAATCAACTATTCATTGTTGTAGATTAAAATGGTGGGAAAAGAAATTGTGAAATATTTTGAAAAGATCCACTATTACAAATTAAAATGGCGGGAAATGGAATGGTGAAATATTTTGAGAGAAAAATTAAGGGGTATTAAGGTCATTTACTAAGTTAATGCATGTGTTAAAAGACATTGTATTACTAATACATAGGAAATGAAGTGTATTATTAATACACACTCCAATACACAATAGAGTGTATAACTAATGCTTGCATTAGTTATAATAGGCAAAAAATTATACCAAACAAGGTACTAATAGTACACATTAACTAATGCATGCATTATATTTTTCAATACACTCTATCAAACGACCCTAAGAGTTTGTTCGTTGAATTCCTAATGTCTATAGGACATTACAATGCATGAAAATTTTACTCTATATAAAGCGCTTTCTTACTCAATGAGAACTCCCTCTTTATTTTGCTTAATAGGACACACGAAAAAATCATTCTCTTATTAGACCATATAAATAATGGTCTTCTTCCTCTTCTCTTCCTCATGTAACCAACAATACAATCCCAATTTCAAGTCTATTACCAAGTCTATCAAAGATTTTTTTTTTTCCTTTTTAAGTCTACCAGCGAAAATTGATTCGTCAAGATCAATTCATATAAAAACTACAAATATATACTATACTACAACGCACTGGTTGTCCTTCAAAATTATGTGTGTATCATTTGTATTTATTTTTCCTATGTCATATAGTATAGTATAAATTAGTTATAACTGTTATTTGGATCCTAGCTAGCTACTAAATGGAGAATCATCACCCGATGCTTCTTCGTGGTTCCACAACTATGTTGCTACAACTCTATGAATGAAGGATTAAAGACATCGTTCATCTAAATTGTCATGATTAGATGAGAGTGAATACATCATAAAACCATACATAAGTATTTATCATCATCAGTGGTTAAGAAGAAGGAAGATAATAAGAAAGCTAAGAAGCCCAGGATTATTTTTCTAACAAGAAGTCGGTTGATATACTTGATGATGACTATGGCTGGGGAAGATATGGACCGAAAGCTGTCAACTAAGAATAATTACTTAAGGTACTCCAATTAACTAATTCCTTTTAGGTTGAATTTATTTGGACTGTGATTAGTAATATATATATATTATATTATATTATATTATATTATATTATATTATATTATATTATATTATATTATATTATATTATATTATATTATATTATATTATATTAAAAGTGAGAAGCGCCTTAGAAGTGTTGTTTGAACTTTTTGCCCTTCATTAAAAGTCCTCACTTTAGACAAAATCGTCTTTTCACTATTTTTTCTTAATATTTAAGAGTTGAAAATTAATTAAATATTATTTATGGTAAAACATTCCCTTATTAGAAGTCATTAGAATTTCAATATTCTTTTCTAATTTAAGGGTTGAAAATTAATTAAATATATTTATGGTAAAATCATTTCTTATTAGATATCATCAAAATTAATGACAACTGATATTTTTTCCATTCATTTAAGAATTCTAAATCAACTAAATTTGATTTTAAGAAGATTTGAAAAATCTAAAAATAAATATAAAACTATTAGAATAGCAAAAATTTAAGAAGTACCAAATTTCTAAAAGGTTTAAATACGTAATAAGAATATAATCAATGATTTTGTAAATATTTGACTTTAAAAATAAGGAAAGATTTTAAATATTAAAAAAAATCATAACACAATTATAGTTCAAATTGATGTGTCTTTCTTAGCATCTTAATATATGGCAACAAGGGAATGAGGTACTATATGGGAAAGTGTATATGTTTATGTTCATATTATTATATTAAAGTGTGAATCTTTTGAAAAGTGATTTAATCTTTTACACTTTATTTAAAATCTTCGTAGATAAAATTATTTAATTTTAAATTAAGCGTTACACGTGCGAGGCGTGAGATTATACTAGTATAAGTGATAAATATGCATAGGAGCTAGTTATTTTAAACATAAAACGGTAAAAATACTTATTTTCCAAGAGAACAAGCATACAACTTAAAATAACATATGTAGAGATAATTTAGACAGGACTTTTTGAATATCAAATATGCAAAAATTGATAGGTGATACACGTATGAGATGCATAAAAATTAATTACTTTAAACGTACGAAGATAAGAAGAGCGTTTATTTTGCAATTGAAAAAACAAACATCATAAAACAACATGCCGTTTAAATCATACTAACAAAAAGCCAAAATAAAAGAGAAAAAGAATAGTGGCAACTAGAAACACAAGTATATACACACACCAAGGTTTAAGGACCTATAGTCCTACGTCAATTTTGAACATCCCTAGAGCTTCATTTCCTCATCTCCATCACTATTTTGAAATGTATTAACAAAAATTCTTTGAAAAATTAAAGAAACTCATAGAAAATAAAATACCTAACAAGCTTTACAAGTAATAATAGTATAATAGTGTTGATGTAAATCAATTGGATTTCCTATTGATCAGTATTCGTATATATCTGTTGTCATAATGCAGCTAATTGAGACTCATGAGGGACTTGCAAGGTCTATATATTGTTTGAAAGAGACCTTTTACTCATCCAAAAATGACTCATACATACAGTCAAAAATGACCTCGGCACTGTCCCGAAGTGACCTAGGACCGTCCGAAATGACCTAAAACTCACATAGTCGATAAAGAACTCATCAACTCTTCACTGGGTGAAGACCTCGTGTCACGATCCGATTTACGAGTCATGATGGTACCGATCAATTTCCACCGGTAGGTAAGCCAATATCATAGTCCGGAGCTAATACAATAGGTTAAATCGGTAACAAAGGCCCAACTTAGGCGAAATTTAAAGAACACCAATTTGTAACCCGAGGGTTCAAGATAGAATAAGAAATTATATAGATACCAATCCCAAAACCTGGTAGATCTAGTATAAGAGCAACTTATAGTATTAATACAACTCCAAGTCTAGAATAGTTAATACATCTGTATCGAATACTAAAGACTAAATACAAAAGATGGAAGAAAATCGGGTGACTAGAACTCCAAGAGCTCACTCTATCTCTGAAAATCAGTCACTGCACAAACCACGATCAACGACGATAGCTAATACTCAAATCTGCACTAAAAAGGTACAAAAGTGTAATATGAGTACCAAAATAAGGGATACTCAGTAGGTATCATGGCCGACTGAGCTAAATCATGATATACGAATGATAAAGTGCAAGATAATCATAACTAAGTCAAGGTATAGAATCGAACCTGAATCATCTCCATCATCACTGTATAATGAGTAGACGATTTCGAATAACAGTATAACATAATGCATCAACACATGCCAATATCACCTCACATAACAAGCATGGAATATCAAAAATATAATATAATATAAGGTATCATCAATGCATGTCAACATCGTCTAGCATTAGGAATAAATGATTCGAAATCATAAAGAAACACAAGTGCAATCACAAGCAAACACAAGTAAAAAGTTGGTGCCCATACACCAACTAGTGGATAAAGTAAAGAATCCATCACGACGTCCCATACCACTGGAGAGTACACCCAAGAGAACATAAGTAGAGAATCGAATCGCCAATATATATACCTATAAACCAACTTTCCCATTATCCACAGTTTTCTATAATTTTCCTCAAATGGCCATTTGACAATATTCTTAATCATCACCAATAATCATAATTGAATAACATACACCAATATACTCGTAACCGTAACCATACCACCATATAGGCACCTATCTCATCATTATACCCTATTCACTCATTATTAGCTAGCCAACACTTATTACTAAACCAATTACTTACTAGTCATCATATAACCTCTAATTATTATTCATCCACTATTCATCACATAGTCACTATTCATGGATGAACGACTAACCATTATTTACTCTCTAGCCAAAAGTAGCATCTAGTCAAGATTCACCACTAGACCGTATTCTCCAATTAACCAATATTCATTTCTAGCCAACATAATTTCACTAGTCACCATTTAACAAAGGACCACTAATCACCATGAGTAAACTTATTTATCTCTCAACTAACATCTCTTATTAACTAGCATCATTAATCCACAAATCCTCATTAAACAATTAATCAACATCATAAACTTAGTCATCAATAGCAACTAATCATCACCATCGCTAAATCCTTTATCATTAACCTTCCTAATAAAATAATCATCTCTATTAATATTCGTTAATGCCACTAGCCCTATTTACCACTAAGGTTCACAAATTCACTAGTCATTATTAGCCACTTAAGTAATATCCACCACTAAGCATCCTTCATCCTTAAATAAACAAATTTACCACTTTATACCTCATCCCATTAGAAGACTATAACCGACACCTCTAATAACAATATTATAGATAACTACACAAGAACATAAATAAATATATAATTGCCATATAAAGGGCTAGCCGGATTCAACCGGTAGGTGCACACATAAGCACATCAATAATCATACCCTGCGTCCTTGACAGACATTATCATGTCATCATAATATCCCTTGAACTCGAACCGGGTATCAATATATCATCATAAAATCCTACGGCCTTGTCGGACATTAATATATCATCACAATATCCTCCGGTCTTGCCGGACATCAATATATCATCATAATATTCTCCTTCCTTGCCGGATATCAATATATCATCATAATATCCTCCAAACTCAAATCGGATATCAATATCATCAACATATTCTTCAAACTCAAATTGGGTATCACTATCATCAACATATTCTTCAGACTCGAACCGGTTATCAATATCATTAACATATCCACCAGACTCATACCGAGTATCAATATCATCAACATATCCTCCGAACTCAAATCAGATATCAATATCATCAACATATCCTTTAGATTCGAACCTGTAACACCCGAATTCTGCACCCCGAATGCCACACAGTACTTAGAACCCCAAAAGACCACAAGCTAACCCATGACTCGTACCTGCCATGAGCATTGAATAATAATACTGTAATAATGCGGTATATAGGATGAAATGCCACAAGGTTCATAATCTGAATACTGATAATAATAACATCTGACAATATTATCTAAAAACTAAATATTGTCTGAACCAGTCTAGTCTTAAAAGCCTCTAACTGAATTGTCTGAATGTGGAGTTAATGGGACAAGCCCTCAACTAACTCTAACTAATTAAATATCGAGTCTACTAAAATACTGAAATAAAAGAGTATCTTGGATAAATGAGGACTCACTACTGAATCTGCGCCTGCTAACTGAATCTGTCTAAGCACTGTCAGGAATCTGAGCATCCGAACCTATGATATGAGACATCATAGCGTAGGAAAAAGTATGCATCAGTACGTGGAAAGTAGTGGTATGCTATATGAGGTAAGGCTGAATGTAAGAGTTCATATGCATGAACAATAACTGACTGAATGATATAAATATAACTGAATGAGAGTGCATGGATAACTGAAACTGCTGTAAATACTGAGTACGCAATACTGTGCATATACATGTATACTGTATCTGAGATTTTACTGAAGCTGAGTAATGAATTCTGATAACTGAGTAACTGATATCTGAGATTACTAATAACTGAATTACTGATAACTGAGTGACTGTGTCTGACAGTTCTGATTCTGTAGAATTGAACTGAGTTTTATTCTGAGACTGAAACTGAAACTGTGGGAGGTAATCATCTAACCGATATGCCCCTCTCTAAGTGGATTGGGGTTCAAATTATAATCCCAACTGAAAGGGTGTCAGTACCGTGCCACGAGTAAAGATAAGTGAAGAGTCACCCTCATCTGGAAGGTGCCCTAAATGAGAATGGTGGTACCCTCAACGGACACGTAAAACACCTTATCAACCCTCAACTGGCAGGGTGATATCTCAACCTACGCTGTCTACATAGTTTTGGAATACAAGGACTACTTCTAAGGACTACACCCTATACTGGCAAGTGAGCCCCCATCCTTGGGATCACTTGGTGCTGAATCCTACTCCTAACTGAATGACACTAATTATTATACTGAACTGAACTGGACTGAATTTCACAAAGTTCTGTAACTGACTAAGTACTACTAATCGTGACTTTGCTGAAACTATTTAGTAACTACTGTAGCTCCAGGTAATCAACTAGATTTTTTGAGTGTTGAAAATAAAGCATGGCATGATCTTGAAAACATATTAATATTTGCTTGTTAACAATGCATTCATTTAGACTTTTTGTCAAACACTTGATATACATGAACTTTTACATGAATGGGACCACATAATAACATGTCATGATTTCACTATCCAATTCACATAGGCATTTTATCAAACATTTGGGAGCACGATTATTTCATATAATAATAGTCAACGCATAAATATCATGGATATAATAATCAATTAAAAATTCAAGAGTTTAACATGCAAATCATATAATTTCCCATACATGCTATTTTAATTTCATGAAACTTATACTTAATCATGGATTGAAACCCAAACAACATCATGAACATGAATTTAATCTAATTCAAGCATGAAAATCATAAATCTGAAAACTTGTATGTTTAAAAAGGGTTCTTGGAATCCATGGGTGAAAGGGACCCATGAATGAACACCTAACATACCTGAGAAGATTAATTCTTTAAGGTTCTTGGTGAAATTCTTGAGGATTATTCTTGTTTTCTTGAAGCTAGGGTTTTTCCCTTTTCGAGAGAGAATGATTTAATGCTTGAGTAAATAATAAAATAATGAACAATTAGTTCTCTTTTAGGGTTAAATTTCGTGTTTAGGACTGATTAGGACCGTGAAAAAATACCAAATTATTCCTGAAAAGATTTAATATTTTCGTCACTGGTGTTCGAATTCGTCCTTCACCGCGATGTAGTGGCATTGCGGTGAACCACTGGAAATTGATTGGCACTGTTCAAAATGGGACGAATGTAAAATTTGCTCTTAGCGCGACACGGAGGTATCATGGAGCTTCACTGGAAAAGGACAATTCTAAAAATGGTCATTGGCGCGACGACCCGTTATCGCGGAGCTTCACTAGAAAATGCTAATTGGGAACAAGCATTTCTCCGCGACACGGGCTTATCATGATGGCTCACTGAAAATTGACAATTTCCAATTGAACTGCCTCTGCAACGCTTTGATGCCCACTTTGGCATACTGTTTTACAAAAATTTCTCTAACTCTTCACCCGGATATCGAATTTGGGCTAATTTTATATCGTTGGAAAGCTAACTAAATTTTCTATGCAATGAAAGGCCCTAAACTGAAAATTTCTGAGTATTTTTAAAATTTTAAATAGAAGTGATATGTACTGAGAGCTAAATTGAGTTAGGAAATATGGGGTATTACAAAACCGGGTATTGATATCATCAACATATCCTCTGTCTTTGCCAGGAATCATCGTATCATCAAAATATCATGATAATAGGAAATCAATATCAATAATAAAGATTAAGCCCCATAAGGGCTAAAGTTTGTAATGCCCTAAGTCTGCACTCGGGACGCCACACGGTGCTTACGATCCCGAAGGACCACAAGCTAACCCATGAATGGTACCTGCTGTGAGCACTGAATAATAATACTATAATAATGTGGAATATAGGCTGAAATGCCAAAAGGTTCATAATCTGAATACTGATAATAATAATATCTGACAATATTAACTGAAAACTTAATATTGTCTGAACTAGTCTAGTCTGAAAAGCCTCTAACTGAATTGTCTGAATGTGGAGTTGATGGGACAATCCCCCAACTAACTCCAACTAATAAAATACCGAGTCTACTGAAATATTGAAATAAAAGAGTATCTTCGATGAATGAGGACTCACTACTGAATCTGTGGATTTTAACTAAATCTATCTAAGCGCGGTCAGGAAACTGAGCGTCCAAACCTATGATATGAGATATCATAGCACAAAGAAAGAGTATATGTTAGTATGTGGAATGTACTGGTATGCTATACGAGGTAAGGCTGAATGCAAGGGTTCATATGCATGAACAGTAACTGACTGAATGATATAAATATAACTGAATGAGAGTGCATGGATAACTGAAACTGCTGTAAATACTGAGTATGCAATACTGTGCATATACATGTATATTGTATCTGAGCTTTTACTGAAGCTGAGTACTGAGTTTTGATAACTGAGTAACTAATATCTGAGATTACTAATAACTGAATTACTGATAATTGAGTAAATAATAAAATAATGAGCAATTAGTGCTTTTTTAGGGTTTAATTTTGTGTTTAGGACTAATTAGGACCGTGAAAAAATATCAAATTACCCCTAAAAATATTTAATATTTTCATCATTGGGTGCCCGAATTTGGACTTCACCGCAATGCAGTGGCATCGCGGTGAGCCACTGGAAATTGATTGGCACTGTTTAAAAAGGGACGAACGTGAAATTTGCTCTTGGTGAGACGTGGAGGTATTGCGGAGCTTCACTGGAAAAGGATAATTCTGAAAATGGTCTTTAGCGTGACGCCCCGTTATCGCGGAGCTTCACTGGAAAATGCCAATTGGGAACTGGCATTTCTCCGCGATGTGGGCTTATCATGATGGCTCACTGGAAATTGCCAATTGCCAATTGGATATCCTCCGTGACGCACTGATGCCCACTTTGGCATACTATTTTACAAAAAATTCTCTAACTCTTCACCCTGGTATTGGATTTGGACGAATTTTATATCGTTGGAAAGCTTACTGAATTTCCTACGCAATGGAAGGTCCTAAATCAAATAATTCTAAGTATTTTGAAAATTTTATATAGAAGTGCTTGTGTACTGAGAGCTAAATTGAGCTAAGAAACATGAGTTATTACAATATCTCCCCCTTGGGAACATTCATCCTCGAATGAGACTGATTAAGCTGAGAAATACTGTTAGACTGAGCTTACACACTGAACATGCACGACTGAAGCATAATTGCATGACTGAAACAACTGATAAACTGAGTTTCCATACTGAACATACATATTTGATGCATGAGTACATGGCTGAACTAATTCATGAATGCATGACTGTCATGAAGATGATATGCAACAATAATGAATACCAAGTCTGTAACTGTAACTGAACATGAAACTGAGTAAATCTAGGAAGAATGTTACCTCAAGCTGAATCTGAGTTTCCAAAGAAGAGATGAGGATATTTGGTCTGCATATTTGCTTTTTCTTCCCAAGTAGCTCCCTCAACAGACTGATTCCGCCAAAGAACTTTGACCAAGGAACTTTTTTGTTCCTCAGTCTGCGAATCTGAATATCAAGGATTGGAACCTCTTCGAAAGAGAGATCATTTTGAATATCTATCCCTCTAAGGGGAATACGACTGCTGGGTGACCAATGAATTTCTTTAGCAAAGAGACGTGGAAGATTGGGTGTACTAAATCTAGATCTGAAGGCAACTCAAGCTTGTAAGCTACCTTTCTGAAATGACTGAGAATTTTGTAGGGACCGACATATCGAGGAATGAGCTTCCCCTTCTTGCTGAATCTCTTCACTTCCTTCATGGAAGAGATTTTCAAGAAAACAAAATCACCGATCTCGAACTCGAGATCCTTTCTCCTCATATCTGTATATGATTTCTGTCGGCTCTGGGCTACCCTAAGCCTTTCTCGAATCAACTGAACCTTTTATAAGGCATCAAATACTAAATTAGGCCTTACTACTGTGGCCACACCTACCCAAACCAACCAATTGGAGATCTACATCTCCTACCATACAGAGCCTAAAACAGAGCTATTTAAATACTGAAATGATAACTGTTATTATACGCGAATTCAATTAAAGGAAAGTGGTCATCCCAACTACCTTTAAAATCAACGACCCAGGATCTTAACATATCTTCTAGAGTCTGAATGGTCCTTTCTACTTGGCCATCTATCTGAGGGTGAAAGGCAGTACTAAGGTTAACTTAGGTACCAAGACCCTTTTGGAATGCTTTCCAAAAGTGAGAGGTAAACTGGGTACCTCTATCTGAGATGATAGACACTGGGACTCTGTGTAACTAGACCAACTCTCTGATATAGAGTTTAGCGTAGTCCTTAGCTTAATAGAAGGTATGAACTGGCAGGAAATGAGCAGATTTGGTTATCCTATCTACGATAACCCAAATCAAATCATGCTGATGAAGAGTACGAGGAAAACCCGTCACAAAGTCCCTGCTCACTTCTTCCCATTTCTATATAGGAATACTGAACTCTTGCATGGACCCACTAGGTTTCTGGTGCTCAATCTTAACCTGCTAACTCTACAACATCACTCTTCATCCCACTCCATTAATAGATCTCCCACAAATTGTGGTACATCTTAGTGTCCCCTGGATGAATTGAGTAACGACACACCTTGCACTTCTGCAAGAATTTGTTGCATAAAATCATCTACACCTGGCACACATAACCGAACCTGGACACGCAACACACCATCTCTTCGTTGGGAGAAAACCTCTACTTTTTGATCTCTGACTGACTCTTTCAACTTAACAAGACTGGGATCTTTATCTTGCTTTTCCTTCACTTTTGAAACTAGAGATGATTCTGAACTATTCTGCACCCACACACTACCCTCTGTTGAATCGACTAAGCGAACATTTAGTCGGGCAAGCTGATGAACTTCCTGAACTAACTTCTTCTTACCATTCTCAACATGAGAAAAACTACCCATACACAACCTAATGAGAGCATCTTCCACTATATTAGCCTTTCCCGGATGATACAAACACTCATATCATAATATTTTAACAACTTTAACCACCTTCTCTGACATAAATTCAAATATTTTTGAGAGAAAATATACTAAAAGCTTTTGTTATCTGTGAACACATCAGCATGCACCCTATACAAATAATGTCTCCTTATATTTTAGGCAAATACTACAGCTTCTAACTCAAGATCATAGGTAGGGTAATTCCTCTCATGAGGCTTAAGCTATCTAGAGACATAGGCTATGACCTTACCTCTCTACATGAGAACACAACCTAAACCTACTCTGGATGCATCACAATACACAACAAACACATCTGAACCATCTGATAAGGTCAAAACTAGAGCTAAGGTAAGTCGAGTCTTCAACTCCTGAAAACTCTTCTCACAAGAATCTGACCACTAAAACTTGACTTTCGTCTGAGTCAATCTGGACATGGGGATGCAATAGATGAAAACCCTTCAACAAACCGACGGTAATAGCCAGCTAAACCCAAGAAACTCCTAATGTTTAATGGAGAGATATGTCTAGTCCAGTTTCTCACCACTTCGGTCTTTTGCGGATCAACTCTAATGCCATCACCAAAAATAATATGACCAAGGAACGCTACTAACCTTATCCAAAATTTGTACTTACTGAATTTGGTGAACAACTAATGGGCTCTGAGAGTTTGAAGTACAATTCTGAAGTAATCTGCGTTATCATTCTCTCTATGGAAATAGACAAGAATGTCATCGATGAAGACTATAACTAATATTTCCAAGTACTGCTTGAACACGTGATTTATTAAGTCCATGAAAGCTGTTGGGCATTTGTAAGATCAAAGGACATAACTAGAAATTCAAAGTGACCATATCGGGTTCAGAAAGCTATTTTTGAAATGTCACATTCATGATAGCCTAATCTGAGATCTATCTTGGAGAAGTAATTGGATCCCTAAATTTGGTCAAATAAGTCATCGATTCTAGGAAGTGGGTATTTATTCTGGACTTTGACTTTCTTACGCACAAATAGAACTAGCGCACCCCATAAGGAAATGTTGGGTCTGATGAATCCCTTATCTAAAAGATCCTTTAAATGCTCTTTTAAATCTTTGAGTTTAGTTGGAGCCATTCTGTATGGTGGAATAGATATAGGCTGGGTATACAGAAGAAGGTCTATTCCGAAGTTAATTTCCCTTTTGGGAGAAACTCCGGGAAGATCTTCGAAAAATACTTCTGAGAATTGATTTACTACTGGAACTGACTCAAGACTAAGAGTCTCTAAACTAGAGTCTTTGACTCACATAAGATGATAGACACATCCCTTGGATATTATTTTTCTCGCTCTAAGGTATGAAATCAACTGACCCTTAAGTGTTGTAGTACTACCTCTTCATTTAAGGACTGGTTCATTTGGAAACTAAAAATGAACAATTCTATTTCTACAATCAACTAAGGCATAACATGAATGGAGTTAATCCATACTGAGAATAACGTTGAAATCTATCATCTCTAACTTTACTAAGTCTGCTGAATCGACTTTTTGAGATATCATAATCGGAAAGTTCCTGTATACCCTTCGAGCTATGATAGACTGACCCACTGGGGTAGAGACTGAGAAAGGTTCTGTTAAGATTTCTGTTCTGACTTTGAAATTGACTGATATGTAAGGAGTTACAAAAGACAGAGAAACTCCTGGATCTAATAAGGCATAAACATGTAAATGGAAGATCTGTAACGTAAAAGTGACCATTTCAGGAGAATTTTCCTGATCTTGTCTGGACTGAAGTGCATAAAGCCTATTTGGGCGTTGCCAATTGGTTGCACTGGAAGGGCACCCTGCTGAATCGGGCGATCAGACTAAGTTGGGGGATGATTATACTGACCCTGAGAACCTAAACGAGGACAATCTCTAATTCTGTAGCCTGGCTTGCCACACCGGAAACAAATATCACTGCCAGCTCTGCAGACACCCTGACGGTTTCTACCATATTTCTAATAAAGAGGATTTGTTCGAGCACTTCTGACACTACCCTGAGATTTAAAGCATGGTGACCTATCTTTTTTACTATTTCTGAACTTAGGTACTGGAGCACTAGCTAAGGACGGAGCTGGGATTGAAGATTTTGGGAAAAACTAGGAACGGTTACCACCTTCTGACTTAGGTTGAGTGAAATTGAAGCTACCTATTCTAGTCTCTTATTTTCTCTCTGTTTCTCCTTATTCTTAGCTCCTTCTATCTGCTGAGCATGAACCATGAGCTTGGATATGTCAATCTCCTTAATTAACATTACAGTTCTGTACTCCTTAACCACACTCTCTGACACCCCAGATACGAACTTGCTCATTTTGGACCTACTGTCTGCTACTACATAAGGAGCATATATGGCTAACTGAGTAAACTTGAGGGAATACTCTTTCACACTCATGTTGCCTTGTCTGAGATTGATGAACTTTAATACCTTGGTTTCTCCCAGTTCTAAGGGAAAGAATCTATCTAGAAAAGCAATAACAAACTCTTCCTACTCTATGGGCTCTGCATCTGTACCCCTGTCTACCTTCCACTGCTTAAACCACATATGGGATATATCTTATAGCTGATAGGTAGCTAACTCAGCACTCTCACTGGAAGTCACTCTCATGATATCTGTGACTTTCTAAACCTGATTGAGAAACTCCTGTGGGTCCTCTTCAGACTTAGATCTTGAGAATAGGGGAGGATTCATTTGGGTAAAGTCCCAAATCCTGACTGCAGTTGTATTGGCCACTGGGTTGTCCTGAATGACAGTTGGATGTTCATTCTGAGCTACTATAGAATGGGATAGGGTAGTGAATGCAGCTCTAAATTTTGCATGAGAGACATGCTCATCCAGGAGATCTGCCTAAATGGGATGAGGTGACGGCTGGTTTTCTGTTTTTCTTTTGTTGGTATTTTTGGGAGGCATGTTTTGTAAATGGAATGAAAAAAAAGATTAGACTGAAATTTTAACTCGAGCTCATGCTTACTCGCACAACATGAATACTGAAAAAAGAGAAACTTTTTCTAAATGTGTCATAGCCCCTTGTCCATAAGTGTGGCACGCTACACACCCATGCACCAAACTTTACTAGATGCGGCTTTCAAACTCCTTAGGACTCTGTTGAACCTTAGGCTCTGATACCAAGTTTGTTGTGCCCCAAGTCTGCACTCCGGATGCCACACGGTGCTTACAACCTCGAAGGACCACAAGCTAACCTATGACTAGTACCTGCTATGAGCACTGAATAATAATACTGTAATAATCTGAAATATAGGCTGAAATGCCACAAGGTTCATAATCTGAATATTGATAATAATAAATCTGACAATATTATCTGAAAATTGAATATTGTCTGAACTTGTCTAGTCTGAAAAACCTCTAACTAAATTGTCTGAATGTGGAGTTGATAGGACAAGCCTCCAACTAACTCCAACTAATAAAATATCGAGTCTACTGAAGTACTAAAATAAAAGAGTATCCTCAATGAATGAGGACTCACTACTAAATCCGTGGCTGCTAACTAAATCTGTCTATGCGCAGTCAGGAACCTAAGCGTTCGAACCTATGATATGAGACATCATAGCACAAAGAAATAATATGCGTCAGTATATGGAATGTGCTGGTATGCTAGATGAGGTAAGGCTGAATGTAAGGGTTCATATGCATGAACAGTAAATAACTGAATGATATAAATATAACTGAATACGAGTGCATGGATAACTAAAATTACTGTAAATACTGAGTATGCTATACTGTGTATATACATGTATACCGTATCTGAGCTTTTGCTGAATTTGATTACTGAGTTTTGATAATTGAGTAACTGATATTTGAGATTACTGATAATTGAATTACTGATAACTGAGTGACTATGTCTGACAGTCCTGATTCTGTAGAACTGAACTAAATTCTATTCTGAGATTAAAGCTGAAACTGTGGGAAGTAATCATCTAACCAACATGCTCCTCTCTAAATGAATTGGGGTCCAACCTATAACCCCAGCTGGAAGGGTGTCAGTACCGTGCCACAGGTAAAGACAAGAAGAAGAGTCACCCACATCTAGAAGGTGCCCTAAAAAAGAACGGTTGTACCCTCAACTAGTAGGTAAAACTCCTTATCAACCCTTAACTGGCAAGTTGATATCTTAACCTACACTGGCTATGTAGTTCTAGAATGCAAGGACTGTTTCTAAGGACTACACCCTCTAATGACAGGTGAGCCCCCATCCTTGGGTTCACTCTATGCTGAATTCTACTCCCAACTAAATAACACTGATTATTATACTGAACTGAACCGAACTGAATTTCACAGATTTCTGTAACTGACTAAGTACTACTGATCATGACTTTACTGAGACTATTCAGTAACTACTGTAGCTCTAGGTAATCAACTAGATTTTTTGGGTATTGAATACCCCCAGGACTTGATAGCATTAAAAATAAAGCATAGCATGATCTTGAAAACATAATAACATTTGCTTGTTAACAACGCGTTTATTTAGACAATTTGTCAAACACTTGATATACATGAACTTGTACATGAATGGGACCACATGATAACATGTCATGATTTCACTATTCAATTCACATAGACATTTTATCAAACACTTGGGAGCATGATTATTTCTTATAATAATAGTCAACACATAAATATCATGGATACAATAATCAATTGTAAATTCAAGGGTTTAACATGCAAATCATATAATTCCCTATACATACTATTTTAATTTCATGAAACTTATACTTAATCATGGATTGAAACCCAAACAACATCATGAACATGAATTCAATCTAATTCAAGCATGGAAAACATAAATCTGAAAACTTGTATGTTTAAAAAGGGTTCTTGGACTCCATGGGAGAAAGAGACCCATGAATGAACACCTAACATACCAGAGAAGATTAATTCTTTAAGGTTCTTGGTGAAATTCTTGAGGATTATTCTTGATTTTGTGAAGCTAGGATTTTGACCTTTTTGAGAGAAAATGATTTAATGTTTGAGTAAATACTGAAATAATAAGTAATTAGTGCTCTTTTAGGGCTAAATTTTGTGTTTTGGACTGATTAGGGCTGTGAAAAAAAATACTAAATTACTCCTGAAAAGATTTAATATTTTTGTCACTGGGTGCCCGAATTTGGCCTTCACCGTGATGCGGTGGCATCGCGGTAAACAACTAAAAATTGACTGGCACTATTCAAAATGGGACGAACGTGAAATTTTCTCTTGGTGCGACGCGGAGGGATCGCAGAGCTTCACTGGAAAAGGACAATTCTGAAAATGGTCATTGGCGCGACGTGCCGTTATCGCAAAGCTTCACTAGAAAATGCCAATTGGGAACTGGCATTTCTCCGCGACGTAAACTTATCACGATGGCTCACTGAAAATTGATAATTGCCAATTGAACTGCCTCCGCGACGCTCTGATGCGCACTTTGGCATACTGTTTTACAAAAATTGCTTTAACTCTTCATTCGGGTATCGAATATGGGAGAATTTTATATCATTGAAAAGCTAACTAAATTTTCTACGCAATGGCAGGTCCTAAATTGAAAAATTCTAAGTATTTTGAAAATTTTATATAGAAGTGATCATATATTGAAAGCTAAATTGAGCTAGGAAATACAGGGTACTACAGAACCGGGTATCGATATCATCAACATATCCTACATCCTTGCCAGGTATCATCATATTATCATAATATCATCATAATAGGTAATCAATATCAATAATAAAGAATAAGCCCAACAAGGGCTAAAGTAAATGACAAGTCCCACAAGGGATAAAATAAAGTGCAAGCCCCATGAGGGCTAAAGTAAATGACGAGTAAGTAAATGACAAGCCCCACGAGGGCTAAAGTAAAAAATAAGTAAGGAGGAGAATACTTTTATATGTTATCATTCTTCGTCGAGGATAATTTATCAATAAATATGTGAATATATATATAGCATGAATATTACAATGCATTAACGGGTTCAACTTGGTTAGTAGCATAGCTTCTCATGTAGTTAATAAATATACCTTTTAGAACCATTAGTATCATGACTCATATTTAGCAACAAGAAAACTTTCTAATATAATTACTAGTTAGGTTAGACAAATCATAACATGAGTCCAACATAATCTATAGAGTATATTTGCGTATAGTTAATAAGCATGCCTTCTAACACCATTAACATCATCATTTTCAATATAGACAATAATAAAGATTTTTTATACGATTTATTATCATAATTATTAAGCGTGATCATAACTTGGATAATAGTATAGTTAACAGCTTGAACACTAGCCTAAATGATGGCTTAATCAAGAGTATAGTCAAGGACTCATCATTACAAAATCTATAATTTAGTCATTTAGAACTTGGAAATAACCATAAGCAATATCTTGAATAATGGTCCATTAGTAGCATATTCATTGGCCTACTATTGGCCTAAAGATATTTCATCATTAGTATGAACAATGGCTAAAGCATTACATGATCCATAATTTATTCATAGCATGGTCAATAATATCATTTATGACTTAAGCTATATTAAAGACAAGTGCTCATTTAATAGCATGTTCATTAGCCCAACCAATAGATAATCGTAATACCAATATTAATAGCTTGACATAAGCTTTAGACAACAAGGCATACAAAGGCATAATTACTTGGGCATCATTCTCAATGTCATTCCACATAACCAACAAGTACTAAGAATCATCAATATTGCCTCAAAAGCGCACTCTTTAGTTAATTTCTAGGTGAAAGGGTTCAAGGGAACTAATCACTAGTCTTGTCTTAAGGTGGGTCAACAAACCCACATCTAAATCACCAAAATGCATTCTAAGTCAATTTCTACCCCGGACTAAGTTAAGATATCAAAATAAACTCTTAAATGTGTAGCAAGTGACAATAAGACCTTAGGTAGATATTCTACTCAAGCACCTTTACTAAGTCCAATGGAACCAAGGAAACCTTCCCTAGTATAAGCAACTAAGTCCAATTTACTAAGTATGAGCAACTAGATCATTATATCTAAGGTTGAGTATTCTAAGGCATTCTCATGCTAAACATGAATAATGAAGTCTATTCTACCTAATATAATGGGAAATGAGTCAAGCTTTCCAATTTCTAAAATTCATATAGCTTAATTCGTCCAACTAAATCAAGTCTTGCATTTCATCAATCCAATACTTAAAGCACATCCCAATCTAACAAGATATTACAATTATATCAAAACATAGCCCAATCTAACAAGGAGTAAGCCTAACCTACCTCAAATCTAAAGAAAGCCCACGAACCGCTAAACCTTTGCTTTTCCCTTTCGAGAAGCTTCTTCAGGGTGCAAGGAAATCCAAAACACAATCTACACATCATTATGAGAATTTCAATATCCATAATGCACCATTGTGCTTCGGATCCAAAAATGATACCAAAAATTCCAAATGGATCCCACATACAGAAAATATGTTTTTGAGACCAGCCCAATGTTCATACACCACTAGGAAATCGTAACCCTCAAGAATTAGTTTAAAACAACATATTTGGGCTAAAATCAAGCCCTTAAGCAATTTGAGGTTTCGGTCAAAATTCAAGAAATTAAAGCTTGAAAACAAAAGGTTCATACCTTTAATCCATTGTTAATCACGAAAATATATGTTAATCAAGCTTCTAACTCACCCCGAAGAATCAATTTGAAGTTAATCTATCATTCTAGGGCTTCTAGCGCTCAAAGGAGAGTGAAAATAGTCAATTTTACGATCAAGGGAGCTATTTATAGTACCTTGGTCGCGGTTAAATGGGTCTGCGAGGTCAAACCGAAACTCATTCAAACTCCATTTTTCACAAACGAAATATGTAATTCCACTAAATTCAATATTTCAGATGCATCCAAGACCGTTTAGACTAATTCTGGCTCCCATACCCATGTCTACTGATTTTCTCACTTTTTGATCAATTGATCGAAATAAACTCGAGTGTCTTGGAATCCGAACCAAAAGTCTTTCTAGCCTAAAACTGATATTTTGGAGCTACTGGAGCAGTTAGAATTTGCATCCGAGGTCATTTAACTGAAGCTTTCACTCGGCGGCCATTCAGAACCAGCGAAGACTTCTAAACGGAGAATTGGTACTAAAACCAAATGAACTACCTGGTAATCGAACTATCAGTTCCAACAAGTCATAAATAACTTGAGGTAACTATGGAAAAGCTCTAATGACAAAAATAAGCGGACAGTACGAAAAATGACCTGAAGGTTAATTACACCTCGACACTATCTCATAGTCATCCCTACATAGTCAATGAAAAGAAAATAGTGCAAGCGGAATTGAATAATTAAATCATATGCTAACTTCCAAGTATCAATCATCTAGTGGACAAACACAACATTTACACCAAGGCTACAACTAACATGAGGCTCACATAGGCAAATAATTCAATAACTCAAGGATACAGTATCAAATTTCATTGCATAATATCGATACCTGCATAAATACTCATCATCTCATTTATACGGGATCCTAATTACCCATTAGTCATTCACATAGTCAAACAGACAATAATACTTCAAAAATAAGTCAAAGAAAGTCAACTTCTCTTAAACAAAGTTCAAAGAGTCAAATCAAATTCTTTCCCTTTCATAACGCTTCTAAATGAGATCAATTTAATCAAATACAGTTCCACATACGAAAATGAAACTATAGACACCTTTATTGCCATGTTTTAATTCCACATCCAAAAATCCAATTCCGAGCCCTTAAAAGAAAAATTGAAATTTTATTTGAAAATCAAGTTATCCATAACATAAGAAACTCAAATATAAAGTTTCATCAAAAACAAAATTAAATCAACCTTTAAATCATTAAAATATAATTTCATACTTGTAGCCTCATAATACTCAAATTTCTCAATTTAAAATAATGAATTAAAGTTGAAACAATCAATAAAGTATTGGGGAATGTAAAATCTATGTTCTGAATCATACATAAGAAAATCTTGAAATTATCTTTTGTTATCGCCAAAAAATGAGTTCCCAATCTTTAAAAGTTATTCATGGAGTCCAAGTTCGAAAAAAGTAACTTAAATCTATCAAGGTGGACTTCTTCTTGGGGAACGCGAAGGAATTGTTTTGTACATGACTGACCTGGACCCAAAACCATCACAAATGCGATCTTAGACCTGCGAGTGTGAAGCACACCCTTACCCGATCCAATCCTATAACCCTTCGCAAATGCAAACCCCACCCCATGATCGTGAAGACAAACCGCCTCCATCTTCGCAAACACAAATGCAAAGAGGGGATTACCCCTAAACCAGAAACAACAGTATAGATATTGCCATAATTTTCAAAACTCTAGAAGGGATCCTCGGGATTCGTTCAAAATCTTATGAAAAACAAATCAAATCGGCTACTGAACTGGAGACAATTTTTTGGACTTGTTGGAACTATCAAAACACTGATCCGAGGTTATTTTGACTAAATGACCGAATTCAACTCTTAACTTAGAAACTTCCAAACATCCGTCCAATGACTAAAAATTCATCCGATAACCAGAGGTTAAACTAACCCCAAAAATCACATTTTGAAGCTACTATAACTATCACAATTCCATTTCAAGCTCGTTTTCATCAAATGTTGATTTTTGTCAATCTTATCAACTTTTAAACCTTGCAAAATTAAAACTCGCATAATTCTCGTCCAACCACCTTTAGAGAACCATGTAACCCACACTTGAAGACAACCATAAAGTAACTATGGAGAGAAATAAAATAGTATATGCAGAAAATAAAAAATAACTATGAGAATCGTTACAACAAATACCCCTAATAATTTGTGTTTAATTAATGAATTGCACGAGTCAGATCTCTTTTAAATTTTGAATTGTTACTATTTTATTATAATCTTAAACACAAATTGAATTCTACTAATTTAAGTGTGAAATTAAATGTATTTGAATAAATGAAATTTTTTTCTAATATGCTTGAGAAGAAATTAGAGTAATATTTGCACACAAACAAATCGAGTTGGATTATTTAAATCAAGAGAAATATTAAATAAGTAAAACAACATACTCCAACCAAAACAGAATTTTGGAAACTTAACCTATCTTACCAAAACTAAAATAAATAAAATAAAATAACAGACTCACACTTTTAGACACCATTCTATAAGACAATATAGAAAATAAAATTTTAAAAAGTACTCCAAACATGGCACATTTTTAGACACCCCTCTTATAAAGAAGATTCACATAATTTTTTCTCTAATTAAAGCCTCAAGTTCAAGTCCAATTCATTATGTTCTTCGGTTGTGTTAACTGCTTCATCTACATTTGATGAAATTGGAACACCCAATTGATTTGTCACTTGCTGTGTACAATCAACGAAAGTCCTATTTGAATCTACAAATGTTGAATTTGAACCTTCAATTACTCTTCTCTTTCTTGCCATTTGTTGCCTATCGATTGGTGGTGCTCTGCCCCATCTTCTCAACTGGCTATGATTCAAAGGTGATGTTGGCTGAACAACAACTCCATCATTTCGTTGTAAACTCGCATGTTGTGGGACATGTTGATTTCCTGGCAAAATGATATTGGATGCATATACAGAAGAACATAGGATGAAAGTTTGCTCAGACAATAGTGGGTGAGTAACTTGTACATGATTCATGAATTCTAAATGAGTACGAAATATTCCATTGCACAAAGGGCAATGAAGCAGTACACGAGAAGGTATCAAAACTGAAGGAGAAAAATTTGCGTGATGCATATTTGATGTACGAATGATAAGATTTTCTCTAAAGTACGAAATTGTAGAAAGAAATACCAATTATGCACTATAATTCTGTAAAATATGAAGAGAATTTATAGGATGATCATTGGTATGATCTCCTCATTCAATTATGTGTTTTCCATTTTTGCAATGATAAATTTAAAATGGGTATATACTTTAAACTTTAAATTTGTCATTCCATTTTTACATACCAGAATAACTCAATCTGATCTTCTTTTAAATTTTGACTTAATTAGTGAATTACAATAATCTTATCTCTTTTTGAGTTTTGACTATCATTAAAGTGTTGTTATCCGATACAATACAGAGTAAATCCTATTAAATTATAAAATTACTTTTATGTTAATAAATTATTATTTATTCGGAAAACCCATTTGTTCCAACTGTAAATTTGTAATTCCATTCTGTATAATATTGAATTACAACAATCTGATCTCTTTTTAAATTTTGAGTTTAATTAGTGAATTAAAACAACCTGGTCTCTTTTTGAATTTTGACTACCATTATATTGTTGTTATCTGGTACAACTCAGAATAGATCCTATTAAATTCTAAAATTACTTTTATGTTAATTTAATTATTATTTATTCAGAATTTTGTTATTGTTTGAAATTAAATTGTAATTTTATTCTGTACAGTATCGGATTACAACAATCTGATTTATTTTTAAATTTTGACTATAATTAGTGTGTTACAACTATCTGATCAATTTTTGAATCTTGACTATCATTATATTGTTGTTATCCAGTACATTATAGAATGGATCTTACTAAATTCTAAAAGTACTTTTATGTTAATATACGAAAAAATGCTCCGTTTTCATCCTGAACTATCTACGAAATAGCTGAGACACACCCGAACTTTAAGAGGGTCCTATTAGCTATTGGACTAATTAAAATCGTATTTTTGACAACCTTAGTGCCTACGTGTCACATCAATGAATCAACACACTGAAGGTCCACGTAGACACACGTATGTGCCACGTAGGCACTAAGGTTTCTAAAAATATGATTTTAATTAGTCTAGGGGGTAATAGGACCCTCCTAAAGTTCAGGTGTGTCTCAGCGATTTCGTGTATAGTTTAGGGTGGAAACAATGCATTTTCTCTTAATATAATTGTTATTTATATATAAAATTTAAGTGAAATTTTGGTAATGTACTTTCTATATGTAGTTCATTATTTTTAGATATATATATATTTTTTGTAATTTTTGATAATTATATGGGAAAAGACGTCAAAATCACCTTAAAATGTATTGGAAAAGTCGAAGACACCATCAAACTATTATGGCGGTCTATTACACACCTATACCAATTAAAAGTGAATTTATTTCCATCCTAATGCACGTACAACCAGTCACATAGTGCGAGGTATTCTACACTCGCCCGCCACATCAACACTAAGTCACTGTCATGTCAGAAATCTTATAAATTTTATTTTTTATATTCTTTTCCTTTTCTTTTAGTTCATTGGCTATATTTTACACTAATTAATCCCTAATTAACTACTAAAGTCCTTCAACAATTATATCATCTTCATCCTGTACTCCATCACTCATCCCACAGGAAGCACCATGCTGCCAGCCGACCACCACCATCACCATCAATAACAAATCCACCATCATACCACTTTAATATTCCTTCTTCTTTGCAATCCATCACCATTATCATTATTGATTTTTTCTTCTTCACCACCTCCAATTTCTTTTTTTTCGTCATCTACCACTAACAAACCCATCATCAAATAGCTACATAGTTACTTTCCTTAAAATTGCATTTCCTTCTCTTTTAGATCTATTTGTGGATTTTTTTGGTAGTAGAGTTTCATAGAGTGAGAGGAATTAGATTAATAAATCGGGTATTAAGTTGGTGAAAGTTGTAAGTTCATCATTGATATAATTGCGATCTCTAATTTAGTTCTAAATTATATGATTTAGGCAGAAAAGAAGAAGAAAAACTGAAAATGAAGACTTCATTGGGTTCGCTCAATAAAATTTTTGATAAAAAAATACTAAAAAATTGATATTTTTATGATGAAACATCAATTCCTCATCCAAAAAATAATATTTAATTAACTTGTGATTTGCTTATCACATTTAGCTTGTGTTGATTCCTTTTAAAAATTGGGTGTAATGTTTTTTGAAAAAAGAAGAATATATATGTATGTATGAAGGTTTGTAATGATATTAAGAGAAAGGGGGTGAGAGAAAAATGAAAGGTTTCGTTAAGGTATGTTGAGAAATTCATGGTGGAAATAGTGTTGTTGGTTACTACCAGCGAAAGAGACAAAAAAATGATGAAGATATTAACAAGAAAGAATTAATTCTTTTTAAAAAAAGTGTGAAAATAGATAAATAAAAGAAATAAATTATAAAAAATACTCCTCATTTTTATTTATCTTTATTTTTATGTCACATCAGCTTGTAGAGTGAATACAATTAAATCCACTTTTAATTAATATAGGTGTGTAATAGATCGTCACGATAGTTTGAATGTATCTTTGATATTTTAGGTATAGTTAAGACGATTTTGATGTCTTTTTCCCTAATTATATTGGTGATACACGGAGATACACATGCATAGAAACTAATTACTTTAAATATAAGAATATTTATTTTTGAGTAAAGCATCTAGTATCCCTGAATTATGACCAAATTTGCTACAACACACTCCAACTTCACATGGGTTCTATTACCCTCCAGAACTAAATTTTAGTGTATTTTTGTCAATCTTTTTAGCTAATGTGACACTTTTTTAGCTGACGTGACACCTTTGACGTGGGCACAATGTTTATATAATAAGGGTGTCACGTCAGCACAAAAGGGTTACAAAAATACACTTAAATTGATTTCAATAGATAATAGTACCCCTGTTAAGTTAGAGTGTGTCATAGCAACTTTAACTATAATTCGGGGATACTGGATGCTTATCTCTTTATTTTTTTCAAACGAAAAAGCATACACCAGAAAAGTAACATATTTAGAGATCATTTAAACTAAAATTTCCATATATCAAATGTGCAAAATTGATATGTGATACATGTGTTAGACATGTATGTAAAAATTTACTTTAGATTTACATGTTGGGTTCAAAATCGAGATGACGTCATACGAAAGCTACTAGTTATAAATTATGAGACAATAAATCAGGCGATAAAAGAAAACAATACTAAAAAAACATAAAATTATAATATGTTTTGGCCAGTTGACCTACATATTATATAACCTAATATTTTTAAAAAGCACAAAAACTAATGCGAGAGAAAATCTCCCCCTAACCAAAACTCTTAAACGACTACATTGTGGATGTTATTGTGTTAAGGTATAAGAAGGGAGGGTCTTCTATTTATAGAGTTCCAAAACCTTTCCTAGAAAGAGGTTTGCCAAATATGGAAAAGTTTTATATTTTCCTTTCAGAAAAATAAAATTAATTATTCCTTCTAAGAAATATAAAACTTAAATTTGGTAAAAAAAATCATGACAAAAATCCTAACAAATCTCCCCTTTTTGGCTTGATTTTCTTGACATAATTTGATCCACCTTCTTCGCGTGCATGATTTTCGTTCTTTACATAATCTTCATCTCTGCTTCTTGCCATGGTTAAAAATAAAATTTAAATATTATGGTTAAAAATCGGTTAAAAATAAATATGTATTTTTATTTTAAAAGATGCAACAATAGGAATGTTGAAATATGCTTAAAACTTCTTCTCCACATGTAGTTGGAATTTTTTTTTTCATTATCATCAAATTGATTGCAAATTGATTAGAACCACCTTGAACTTGTCTTCAACCTTGTTTCACCAAACCATTGGATCTTTGAACCGTAGTCTCTGATATCATTTGTTGGGTTCGAAATCAAGATAGCGTCATGTGGAAGCTATTAGTTGTAAACTAAGAGATGATAAATCAGCCGACAAAGAAAATATTACTAAAAAAAGCATAAAATTATAATATGTTTTGGCCAGTTGACCTACATATTATAAAACCTAATATTTCAAAAAAAAAACACAAAAACTAATGCGGGAGAAAATATCCCTTAACCAAAACTCTTAAACGACTACATTGTGGATGCTATTGTGTTATGGTATGAGAAGGGAGGGTCTTCTATTTATAATGTTCCAAAACCTTTCCTAGAAAGAGGTTTGCCAAATATGGAAAAGTTTTATAGTTTTCTTTCAGAAAAATAAAAGTAATTATGCTATTACTTTTATTTTCCTTCTAAGAAAAATAAAAATTAAATAGGGCTGCCAGTTGCATCAGAGTCGGTTAGAGAAGTGTTGGGTGTTTCGAGGGGTGGGCAGGACGACATAAGGGGGATTGGTGGTGGAATAAAGAAGTTAAGAAGAAAGTGAAGATTAAGAAGGTGGCATATGTTAAACTGATTGAGAGTAAAGATGCAGAGGAGAAGCGGGTGAATAGGGAGGTCTACAAAGTGTCAAGGGAGGAGGCTAAGCTAGCAGTTACGACTGTTAAGACAACAGCGTTTGAGAGCTTATATGCGGGGTTAAAGGAAAAAGGCGGGGAAAAGAGGTTGTATAGGCTTGCCAAGGCTAGGGAACTGAAGGGTCAGGACCTCGACCAAGTAAAGTGAATTAAGGGGGAGGATGGTAGAGTTTTGGTAGAGAATGGACACATTAAGAAAAGATGGCAGGAGTATTTTCATAGGCTCTTGAACGAGGAGGGAGACAGAGACATTGAGTTAGGAGAGATGGAGAACTCGTAAGAGAGACGTGATTTCAGTTATTATAGACGTTTTAAGGTTGAGGAGGTCAGAGAGGCTATTCATAGGATGCGGAGGGGGAAGGCGACGGGGCCTGAAGATATTTCGATGGATTTTTGGAAGTTTATAGGTGGGGCAGGTTTAAGGTGGTTGACTGATTTATTTAACGACATTTTCAAGATGGCGAGAATGCCTGAGGCTTAGAGGTGGAGTACGATGATCCCGTTATACAAAAATAAGGGTGACATTCAGAGTTGCACCAACTATAAGGGTATCAAGATGTTAAGTCATACTATGAAGATTTGGGAGAGAATGGTTGAGTAGATATTGAGGAGGATCGTGTCCATTTTGGAGAAACAGTTTGGTTTTATGCCTGGTCGCTCGACGACAGAGGTAATCCACCTGGTGAGGAGATTGGTGGAGCAGTATAGGGAAAGGAAGAGGGATTTGCACATGGTGTTCATCGACCTGGAGAAGGCATATGACAAAGAGTTCCTAGAGAGGTGCTTTGGATATGCTTAGAGGCAAGATGGATCCTGATGGTATACATCAGAGCTATTAAGGACATGTACGATGGAGAGAAGACTCGGGTGAGAATGGCGGGAGGGGACTCAGAGCATTTTGTGGTCGAGATAGGGTTGCATCAAGGTTCGACTCTTAGTCCATTCCTGTTTGCGTTGGTGATGGACGTGTTGACGCAGAGTATTCAAGGGGAGGTGCCGTGGTGCAAGTTATTTGTGGATGATGTAGTGTTGATTGATGAGACGCGATGGGTGTGAATGGAAATTTGGAGGTTTGGAGGCAAACCGTTGAATCTAAGGGGTTTAGGTTAAGTAGGTCCAAGACGGAGTATACAGAGTGCAAGTTTCGTGACTTGAGGCAGGAGGACGATGTGGTGGTAAGGTTGGATTCCCAGGATATTTGTAAGAGGGATAGTTTTAAGTATCTTGGGTCTATGATTCAGGGGAATGGTGAAATTGATGAGGATGTCTCTAACAGTATTGGAGATGGTTGGATGAAGTGGAGGCTCATTTCAGGAGTGTTATGTGATAAGAAGGTGTCACTTAAGCTTAAAGTCAAATTCTATAGAGTGGCAGTCCGTCCAACCATTCTATATGGAGCAGAGTGTTGGCCAGTCAAGAACTCCCACATTCAAAGGGTGAAGGTGGAGGAAATGAAAATATTACGTTGAATATGTGGACTTACTAGAGAGGATAGAGTTAGGAATGAGACTGTCCGGGAGAAGGTAAGAGTGGCTTCGGTGGAGGACAAGATGCTGGAAGAAAAGTTGAGATGGTTTGGGCATGTGATGAGGAGGGGCACGGATGCCCCAGTTCGTAGGTGTGAGAGGCTTCCGTTGGATGACTTCAAGAGGAGGAGAGGTAGACCGAAGAAGTACTGGAGGAAAGTGATTAGACATAACATGGAACAACTTCAGCTTACTGAGGACATGACCCTAGATAGGAAGGTGTGGAGGTTGAGGATAAGGGTAGAAAGCTAGGTTGTGTGCGTAGGTTGTAGCAACTAGTTAGAAGAGATCATGTATAGCCGGGTTAGTAATCCTAGGACTGTGTCCATAGGTAGGAGCCCCTAGTCAGGAGGGTCTGGGTGTGGCGGGTGTCTCTGGTATGTGTGTGTATGTTACTGCTAGGTGGGGGTCGTATTCCAGATGTCCTATGGCTTACCTCTTATCTTATATTGCGCTTATCTACCTTATTTTCGTATTGCCCTGATTTCTATTTTATTATATCTTATTCCTTTTATGTTATGCCATCCATCATGCTTCATGTTTCATTACGCTCATGTTTACTATTCTCTATCTTGAGCCAGTGGTCTATCGGAAACAACCTCTCTACTTCTTTGGAGGTAGTGGTATGGACTGTGTACATTTTACCCTCCCTAGACCCCACTTTTGTGGGAATATACTGGGTTTGTTGTTGTTGTTGTAACCAAACAATAACATATCTAAGGGTCTTATCATGCATTTTTGCAAGAGTTGTGGAAATAGCCTCTTCCAGATTTCCGCAACACTTTTAGAAATAGAGGATAAAACTATAATGGAAACTTAATGTATCAGACTATTATTTAACCAAATGCCAAATTAAAATAGGAACACAGTTGTAGTAATACAAGTATACAACAACGGGTTGAGGACCTACATCAATTTTTACCATCTCCAAAGCTCCAAGGTCAAATCCATCTTCATTTCCTCGTCTCCATTTTTTTTGAAATGTATAAGTAGTTAAAATTTAGTAATTTAAATAAAATATAGAAATTGTATCATAATTTTAAGGAAACTAAAGAAACTCATAAAAAAACAAAATATCAAGCATGTTATACGTATAAACAAACGACATAATAAAAGAACTAAACAAGCAGAATTAGTCATTTAAAATCAATAAAAGTGATCAATATATCTTTCATAAAACTTATATAAGAAATATCCCGGATGACCCTTTATCGAGATTTATCCTTCACTTGCTCAATGTCGAACCATTTATGTTCTCATTTTCTTTTGCCTTGCTCATCACTTCCATTTCTCACATTTTTTGGTTGACGGGAGAGAGTTGATTTTATCCTGATAGCATGCTTATCCTGTATCTGTCCCAGGCACATCTATATTTTTCCTTGAATGATCCATTTGGTATTTCTGGAATACTTCAATTAGACTCGTGAAACATGAAATGAAATCACATTATATATTCTTTTTTTTTCCTTATCAACCATTTTACGCAATATATCTTTTGAAGTGTATACTGTACTCTGCTACATTAATATTGAAACTGCTCGCAAGTTCTTCATTTCTCCAAAATCAGAATTTGCTTTAAAACTTTTTGCTCGCCTGTTGGAAACTTCCTCTCTACCCTCCCCAGAACCCACAAGGTAAAGGTTGCTTAAAACTTTTTGTTCATTCGTGATAAAATCAGCACAGAATATTCAAGGTTTATACTTCAAGGTTAAGCCAAAATGTCAGTTCAGAAGCTGTGTTGTTAAATATTTATTTGGTCTTTCCTTGTGAGCTAGATCCCTCTTGTGGTTAAGGTGCACGATACTTGCGCCCCATCAATATGTCTCGGTACATTTTAGTGTGCTTCGCTCAGGCTCGCCCAGAAAACACCTTTTAAAACACTAGCATATGAACAAAACAATCAAATTTGTTTCTCATGAGTTGAATTGCCATCCGTATGTAAACATTTTATGACTACAAGTTATTGAAGGATAAATTACACCGTAAGTTAGCAATGGATCGATCGACTTTGTATTATGGCAGATCATGACATTGAATAGATAGTACTCTTGAATTTGCACATCAAGACGTGTGTGTACTCTGAACCTTTTTTCCTTTATTCTGCCACTATAATACAAAATGCCCGCGAGTAACAACCTATGTTTCGCAAGTTTGATATTAGTATCTGGATTGATTGGGCTCTTTATTGCTTTGACATACTTTTCAAATCAACGCAAGCCAAATATGTTTTGATCCGAGAAGTTGATAAGCTGAAAAATGTTCAAATGGATTCTGTTTGTATTCATTGATATTTGATATTTGCAGTGGATGATAACCAATTTAAGAACAGTGGTGGAGCTTGGCTTTGTGCTTGAAGCTTTTAAATATTTTAGGTCTTTTTTATTTTGGAGTATTCACTATAATCATTGTTTAGTCAATAGATTTTTCATATATGTTTTAAGAGAACATTTGTACTTGGGTTTGATGCACTTGAGCCGAGAGTACTCTTCCAAAAACAGCCTCCCTCTACCCTCCCAGACCCCACATGTGGATTTGATTGGGTATGTTATTGTTCTTGTAGTCGTACTTCCTCAATGTCCATGTTTGTATGCATGAGATACAATAGCTCAAAAATATACACCGATCCTTTACCGGATCAAAATTTTTAACATATACATAAATAACACCCCAAAACAATCAATAATACAATAAGGATAATGACAACATGAACAAATAGGTAAATCATAGGCTAACTTTTAAATATCAAAATCTGGACAACTATCAGTGGGCACCACAAATATTTTCACTAAGGCTACACCGGTCAACAGGCTCACGTATCCACAAAAGAAAGATTCAATCTCAATTTTATCCATAATATGACACTAACACTTGCATATATGATTGTCATTTCAGTTATACGGGACATCACATCACTCATTTACCAAGTACACTGTCATTTAATACACTAATACTTCGAAAAAGAGTTAAAGAAAGTCTGAACTTGCCTTTAACAAAGCTTGAATAGTCAAATCTTAGCCTTTCCTTTCCTTGAAAGCTCCCGGACAAGCCCACTCTGATTAAGTATGTATCTGCATAAGAAAAATGAAGCCATGGATATTCATATTGCTATACTTCTATCCCGGTCCCAAAAGTCAACCCCGAACCCACAAGAGAAAAATTAAAATTTTATTTGAAAATCTTATTACCTATAAAGTAAGGAACTCGAATATGATATTGAAGATGTATAGAGGGATTATACTCAGAATAGGAAGAACAAGAAGTACAGAGAAGTAAGAGAATCATTCTAGTTGTAATTGTATTATGATCAAAAGAATAGTGTGTTTATCTTTGTACATAGTCGTTCGTGTGTGTGTGTATATATATATATATATATATATACATACATACATACATACATACATAGAAGCAAAGAAGATCAGCTAAAGTGGTAACTGTTTTTAGTTATTCTAACTAATTAGATTCCTGTGTTAACTAACTTTAGGACCTCTCTTTAACAGTATAACTGTTTTTCCCTCCTTTTCTTTATGACTTTCTAGTCTTCAACATTCAATCCTCAACACTCACCCTCAAACAATCAACTGTCTCAAGAAGTTCATGTGAATCAGAATACAGAAGTCTTGCCTCTACAGTTGCAGAGCTTACTTGGTTAATTGGTTTTTATCAAGGACCTACAAGTACAACTACAACTACCAGTTACCATCTTTAGTGACAGTAAAGCAACATTACAGATGGCTGCAAACCCAGTTTACCATGAAAGAACCAAATATATAGAAATAGATTGTCACTTTGTAAGGGAGAAGATTCAACAGAGACTTATCAAAAATGGATATCTATCTACACATCAACCTGCAGATGCTTTTATCAAAGGCTTAACTAAGGTCCAACATGAATATCTGATGTCCAAACTTGGCTTCATAGTGAAACTAGTGAATCACCTAGTTTAATAGTGAAACCAGTAATAGATCTTCTAGAAAAAGCACAAGCTACCCAGTCTGCATCACAATGAGCTATAAGAACATCCTTCCTTGCACTAGACATCAGAAGTCCTTGTCCTGGATTTTCTTTTATATATCTAATTACTCTGAGTGCTACATTTATGTGAGATTGTTTTGGAATATACAAGAATTCACTTAGAGTCAGAACACTATAAGCTATGTCTTTTCTTGTTATTGTAAGATATAGCAACTTCCATATTATTCTTTGATACATTCCCTAATCAGCTAGTTTTTCATCATTAGGATTTACAGCTCCTGGAACATGTTGATCATAGTCACCAGTTGTCAGTTTTTCTGTAGTGTCACAGGGTGTGGGAGCTGGTTTAGCAGCACTAAGACTAGTTTCTGAAATCAACTCAAGGGCGTACTTCTTTTGGTGCTTGTTTAGACCTTGCAGACTTAATACCTAGGAAGTATTTCAATTCTCCTAAGTCTTTCATCTTGAAAGCTTTGTGAAAAGCTTCCTTTGTCTCAATTACCTGATCTATCTTATCCCCAGTTACTAGTATGTCATCAACATATACTAGTACAACAATTATTCCATAACTGGTTTCCTTGATATATAATGAATGATCATATTGACTTTACCTGAATTTGCAGTCGATTAATGCTTGAGACAACTTTGCATTCCACTATTTTGGTGCTTATTTCAATCCATACAAGTATTTAGTAAGTTTTCATACTTGTCTATTCTCCCCCTTACTTCTAAATCCTTGTGGGAGCTCCAAGTAGATCTCATCCTCCAAATCTCCTTGTAGGAAAGGATTGCAGCCACCTCAGCTTGCATAACATCTACCCATCTTGGATCCTTTACTGCTTTTGCATACGAGGTAGACTCCACAAGGTTAGAAAAATTGGATAGGTAGCATTGATACTTAGTAGATATAAAATCATAATAAACATAATCAGACAAAGGGTATAAAACATTGTCATTAATAGTTAATGACACAAAATCTTTCATCCATGCAGGTGGATTTGAACCCCTCATAGATTTTATTTGGTCTTGTTGAACAACTATTTGTAATCTAGTTGTGATCCTTGTTGTGCAGGCTGTTCTACAGCCTGTTGTCTTACAATTGATCTTGATATTCTTCTTCTTGCAATAGGAGCTGGTGACATTTGTTGTACATGGTGGTCCTGTGTAGTGAGTTGTACAGGTTGACTTTGTGTTATACTTGGTTGATATGCAGTGATGTCACTTGCAGCTTGCTATTGGAGATCAACACTAGGTTGAGTTCTGCCCACAATAGTAGTATTAGGTAACCCAAATTCTGAATCATATGGAGGAAACACATGTTGTGAAGATTGAGCTAGATCAGTTATGAATGGAAATGTGTCCTCTCTGAAGACAACATCCCTATTTACAAAGGAAATTTTATTAGTGAGATCATAGAGAATGTAGGTTTTCTTTGTTTTTGAATATCCCATATGAATTGCTTTCCTAGATCTAGGCATTAGCTTATCTGACTCATTGACAGATTTAGCTTAACACAGACATCCTAATACCTTTAAATGATCTGCAAAAGTTTTTTCATTATATATCTTCTCATAAGGTGTCATATATCCTAACACAGAAGATGAAAGCCTATTAATCAAGTAAATTGCTGCTTGTACACAATATCCCTAAAATTTTAAAGGTATATTAGCTTGAAACTTTAGAGCTCTTGTCGCTTCCAACAAGTGTCTGTGCTTTCTTTCAGCCACTCTATTTTGTTGGGTGTATAAGAGCAGGAGGTTTGATGTTTTATCCTCAAGTTTGCAAACAAATCAGTACATGAGTTGTTAACAAACTCAGTTCCATTATTTGTAATGATGACTTTTACACATGTATCAAACTGAGTATGAACATAAGATAAGAAATGCTTAAGAATAACCACAAGCAAAAAAATCCAGGTTATTCTAGTAAAGTCATCAACCACAGTTAGGAATGATTTGTGTCCATAACAAGTAGGAACTTTGTATAATCCCCAAAGCTCCATATGAAAGAGATCGAATGGCTTAAGGATAGTGATAGTACTAACAGGAAAAGCCAATCTGACTTGCTTAGCTAGTGGACAAACGCTACATTTATTGATAAAACCATCTAGAGAACCACTTTTATTAGGAAATATTTTACACTGTGTTCTATATGGAACATGTTCAAGTCTCTTATGCCACAGTTTAAGATCTGTTTTATCAGTTATCTCATCATTTTTGCTATGTCCTAGTAGCCTTTTTCGCAGTAGAAAGTGTAGTCCATTCTTTTCTCTACCAATCTCCTTCATCTTTCCTTTCCAAAGGTCCTGAAACACAAAGAAGTTAGGGAAGAAAATTTTAGAATAATTAAGTTGTTTAGTATCCTATGAGACTAATAATAAGTTATTTTTGAATTGAGGTAAATGGAGCACATTTTGTATAGTGCTATTATAAAAAATATTACTAGAACCAGCGTGTGTAACAAGTGACATATCACCATTAGGTAATGTTACTTTTTGTGGATGCACTGACTCAGATATTGAACCTTTATTTAGAAGTTCAGTGTCTATTGTCATGCAATTTGTAGCACCAGTAACAATAATCTACTCATGTGGTTTATTGCTGACCAACAGAGTACCACCAATACCTATCATGTTTGCTGCATTAGTAGAGGGCATAGATACTGAAACTTGATTTTGTTGTTCTAACATTTTGAAAATTTAATCATATTTTCCAGGTGTAAACCTTGGTGTAATCATCCCATCATTTGGTAAGTTTTGTGAAGTCTGATAAGCACCATGTGATGGATCCTGTTAACGCTACAACTCCCGGTCCTCAACCGAAACACTATGAGCACTAAAAGCAATCTTTCTCTGCTTAAATTTGTTATCAAAGTCACCTATGAAGTTATTGTTCATTCTTTGATCTCCATGTTTGGAATGACCTGGTGGATATCCAACTAACCTGTAGCAATCCATCTTATATTGACCTTTCATCTTGCAATAATCACAAACAACATTTGGATTATAGGTTGAAACATAGTTTCTTTTTTCCTTCTAATAACCACCTTGATATCCAATTTTAGAGTACATTGCAACAACATCAGTTGTAGTAGGTGAAACACCAAGAAGACCTGTGGTATGTACTAACTGAGCCACAGACTTTTGATTTCATCACTCATAATCATGGAATAGGACATGTTAACAGTAGGTAGTGGTGTCATCAACAAGATTTGACTTTTTTCTTGAGAGTATGAATCATTTAAGCCCATTAAAAACTGATACAACTTTTGCCTTTGAAGATAAGCCAAGAAATCTCTTGATTTCTCACAGTTGTAGGAAGGAGATGGGACTAGAGAGTTAAATTCATCCCATAAATCTTTCAACTTAGTAAAGTAGATTGAAACAGATTGAACCCCCTGAGACATAGGGGTAATTTCTTGGTGCAGATTATAGGTTCTGGAACCATCTATCTTATCAAATCTCTCTTTAAGATCCACCCATACATCATGAGCCCTCGAGGCATGAACTACCCCTCCAAGAAGATTACTAGAAACTAAATTCATTAGCCATGACAACACTATTGCATTAACTCTCTCCCATTGATTACCTAAATCATTTGAGAAACTTTTTTTTTTCAAGGACCATCAATCATTCCAAACTTATTTTTACCTAGCAATGCAATTCTAACTACTTTACTCCATACAACATAGTTTTCACTCCCCTTTAGCTGGAAAGAAACAACCAAGTTACCTGAGATAAAAGAAGTAGAGAGATATAGGGGATGATTAATATCCAAGGTGACTGATGTAAACTGGAAACTAGAATTGCCATTGCTAACATTCATAAGAGGTAGAACTGAAGTACCAATTACATCCATGCTTGTTGCCATTTCAATAGATTGGAGAAATATTGCAAGAATTTTCACTAGATTTGGATTTCTTGAATTCAAGAACCAACATAGACTCCACTAAAAAATAGGATCGACAGTAAGCTCTGATACCATGAAGATGTATAGAGTGATTATATCAGAATAGGAAAAACAAGAAGTACAGAGAAGTAAGAAGGATTCAGAGAAACAGAGAAGAGGAAGAAGAAAAATAAGAAAGAATTATTCTAGTTGTTATTGTATTATGATCAAAAGAATAGTGTGTTTATCTCTACACATAGTCGTGTATATATATACATAGAGTCTAAGAAGAATATCTAAAGTGGTAACTGTTTTCAGTTATTCTAACTAATTAGATTCCTATGTTAACTAACTTTAGGACCTCTCTTTAACAATATAACTATTTTTTTCTCCTTTTCTTTATGACTCTATAGTCTTCAACATTCAATCCTCAACAGAAATTTCATCAAACATCGAGTTCAAATCGAACTTCAAAACTTTAAAATTGGATTTCACAACTTTAGCCCCAATTTTTTAATATAAAACTATGATTTAAAGGTGAAATCATCAATACAGTATTGGGCAATATAAAAGGTTTAAGAGTCATATCCAAATAAGAAATGCTAAAATCACCTTATGAATCACCAAAAAAAAGTTCCTGAGTTTCAAAAATTGAGTTATGGGGTTTATGTTCGAAAAATATAATTTAATTCTGCCCATGTGAAAAACCTTCTTTGTGATCATGATGGTTCCCTCACAATCATGAGGCTGGCCCAACCCATCATATCACTATCGTGATGCCCTTCTTTTTGAACACAAGAACAACCCAAACCCGACTTAACCTTTCATAATCGTGGCACCCTTCATACGATCATGATGTCCAACAGTTTTCTTTTTCTCGAATGCAACAAGTAGCTAGATTAACTAAAACAAGAAACTAGAACAAAGTTCAATTTTTCCAAATGGATCTTCGAAATTCATTTAGACATAAAATGACATTTCATACCTGTTGGAATAATCAAAACACCAATCCAAGGTCACCTTGGTCAAATGCTGCCCAAGTCGACTCTTAACTATAAAATATTCAAATGTCTATCCACTCAAAATCCATTTGAAAGCCTCGGACTCAAACTAGAGGTCTAACTAACTGAAAAATCAACTTTCAGACCTAATGGAATTGCTAAAATTTCATTCTAAGCTTGCTTTCATTAAATATGGACTTTGGTCAAACCTAGCAACTTTGGAACCTTCCAAAGTGAAAAACTCACTCTAAACCCACTTGATCATCTCGTGAACTATGTCACCCATCCATGCAGACTACAAATACCATAATGAAGACACGAGAAGGAGTAAAATAGTCAAAATGTGCCAAATCAAAAAACAACTATGAAGCTTGCTACAATAAATTTCTTTCTTTCTGCATTTTCTTAAATATTGAATCACTTAGGGTTGTCTAAATGTGCCAAAATCGAAAAACAACTATGAGGTTTTTTACAAGAAAATTCTTTCTTTCTGAACCACAAGGGTTGGAGTGGTGGGTCAGCACCTCACCCCTTAATAAAGAGGTTGGGAGTTCGATCCCCACCTCTGGTGAATGGAGAAAACTCTGTGGCCAGTTCCCTACCGCTTAGTGCGCTGGCCGTGGAACTGGGGATTAGTCTCACGGCTGCCGGCTGTGGAGATACCTTGGGAAACCAAAAACAAATTCTTTCTTTCTGCAATTTGTTAAATATTGAATTGGTTAGGGTTGTCCTACCAATAGGTGGGATCGAGGTAGGTGCCATCTCAACTTCAGATTTTGTTTTTTCTATGACACTTAAGTAGCAAACCACAAGGTATTCCAACAATATTCTTAAGTAGGAAGCTAATGGTATTGAATATCATTTCTATTTTATGATTTAGATTTCTCTTATTTGATACTTATTACCTGTTTGGTCAAGATTCTAAAATCAACTTATTATAAGAAGCATTTTTTTTTTTCAAAAGGTTCTTTTCAAAAAAGTACTTTCGGTGAGAAGTAATTTTTCTTTGGCCAATAAATTTTAATTTTTTTTTAAAGAGCTATTAGTATTTGTCTAAACTTTTAAAACTACTTTAGGTATATTTTTCTCAAAGGTGCTTTTAGGAAAAAAAATGCTTTTTCTTAGCTTATGAAAAAATTGTAAAACTGTTTTTGCTACTTTCTAGAAGCACTTATTATTTGATACCTAATTTTTTTTTTCTCCACGACTTTGTTTAGTTTTGAGTTTATACAGTTTTAAATAAAATAAAAAATGTTTGTTCTATTCAGATAATGAATGTTTTGAAATGATTTTTGAGTTAATTTTGTCATGTTAAGTATCAATTATGCATTTTCGTATTCAAAATACATTTTCGAGCACATCAGTAATTTCTAAATTGAAAGAAGATTTTTTCTCTAATTAAAATTTTTTAATCGAGTTCCTTAATTTGTCTCATTTATGAGCTTATGATTATGATTAGTAGTGGGCTTTTCGGCGGTGTCTAGAGGATTTCGATGAAAGCTAGAAGTTGCATTTGCTACTCCTAAAAAGGTACCCCTCCCTTTTCTAATCTTTTAGTTATTGTTAGTTGTTTTCTTTTGTTAGTAGCATGATGATGTCCGTCCATTTTTAGTAAAATGTAGTAATTGTTTGTTGGAATCTCACTGAGTGAGAGTTGGGTTGTGTGTTGTAGAAGACTTTGAAGGGCAATAGGATTTTCGTGTAATTGAAATGGTGGTTATCACGTTGTTATGATAAGCTAGTAACCTTGCCTAGTTGTTCAGTTTATTATTTAGCTTTAAATTTGTTGTTTTAGTCGGGGCATCTCAATAAAATTAATGGCCTAAAGCTAAAATTTAATAACACAACTTAAATATATACACACATACAAAAATAATATTGTAATAATTTAGAGTTGTTTTTTTTAATTCCTGCATATTAGTCATTTTTGGTGTAACATTTTTAAAAGAAACACAGTCTTTTACTTCACATATCAATATGATTATCAATAAAAGTAAATATTAATTCTAGTTAATAAGATGTTAGCCATTTGTTTCCAATACATGAACTGGAATGTTGTTTTTAAAACTTTATTTATTAATATGAAGTTTGAGTTATTTAATTTGAAATTCTAAATTATTCCTGGTAAACAATTAGATAACTTTTTCTTTCTTTCTTTCTTTTAAATAATTTTTTAAACGTATTTCAAAATCTTCATTATTATTTCAAGTGAAGTTGAAATAGTAAAATTTACTATTAATATTTTTGGGGCCTCAAAATTTACTATTAAATCTTGTTTCCTTTTTGTCACTGTTTTGGCTGAAATATGTTGCTTGTTGTGGTTCACCGTTAGATCATGATATTCCAAATAGGAACTGCCTCCAAAATCTCTTTGGCTCTCAATGCCAAAATGGATGATGGGGATCCGACCACAGAAAAGCCGCTAGTCCTATGAATCCTCAAAAAACATTTTGATTCTTAAAAGAAAAACTCATTTTTGTTTTGTGAAAATGCTTACTAAGACTCCATTAATGGATCTAAGAAGAGAAGAAGCTAAGAAGAGAAGAAAGAGAATCAAAGTTACAATTGCTTCTGAAAAACTGTGTTACAATGTGAGTTGTTGTGCCTTATATAGGTTGTGAGTGTGATACAAAATATCTAATAACGAACTTCTTCTAGAACATTCTCTTTGACAGCTCACTCCACTTACTAACTAACCGACTAGACATCCTAAAATACAAATGGAACCAATGTAACAGTAGCAGTGCTAAGGTAATGTAACAATAATAGTTAACTGGTGACTCCTCTAAGCTGACTGTAGCTAGTATATATATTTGGAACACTACCCCTCAAGTTGTAGGGTGCATGATGTTGAGCACACCAAGTTTGCCAAGGAGATGTGAATGTTGAGCCTGACCTAGACCTTTAGCGAGCAGATCAACAACTTGATCATGAGTATAAGCATGTTTAGCATGGATCAGACCACTCTTAATCTTATCTTTGATGAAGTGACAATCAATTTCAATGTGTTTGGTTCTCTCATGGAACATTGGATTGTTGGCTAGCTGAATAGATGAATTTCTGTCACTAAACACTGGAATAAGCATGTTGATAGGAACACTGAGATCTTGAAACAACCCAACTAACCAAGTTAATTCATCCACAGCTGTGGTCATGCTCCTGTACTCAGCCTCAACAAAACTTCTGGATACAGTGTGTTGTTTCTTGGACTTCCAAGAAATTAAACAATCACCAAAGTGAACCACATAACCTATGACTGTTCTTCTAGTATTTGGACAAGTAGCCCAGTCTAAGTCACACCAACAAGTAAGAGATATGGAAGGTTGAGCTTTAAACCAAACTCCTTGCCCAACTGTAGCTTTGAGATACCTCACTACTCTAGTGGCAGCTTCCCAATGGGATCTTTTCGGTTGTTGCATAAACTGACTAAGAGTTTGTACAACAAAACTTATGTCAGGTCTAGTGATAGTAGCACACATGAGTTTGCCCATTAGTCTTTGATAGGAGAAAATGTCTGATAGTAACTCATCTCCATGTACACCAACGGATTGATCATACTCTACATTAGTTAGTCTAAGATTTGATTCCAAAGAGGTGTGATCTGGCTTAGCACCACTGAGTCCACTGTCTGATATAAGCACAAGAATGTATTTCCTTTAGTTTAGAATGACTCCTGAATCTGACCTGAGAACTTCAATCCCCAAGAAATATTTGAGATCACCTAAACTTTCATCTTGAATTATTGCTAAAGTACCTCTTTTGTGGCAATAATTAAGGAAACATTGCTCCCAGTAATAAATAAATCATCAACATACACTAGAGCAATCACTATATCAGATGCTTTCTTTAGAGTGTAAATAGAGTAAACATGTGCACTTTGAGTAAATCTAGCTATAATAAATGCAGAAGTAAACTTGAGATTCCATTGTCTGGAGGCTTGTTTAAGTCCATATAATGACTTGAGCAATTTGCAAACTTTCTTCTCCCCCTGTCTTCTAAAACCTTCTGGTAGTTCCATATAAACTTCTACCTCAAGGTCACCCTGCAAAAAAGCATTGTAGACATCTATTTGCTAAATACCCCAACTTGTAGATATTACTATTGCGATGACACACCTCACTGTTACCATCTTTGCAATAGGTGAGTATGTCTCATGATAGTCAAATCCCTCTTACTATTGTAACCCTTGGCTACCAGTCTTGCTTTAAACCTCTCCACTTCACCATTTGCCTTGTATTTGATCTTGTAGATCCATTTGGAACCAATAGTGTTCTTACCCTTTCGTAAGTCTACAAATATACATGTATTGTTAGCTTCTAGATCCTGAATCTCCAACTACATTACTGCTACCCATCTATCATCCTTAATAGCTTGCTTCAAATATTGCAGCTTAGTTTTATTTGAGAAAATTTCCAAGTAGCTTTGATGAGCATTACTCATTTTTCTGTAACACATTGTGAGATAGAGGATATTTGCATTTCTGGCCTCTAGTAGGATTAGTATAATTCTGCATTCATATAGGGGGTTTACTTACTCTATATGTTTTGCTTGATGTATTGGTCATGTTTGTATTTTCACTAGATGAATCAACATTCATGCTTGTAACTGTGTCATAATTTTCAACCCCAACAGGTAATATGTCAAGGATAAAACTAGCATCTTCACTAGGTGGAGATGGTTCATGATAGACATCCTCATGAGTGTCACTATTACCATTAGTGTCTCCATCAACTGAGACAAAAAAATCAGACATGAATACATCATTGTGAGTGTCATCTGGAGCCTGCATGTGCTTCAGCTGTGCAAAGGGAAAGACATCCTCTTGAAAAGTAACATCTCTACTTACTATCAACTTCTTTGTATGGATGTCTAGAAAGATATAACCCTTGTGAGTGTCAGAATATCCCATTAATATAGTACGTTTGGCCCTTTCAGGGAACTTATCTCCCTTGGGAACTACTATCCCATTAATTTGCATTGCGTGATTGCATTCCACTGTTACCATAGTAGTTGTGACTAGGTCCTACCTGGCCATATCTACTACCATAGAACTTGGTAGTGCCATATCCACTACTATAGGACTTGTTAGTGCTAACATTGTATCCTGACGTCTTGTTTTGCTTTCAATCAGTAGGGTATCCGATTAGATTGTAGCAATTATCCTTGGTATGACCTGTGAGGTGACAATATTCACACCTCCTTCCTCTATAATTCAAATCCCCTTGCCCAGAATTTTTATTTCAATGCACTTGTATAACAAGTGGTTCTAGTTTCTCATGCACATCAATCATACAAGATGAATGCAGAACTTCATCCTCTATAATCATGGCATATGCTTCGTTAATAGTAGGAGTGTCTCTCTTCAAGAAGATTTGTCAGCGAGTCTGGTCATATGACTCATTAAATCCACTCCAAAATTAAAGCAATCTCAATTCATATATATGATCTACATACTCTTTAGATTTAGGGCAATTACAAATAGGATTTGGGACTAAAACATCATACTCACTCACTAAGCTCTTCAACTTTGTAAAATAGACTAAAACAAAATTAGTACCTTGAGAAAGTTTGTTAATTTCACGATGTAATTGGTAAATGCGCATACGATTCGCCTTATCAAATCGTTCCTTAAGATCCCCAGCACTAGTAGCATAGATAATTCAACTAAGTAAATTTTTACTTATTGTATTCATAATCCATGAAAGTACAATCGCATTGCAGGTATCCCATTATTCATATAGTTCATCTCTGTATATTTTTTTCTACAAGCTCCAGTAATAAAGCCATATTTTCTCTTTCCTAGAATAGCAATTCACATTGATCTACTCCACAAACTGTATTTTTTGGATCCAGTTAACTTGATAGCTTGAAAGGTAAAAGCACTGCACTCGAACTATCTGAGGCACTAATGTAAAGTGGATCATTCTTATCAATTTTGATTGGCGCCATAGCAGATGAAGCCGGAGGAAATGGATCAAAACTTCAGACTATTAAAATCAAATGAAATACAGAAAATAGATTAGCCAGATGAGAAAGGATCTAAATCCTCTCCATGGATCTGATACCATATGAAAATGCTTACTAAGACTCCATTAATGGATCTAAGAAGAGAAGAAGCTAAGAAGATGAGAAGAAGAATCAAAGTTATAACTGCTTCCGAAAAACTGTGTTACAATGTGAGCTGTTGTGCCTTATATAGGCTGTGAGTGTGATACAAAATATCTAATAACTTATTCTAGAACATTCTCTTTGACATCTCACTCCACTTACTAACTAACTAACTACACATCCTAAAATACAAATGGAACCAATGTAACAATAGCAGTGCTAAGGTAATGTAACAATAACAGTTAACTGGTGACTCCTCTAAGCTGACTGCAGCTAGTATATATATTTGGAACATGTTTTTCAAGGAGAGGGTGATGATGAGAATGGTGTTTCATTATGATTCTCCTATTTGAGTCTATTAATTAGGTTTCTCTTTGTGTGTGGGCTTTGAGTTTGTTGACTGTGTCTCTGTCTTTCAAGTTTTTTGTCTTCAGTGGTGTCTGAATCTCTCTCTTGTGTCGTGTGTTGAATGAAACCACTCTTAAAAATCCCATTGGTTCACAATGTTCCAAAGGAGCATAGAATGTGTCACATTGGATTCAAGTAATCCTTTGACCCTTTTAGGATATGTTTTGACCCAAAGCGCTTTTGAACTTGTCAAAGAGAAGGGCGGGAGAACAAAGGGTAAAACAATCTAATGTGTGCTATTTTTTGGCTCTTGGATGTTGATGTTTAACTTTCTTAAGTTAGCCTTTATTATGATTTGGTTGAAAATTCGAGACTGTCTTCAACTCTTTGTTCTTCTTAAACCAGTCTTTATTTTCCTCTCTCACACACTGTTAGTCCATATGTTTGTGTGATTTAGCTTGTCAGAATAAAAGTGTGAGCTCTTCCATAGTTCTCTTTGGGTTTTTTTATTTGTTTTATCAAAAAATGTAACTCTCTTCCATTTCTCTTGGTCATTGAGAAGCTGAGATCATATGTTACATCTTGGTTAAGGATCAATATAATAGTTAATAGCAAGTCTCAATGTCTCATGTTTGGTTTATGTGTTTTTTTGTGTGCTTTGATTCATGTTTTCTTTTTTTCTTTCCATTTTCTCTCATCCAAGTTTTGTAGCATTCCACTTGAGTTGTGATAAAGAAGAATACATAAGGAAACAACAGTGAACTACTTTAATTGATTTTCTTTTTTCTTTTGTTGTTTAACTTGTTGTCATGTCTTAGAAACTTGACTCCTTTAGCTAAATTGAGTTGTACTTTAAAGGAAAATGCATTGTGTTGATTTTGTTATCTTCCTTCTCCTCTAAAACTGATTGAGTATGCTTCATTCTTTTAGAAAAAAAGATTGGTTTAGGTCTTGATTGAGCATGAATAAACCTGCTTATGCCTTGTTCTTGTGAAATTCTAATGTTGTTGGACTCTAATCTTCATCTTTTTCTTTGCATGTGAGACCTGCATGGGGCCTAAATGGACTTCTCTCCCTTTGCATTTTCTTAATGTGCCAATGAGGCCCATTTCCTTTCGGAGTCCAAGCCTTCAAAATTTAAGTCCAAAAGGACTATTTTGACTAGCAAATACAACGTGAAGGTGCAAAAAGAGAAAGCTGAAACACAAGATTTCTTCGAAATCTCATGAAAGACAAATCAAATCGGCTACTGAACAGGAAACGACATTCAACCTGTTGGAACTATCAAAATATTGATCCTAGGTCATCTTGACAAATGTCAGGGGCGGCTCAATCAGTATGGTGGCCTAAAGCAGAACTTTAATGACAGGCTTTACGATTTTATTTGAAAAAACAAAAAGAATCATATACTTTGTATAATGTCTTGAAGTGTTTTCTATTTTTTTTAGTTTTTCTATATACAAAAGTTGTTATAATCCCCGGGCCATCGATATCATACACCTATTAGATTTTGCAAAAAATATGCTATTCATATATTTTTTAAAAACAAATTAATCTATATAAGTTGCGTAAATACTATTAGAACATATTTATATGTTATAGAAGGTACGTATCTTTTTGTCAAGAGTTCAAATCTCTTTAAAGAGGTTAAACTATAAAGAAATTTATATTGATGAATGATGATGTGGGATGATTTAAAATACTCTCTCTGACTCAATTGATCCGACACTTTTTGCTTTTCAAGATTTAAACTTTTTTTAACTTTTGATTATATGCTTATATGTTATGAAAAATAACTCATTTGACTCTTGAAATTCAAACACTATCATATAAATTAAACAAAAAAAATATAATATACACATATTATGAAATTTTGGGCCCCCCAAAATTAGGAGGCCCAAAAGCAACACCTTTAGCTGCTTCATGGTTCAGTCGGCCTTGCAAAATGTTGGCCGAATTCAACTCTTAACTTAGAATCTTTTAAATGTCCATCCAATGACTAAAAATCATTCTGAACACCCCGGGACCATAACCAAAGGTCCAACTAACCCTTGAAATCACATTTTGAAGCTAATATAGCTACCACAATTTCATTCCTAGGTCATCTTCATCAAATGTTGACTTCGGTCAATCATATCAACTTTTAAACCTTTCTAAATGAAAAACTTGCATAATTCTCGTCCAACTACGTTTAGAGAACCATGCCACCTACATTTGGAGACTGTCATAAAGCAACTACGGGAAGAGGTAAAATAGTCAAAATATGCAAAAATGAAAAAAAAAACTATAAGTTACAACAAATACCTCTAATAATTTGAGTTTAATTAATGAATTGCACCAATCTCATCTCTTTTTAAATTTTGATTGTTACTATTTTGTTGTATCTTATACACAAATTAGATTCAACCAATTTAAGTGTGTAATTAATTTTTTTTGAATAAATGAAATTGTTTTCCAATATGTTTGACAAGAAAATTGTAACGCCCCGTAGCATTCTTGACTTCATATCTCGCTTGGTAGCATGGTTAAAGATCTAGCTATCTGAAAATTTTCTAAGTACTGAAATGACTTAGCCTCATTTTAAGATCTTAAGCTTAAATGATTTCTAGATCGATCTTTTTGACCTCAAGACGTGGGTTTTTAAGTTGATTCATGTTCAGGAGGGTAAAGGGTTTTTTTTGGGAGAGTTTCAGATTTTTTGGACCACGTTTGAGATGCGTTTTGGGTAAGCAAGACAGTGACTCAATGCGATATCGACGCGCTGCATCAGTAATCGCGTTGGTCAAACCAGTGGATCGACGGATCGTGACGTGTCGCATCGCCAATCGTGTCGGGTGACCAGTTCGCGATTTTAACATTTTTGGCTTTGGGGAGGATATTTCAGTCTATTCCCTCATCATATCCCAGCCATAATATGAAATTAAAACGTCTTTAGGGAATATTATGCCCAAAATCACTCAAAATCCTTCAACACAAAACCCTAACTTCCCTTCCGTAGAACAAGAATTCTTCTTCTAAGACAAGATCTTCAAGAAAAGAGTCAAGACTAGGGTTCCACTCTTCGAGCCAATTAATATAAGGTATGTGGGACTACTGTAAAAATCTTGGGCATAAGTTTAAATGTTTTATCAAGATTAAAGATCCCCAATTATGTTTTATAATAAAATATTTGATATTATTTTCAAAAAGTAAGCATCATGTGATGGTTTTGGTGAAATTATATGTTGTCTTGAATCACTTTTCATGGAAATTAAATTATATATATATATATATATATATTTATATATATATTTGTAAGATTGATTGAGAGCATGAATATGAATTCCCTCTCTTGTTGTGAACTAAGGTTTATAATTTCATTGTGAATGGTTTGAAATGCATTCCCTAAGATTTGAAAGTTATCTTCTCAATATCATGGTGCTTGACATGGTTTATATATGATGAGAGGGAGTTTCTTGTTACAACTACATTCTTTCTTTAAAGGGAAAGAATTGCATGTGATTGAATAAATTGACATGATCACCACATGTTTTGAATCTTGCAAAGAGAGGATAAATGCTGAAGTGTTCTTGAGATTTCAAAGTGATGACTGTATTGTGATGTTGCAAATCTTGGGTGGTCATGTGCATGTTTTGAATATAATGGGCTATAAATTTGATATGATATTAACTTGTAAGTCAGGGTATGATGATATCCGATGATGAGATGCCCTTAACGGAATAAGTATCAAACAATTTGAAAGTATGAAGCATAATTTTAAAGAATTAAAAGTTGGGCTTAGGAGAGCTAGTTGGTTAACCGAAGAAAGCATTGAGTGTAAGGGCTCATCGCTGGAAACCATAGTTGCCAATGCGGTATTTATGATATATTATCCTACATGGAAGGATAATTAGGACATTTCATATGGGGGGATTTCCTACTGTGTGCTCACATGGGGGGTATCACCACTCCAATCCTGGTGCCTACTTGGATTTGAGGCTTGGCCACCGTGTCAAGGGCGGGTTCCACATAGCTCGTGGAATTTCAGATTTGTAGGGTATGCCACTAGCTCAGAAGAATAACAAAGAGTGGGTCAAGGTTCTCAAGAACTAATTTGTAAATATTTAAATATGCTCATGTATTTTTACTTATATAATGTTCAATGTTATTGTGAAATGCTCTCATCTATTTTGAATAAAAATATATTATTTTGAGTTGTTTCACATACTAGTACATCTGTATTGACCCCCTATATTTCAAGGCCTGAGGCTCAGTCTAGGGGTCCCGCTAAGCCATAGATTTTGTCAGACAGAAGTGCGTAGTTGGTGAGCCTTCTTTATTTCGGAAGGTCTATTTTTATGACATTGTTATTTCATTATGGTTTTTGGTCCGACTAGGGGCCTTGTCCCATTTTTAGACAAAATATTGGTTTTGATGTAATAGAGATTTCGCAGACTGATGTAGATGTTGTTAGAGGTTATGGATAATCCATTTTGAATTGTTCTTTTGAATTATAATATTTGACCATTATTCCGTATTGGTATGTATCTTTGCATTGTCTTTTTTGGTATGTGAATTTTTGTATGATGTCCAGAAAGTGAAGGGCGCTTAGACCTTCATGGTTTGGGATGCTCGTCGCAGCCAGCGTCTTGGATCGGGTCGTGAAAAACTTGGTATCATAGCACAGTTCATTGTCCCAGGGTGTCTGCAAAATTGCGTTGGGTAGAGTCCTATTTATGATTGTGTAGCACACTACACTTATAAGCAAGATGCTATAAGGCGTTTAGGAATGTCTCTCTTCTTTCATGACTTAGTTCGTGCCATAGAGTCTGCATATCCTCTAATCAATGATTTCTTGTGTTACAGAAAGTTACCATGCCTCCCCGTAGAATCAATGAACAAAATGCTCAGGCTGAGTATATCCGTCCCACTTATGGGATGCGGACGCATAACAGATCTTGCACCCCATAGTTTGTTCCTACTCTAGGAGTCCCTCCGGTTCCGAACAGTCCACTTCAAGCTCCGCGAACCAATGTTAATTGTCCCCAGCCTCCCCAGAGAGAGGTTTCAAATGCTGAGTTCAGACAGTCCAGCTATATGATTGCACAACTGGTAGCCTCTCAAACTCATCGGTCTGAAGATGTGGGTTCTGTATCTGGTTCATTTGAGACTACCCGAGTTGGTCAATTCATGAGACTGAACCCCCCTATATTCACTGGCACGAAGGTTGAGGAGGACCCTCAGGGGTCCATTGATGAGTTGGAAAAGATTTTTAGAGTGATGCATGTGAATGAGGTTGAAGGTGTAAAATTGGCAGTCTATTAGATGAAGGATGTGGCAAATCAATGGTATAATGAGTGGGAGGATTTAAAGGGTGGTAATGTTGAGCCTTCTATGTGGGGCAAATTACTGGAAGTTTTCATGGAATGATTCTTTCCCTTGGAATTAAGGGAGTCCAAGGCTGAAGAGTTCATGGATTTGAAACAGGGTAAGATGAGCGTCAAGGAGTACACCCTAAAATTCAACTATTTATCCCATTATGCTCCTGAATTGGCAGGCAACATAAGGGCACATATGAGGAAGGTTGCTTTCGGTCTCTCGGATGAATTGGTGTTAGAGTGCAAATAAGCGATGCTGAACAGAGACATGGATTTCTCTAGGCTTTTTGTTCATATGCAATAGGTGGAGGAGCAGAAGAAAAGGGTGGTGAAGGAAAGAGAGAAAGATAGGTAGGCCAAGAGGGCCAGATCTACAGATTAGAATAACAGTCATCACTAAGGTGGTATAATTGGGGTAACAGATGGTCAAAGAAGAAGTTTTGGAGTCATGCTCATTCTCCAGCCAGCGCCTCAACACCCAGACCTCCATCTGATCGACAGTTCCAGAATTTTCAGCCCAACAGTGGGGCAGAAGTATAGGGTATTCAGTCCTAGGATAGTATGGCTCAATCCTTCAGGTCACACCCTCACTACGGAGTAAGGAAATAGTTTTGATTATGGTGTTATAGAGAAATCAAAAAGTGAAGGAAGCTACTTGGGAGTCAAAAGATGATATACAGGCTAGATACCCAAACCTCTTTGAGACTGTGGATGATGACATGAGAGGTATAAGTCCTACACTATTCTATCTATCTTTTTCCTTAGTATTTTTGAATACGTGTTTGTAGGTGTTTCAAACCATCATTCGGGGATGAATGATCCCAAGGGGGGATACTGTAATGCCCCGTAGCATTCTTGACTTAATATCTCGCTTGGTAGCATGCTTAAAGAGCTATCTATCTGAAAATTTTCTAAGTATTGAAATGACTTAGACTTATTTTAAGATCTTAAACTTTAATGATTTCTAGATCGATCGTTTTGACCTCAAGATATGGATTTTTAAGTTGATTTATGTTCAGGAGGGTCAAGGGGTTGTCCCAGGAGAGTTTCAGATTTTTTGGACCACATTTGAGATGCATTTGGGTGAGCAAGGTAGTGGATCAATGCGATATCAATGCGCTACATTGGTAATTGAATTGGTCAAACTAGTGGCTCAACACGATCTCGACACATCGCGCCGGGTGCCCAGTTCAAGATTTTAAATTTTTTGGCTTTAGAGAGGGAATTTCAGTCTATTCCCTCATCATATCCTAGCCATAACACGAAATTAAAATGTCTTTGGGCATATTATTCCCAACACCACTCAAAATCCTTCAACACAAAACCCTAACTTTCCTCCCATAGATCAAGAATTCTTCTTCTAAGTTAAGATCTTCAAGAAAAGAGTCAAGACTAGGGTTCCACTCTTTGAACCAATAAATATAAGGTATGTGGGACTACTCTAAAAATATTGGGCATAAGTTTAAATGTTTTATCAAGATCAAGGATCCCCAATTGTGTTTTATAATGAAATATTTGATATTGTTTTCCAAAAGTAAGCATCACGGGATGGCTTTGGTGAGACCAGATCTTCGGTGGAAGGGCTATTAGCATCTGCATCATCTCTTTTGAAACATTCCTCCTCCCCGTGTTCATCATATTCTTCTCCCGATTGAGATAACGCTCGTAAAGAAAACTCATAGAGTGGTGGATGTAGCCTAGCTGCTTCACTTGTTCCTTTACTTGGACTTAATTCGGTTTCTATTCTTTTGAGAACCATATTATCTAAAATTAACAGGAACATAAAATAATATATTATTGTTGATTAATGCATCGTTAAAAAAAGATAACAGTAAATCAAACATGCAAAACAGTAAAATAACAGTTACAACAGAGCACCGATCTGTTGCACATGTAGTATATCTGTTGCAGCATATAACCAAACTGTTGCAGCGGATGAGTAATCTGTTGCAACAATACAAAACATATCACTCATCTTTTAAGATAGATGAATGGTCAGTTCAACAGATTACACAACTATTGTGACATCATCTGTTGCAACATATGAGTGATCTGTTGGAACAGTTAAATAATTCGTAGCAACGGCTAAGTAATCTGTTGCGACAATACAAAATATATCACTCATCTGTTGAGAAAGATGAATGGTCTGTGCAACAGGTCACACATCTGTTGCAATACATGAGTGATCTGTTGGAACAATTATCAATGGTCAATATTGTTTAGATTTCTTCCAACATAGGGTCGTTTATCGCGGCAGATGAATGATCAGTTGGAAAAATCAAGTCTTGGACTTTTCCTGTAGGAAGAGTTGGTAGAATTTTATCCAACAGGAGGTTCATCTGTTGCATCAGATCATTAATCTGATGGTTCTTCCATTGCACCAGATAATTAATTAGTTGCATCAGATTTTTTATCCGATGCTTAATCTGTTGCAACATATGGTAAAGCTGTTGCATCAGATATTTAATTTGTTGCATCAGATTATTAATCTGTTGCATCAGAATTGTAATCTGATGGTTCCTCTGGTGCATCAGATGGTTGATCTGTTTCATCGTATGATAAATCTGTTGCATCAGATGGTTAATATATTGCACCAGATGGCTAATCTGTCGGAGGAAACAGTAGCACAATTTTGTTAAACAAAAAACAGCAATTTCACCATTTTTACAAAGAACAAAAACAGAACAAATCAAACCAAAATATCTTTTTATTTTTATAAACACAAACAATAAAAATCAAACTTCCACAAAATGCAACAAACAACAAAATATCATAATTCACTTCGAAAAGAGAAGAAAAGAAATACCAAAAATTAGGGTTTTATTCAGACTGCATTTCTAATTAGTGCAACAAATATTAAAATTGTTAACCAATACTATAAGAGAAGTTGGCTCAAGTTCCTCATTTTCTTCAAAACTAAAAAGGCCATAAATTTTTACCTGTGAAAGAAGAAAAAGACCGATGAAGAATTTGAAGCTGATGTGGCCGGAGAGCAAGGCTATCACGTCGATTGAAGTAAAAAAGGAACTCGAAGCATAATTATTTGAAGTCGGATGTTGAAGTCGCCGAGGATTGAAATGAGAAATTTGCAGAACAGTTAGTTGGGAGATAGTTGAGAGAATCTGTCGAGAGAGGGATGAGAGACATGTTGATTGAATTGAAGAGGGGAACTCGAAGCCCAACTATTTGTCATCGGAGGTAGAAGTCGTCGGGGGTTGAAGGGAGAAATTTTGCAGAACTGTTGGTTGGGAGAGAGTTGAGAGAAGCTGTCGAGAGAGAGGAGAGAGTGGTTGATTTGGATTGAAGAGGGTGTGGGTTGGGTTGATTTTTATTTTTGAAAAGATTAGAAAGTTTTAAAAATATTAATCAAGTCCACAATTAACTTGATCTAGTTTTATAATAATGTTCGACCCTATCTGTTGGTCAACGTCATCAATCCTTCATTCAAGACTTAAAAAACACCTTTCCTTCAATTTTCTCCACTTTCTGTGATATCATAAGGATTTAATTATTAGATTTTTTCACGTTTTAGTCTTTGTTTATGAAAAATAAGCTGCGACAATCAATTGTTAAGAAGTTATGTAAGTATTGATCAGCAACACTTACTTTATTTAGATCTTATTTAGAACTCTTACTTTGTGTTAATCTATAATCTATAATCTATAATTCTATAATAATAAAAATATAAATATAATAATAATAATATATTAGAAATGTTGTGTCAACTTTTTCCTATTCATTAAAATTCTTTGTTTTAGACAAAATCATCTTTTCACTAATTTTTTTCTAATATTTAAAGGTTGAAAATTAATTAAATATATTTATGATAAAACCTTTTCTTATTAGAAATCATCATAATTAATGACAACTAATACTTTTTCCATTAGTTTAAAAATTCTAAATAAACTAAATTTGATTTTAAGAAGATTTGAAAAATCTAAAAATAAATATAAAACTATTAAAATAAAAAACTTTAAAAAGTATCAAATTTTTAAAAATTTGAAGTACGTAATACAATGTAATTAATAATTTTGTAAAGATCTATATTTATAATCTATAATTTATAATCTATAATATATTAAAAGTGTGAAGATCTTAGAAAAGTAATTTTAACTTTTTGCTCTTCATTAAAAGATTTTCCTTTAGACAAAACTATCTTTCACTATTTTTTTTAATATATTATTTAATTATTTTTTACTTTATTAACTAGACTTCCTAAAATATATGGGACTTCTAAAATTTATGGTAAGAGAATTAATTAATATTTTCCTTTCTACTAGACTTCCTAAACTACATGGGATTCCTAAAATATATGGTAGGAGAATTAATTAATATTTTCAATTAGAAAAATACTCCTAAAATAAGACTCTATTAAGAAAATACTTTTACAAATATTAAAATGCACGTTAAACTAGAGAACAAATCGATTTGCCTATTAGGAGAATATGATTGATGCTCATCTAACTTGATTCGATTGCATGTCTAGATTGGTAGATGCTTGATTTTCTAACCCTCAACTTTTCACTGTTTTAATTTTATCAGCATAATAGAATTCAATATGTGTGTATATATATCTTCTTTATTTTCATTCAAAGTTATTCTTTAGGGTCAAAATTTTTGCTCAGACAAGAATTAATTGGATCAAAATCGAAACATCGTGATCACTATTATATTATTTTTTTATAGTTTACAGGTCGTAGATGAATGCCGTTTGACTTTGAAGAATTTCTTGTGTAAAGGTTAGACTTAATTGTATTGTTTGATATCTTTATTATCTTATTGTTTTATTTTAATTTACAGATACTAAATAAATGTCGGCCGACTTTGAAATTTTTTTTTAGGTAAAGGTTAGGTTTAATTGTATTATCATAATATCTCTATTAGTTTGTTATTTTGTGGTAGTTTACAGTTCGTAGATGAATCTCGATCGGCTTTGAAGAATTTTTGTGTGTAAAATTTAAGTTTAATTGTATTGTTTTGATATCACTTTTGTCGTATTATTTTGTTGCAGTTTACATGTGATGGATAAATGTTGGTCGGCTTTGAGAAATATTTTTAGGTAAATGTTAGATTTAATTATTTTTTTAATCTCTCTTCTTTGAGATTTTTTTTTATGTAAAGCTTAGGTTTAGTTGCATTATTTTGATATCTATTATTTTATTATTGTTTACAAGTGGTAGATGAGTGTCGAACGACTTTGCACAAATTTTTGTGTGTAAAGATTAGATTTAATTTTATTATTTTTCATGTCTCTATCATTGTATTATTGTTTTACAATTTATAGATGTTAGGTGAATGTCGATCGATTTTTAAATTTTTTTTTGATAAAGATTAGATTCAATAAATAAATTTTTTATTTTTACATACTCAAAAGATATTAAATTTAATTATTGAATCCCAAGTGGTCACACACTGTTAATTTTTCAATCTTATTTTGAGCCTTGTAAGCCCATAAACCTATCTTAACAACTATTTTGGGGCCCTTGATGCCCAAAGGACTGACGTAGTACTATCCTAGACTATAATTTGGGCTTTTGGCCCATAAAAATATTTCTTCCAATGCTTTTTGAATCTCAAAACATTGGTGGCTTTCTTTAATGGATTTGGGTTCATTTATTTCTTTGACCCTGTGTTTCAGCTTCCTCTTTTTGCACCTTCACCTTGTATATGATGGTTGTATATCAGTTGTATACCGTATCAAAACAGTGCTTATGGACTTAAATTTTGAAGGCTTGGACTCCAAAAGGAAATGGGCCTCGTTGTCCCATTGGGGAAATGCAAAGGGAGAGAAGTCCATTTGAATCCTATGGTGGTTTTACATGCAAAGAAAAAGATGAAGATTAGAATCTAACTACATTAGAATTTCACAAGTTAAACAAGGCAAGTTAAATCAAGATTTATCATGTTTGAACCACTTCTCAAGAAAAGTCTTGATTAAAGCTGATTTTTTATAAAAATATTCATTTTAGTAACCAAACTATATGATCCCATATATTTGAATACGCAAATGCATAATTGATACTTAACATGACAAAATTAACCCAAATATCATTTCAAAAAATTCATTATCCGAATAGAACAAACATTTTTTATTTTATTTAAAATTGAAGAAACTTAAAATTAAATCAAGTGGCGGAGAACAAAAATTGGGTGTCAACAATAAGTGCTTCTGGAAAGTACCAAAAACAGTTTTTCATAACCCAAAAAAATCTAGTTTTTTTTCCTAAAAGTACTTTTGAGAAAAATATACTTAAAAGTAGTTTTAAAACTTTGGACAAATACTAATAGCTGCTCACAATTTTTTTAAAATTTTGTTAGCCAAACACAAACTCCTTTTCACCAAAAGTACTATTTTGAAAATCACTTTTTGAAAAAAGCACTTCTTAAGGTAATTTTAGAAACCTGATCAAATAGGTTATAAGTATCCAATAAGAGAAATTAAAATCATAAGAGAGAAAAGATATTTCATACCTTTGGCTTGATACTCAAGAATATTGTTGGAATACATTGTGGTTTGCTACTTAAGTGTCACAAAAAAAAAAAAAAATCTGAAGTTGATATGCCACCAATCTTGATCCCACCAATTGGTAAGACAATCCTGACCGGATCAATATTTAACAAACTGCAGAAAGGAAGAAATTATTGTAGCAAGCCTTATAGTTGTTTTTCGATTTTGGCAGATTTTAAAGTGGGTTTAGAGTGAGTTTTTCATTTTGGAAGGTTCCAAAATTGCTAGGTTTGATCAAAGTCAACATTTGATGAAAGTGAACTCAGAATGAAATTTTGATAGTTACTTTAGGTCTGAAAGGTGACTTTTCGGTTAGTTAGACCTCTAGTTTGGGTCCGAGGCTTTCAGATGGATTTTGAGTGGATGAAAATTTGAAAATTTGAAAATTTTACAGTTAAGAGTCGACAGGGGTCAGCAATTGAACTTGGTTCTAGTTTCTAGTTTTTGTTGTTTTCTGGTGCCACTGACTCCTTCATGTTCGTAAGCTACTTGTTGCGTTCGAGAAAAAGAAAAATGTTGGACATAGTGATCGCATGAAGGGTGTCACGATTATAAAGGGTTAAGTTGGGTTTGGGATGATCTTGTGTTCAAAACGAAGGGCATCACGATTGCGATAGGATGGGTTGGGTCAGCCTCGTGATTGCAAGGGACCCATCATGACTGCAAAGAAGGTTTTTCACATGGCCAAAATTAAATTGCATTTTTCGAACATAAACCCCATAACTTAATTTTTGAAACTTGGGAACTTATTTGGCGATTCAAAAGGTGATCCTAGCATTTCTTATTTGGATATGATTCTAAACCTTTTATATTCCCAATACTCTCTTGATGATTTTGTCACAATCCGAGCCAAGGCCCTTGCCGCGACGGGTATTCTGAACCATGAAGGTCTGAGAGACCCCATAACATGCTATCATGAACATAATTCATACGTACATCAAAGTGCGGAAGATATAATGAAATCAAGAAAACTCTTATAATCAAATTATGTTGAAAATCTTATGACAATACAATATTCCATTTCCGTCCATGAAGCCTCTACTGAAAGCTAACTATCTAGGCTGGGACAAGGCCCCTGATTGGACCATAAACTGAAAGAATTCAACATATGAATAAATTTCCTCCAAAAAAGATGGATGTCTTGACAGTGCCAAAGAGCGCATTCAAGTGTACATGATCTACGAAGTAGTAAAGTGGCCTTCAAGAAAACCAGATATCGATCCCACAGGGACTTGATCTAACAACTTATTTGATTATAGTTCACAATTTAGATTCAATTGATGCAAGAGTAACCAAAATAAAATTTTGAATATTGTAAATAAAGTAAATGATGTGTAAATAAGAGTCTTGAAACAATCAATAGGAGAAAGCCTACGATTAAAGCACTTTGAACAATCATACTATGTCATTGAACTTCATTCGTTAACTTGCTTATTTTGGTTGTTGATTCGTAGGGTTAACTGCATGATCTTGATCTCCCGACCTCTAATCTTTTACCTAATATGGATATTACAACTACATCGTTGAGCGGGGATGTAATAATCCAATTAAGTTATTAAAACTATCATCCTACGTTTGAATCAAGTAAGGTTCCCAAGTACATCCGTGTCCTAGGTGCTAAGTTCAATTCTTTATTTCATAAAAGAATAAAAATCCAAACTTTATTTATTCCCAAGTTCTATCTCCCTCTTCCAGGATCACAAGGTTGACAGGAGATGTAGTTTTCGGGTGATTAATCCATCAAATAATTAAATCAAGAATAAATAAACAACCAATAATGATAAGCAAAATTAAACAAATTTAACTCAAAATAATAGTACTCATGTTCTTGGCTATAACTCCGGAAAAAGGGTGTTTAGCCAATAATATTCATAATCACGATTCAAATTATTGAATACATGTTATGATATAGTTAAAAGCTAATTAAAGAGAAAAAAAACCCTAAGAAGTGCAGCAGCTCCTCAAAAATACTCCACTAAGTTCCCCACGTGTAGCAAGATCAAAAACTCCTTACTAATGTGTGCAACATGTGTATATAGATAATAATTACCCTAATCCTACTCCTTATGTGATTAAGAGATGTTAAGATGATCCAAAAGATTCCCATCTACACTAACGTGTGCAATTCATAATATAGTAGAGGAACAATACCTAATCCACGTAGGACAATATGTTTGTATTTTTGCCGTGCATGGACAACCCAACGCAACGCGTTGGTTATAGCGTCGACAGGAATGATGCGACGCGTTGCTTATAGTGTTGCTATAGCGATGCATCGTGTCCATATCGTGTTAGCTCACTGGAATTAGCCTCCAAAAATAAATTGTTAGTGTTGAATGTCCCATCTTTTCCCCATTCCTTTTGTAGTGTATTTTTAATGAATTTCCAGCATTTTTATCATCGATTTATCACCATATTCATCTTACAAAGTTTCCTACATAATTACACACCACAAATTAAAGATCTTAACAACATAATATTCATAACGACGAATAAAAACACTTGCTAAGATAAGGCTAATTTCCATGATCTTCAACTTATCGCTCCGATTCTTAACTTAATCCAATTGAACTTTGTCAATTACCAGCAAGTTATTCCACTCATAATTATACATTAAAACCATTAGAAACTCCTTAAATACATTATAATCAAATGAAACCAACTAGACACATAACTAGCTCAAGCTAGTAAAACTAGTTTCCTCGATTGAACTCTAAATGACTCAATTAAGTACAAACTTGTTTGAAAAATACGTTGAACATTGTAATTACGCCCATGAACACTTATATGCTTATTTATATCATTATCACACATAAAGCACACAAATTATCCTCAAAATAAGGCTAAATAAGATAGATAGTAACACTAGAATGTATAAATACACCCAACATCGCTACCCCACACTTAAAGCCTTATTCGTCCTCGAACAACTCTTAACTCTAAGCATCATAAGTTGAGGAGACTCTACACTTCTACTAAATACAAGACACTCAAGCTAGTACTACAATGACTACACAGGATGCAATTTTCTTCACTAAAGCATGCTACAAAACAATTGAAAGCTCATGAATACTACTCAAAAACATCCTAGCCTTAAGACTTGACTCAACTAGTTGGAAAACTCATGCTTATCATTCAATCAAGGACATCATAAAAATCACCCACATTCATCAAACATGTGCCCTCACAGCAAGAGAGTTACCCATAATCACTCACAATTAAGCAATTCATAACATGATGGGTACAATAATCAAATTACGCTCACTCTCACAAGGAATTCACAAGTTACACATAATGTACCATAGGATTGGCCTTAGTGTAGTGCTCTACTAATATCAGAATGTTGCAATTTAGGATTAATTAGGTATTTTTCGGACTGTAATGTAGAATAAGGGACGGGTAGGAACTATTTTATAATAGTGACTATCTTTCCTAACCACTTTAATACATCACTCTTTACAATTAAAACCAATCTCCAACATCCAAATTACACCCCATCTTATTCAACTCATTTACATACACTATGGTGGGAGTATTTTATGCACAACTTATTCAATTTGAACAAATTTTTATTCTTTTTATTACTCAACTCCCCACCTTAACACATTACAATACTTTGAACACCAATAGCTAACACTTTGGGACTTCAATTTCACATTTTCTCTTATTTCTCAAACTCCTTACTCAATTAATTTTTCATTAAAGAGCCTAGGAGATTTGGATCAAATTATGGTCTATCAAAGAAGGGATTAGGATACTTATGAGGCTATCAAAGAAAAAGCTAAAGGCTCAATGGGCTTACTAGGATTAAGCACAAAGGGTAGGTCAAATAGAAGGTATAAAACAAGGTTATCAAAGAAATGCCTATATCATCTCCTAAACCCACATTCTTTATTTTGCTTTGCACACATACTGGGCCAGTTCTAGACATCACATGCAACAAGGAATATACAAATACCTCACACAAAGAAATGACTCATCCTTAACTCACATAGGATCATCATAGACTCTCAACCAAATAATAGCATGAATTCAAATTAAGCCCAAAAGTACAAGAGTCACAAACATGAGCCTAGGTGTCTCAAAAGTAGTAGTTCACTCAATTCAACATGCTTTTACAATCAAAACACTTGCACCATCCAATCAAAAATAGTACTAACTCAAATATCTTACACAAAATTTTTAAATTAAGCCTAAAATTTAGAATTTTTCCACCCCACACTTAAAAATCTACTTTGTCCCCAAAGTATACTTTAAAGTAGAGATAGAAATACTCCCTGAGGCCTCTAGGAGTCTAGGCCTAGCTAGTAGCATATTTTTGCATCAAGAAGGTCTGGGGACCCACAGTTAGTCTTCACCATGCTCCTTAGCTCAGGTTTTTGGTACTCATACTTTCCATAAATTAGTGACTCAACAAAACAAAAACTACGTAAAGTGAAAAACTAAAAAAAAATTGAAAATAAAATAGACCTACTTAACTTGGGTTGTCTCCCAATCAGCGCCTGATTTAGTGTCGGGAACGACCCAACATAAGGCTTAGCTGTTCTCTTTCCTTCTCTTTCTCATGCCTGGTCTCCATCTTCTTATTCTTTTCACCCCTCTTAGGTGTGAACTCTCAAGTGCAAATTTTTCAACTTTAGCCTTTTCAGGATTATCAACTTGTATCTTGTCAGGTTGCGGTATTGTAGGCTTTGGCTGCTCAATAAGGGTGTCAGAAGAGGCCTTTAGCGGACTAGACACCCCACACTTATCCCATTCAATAACATTAATCATAAACAATTCTTTATATTGGGACGTTATGTTGAGCGCTTTGTAAACTTTAAATACCGCCTCTTCATCCTCCTGCCTCATCATGAGTGTGCCTTCCCTCACATCAATCAACACTCCTCCTGTTACTAAAAATGGATGCCCCAAGATGATTGGTGTCTGTTCGTCTTCCTGAAAGTCTAGAATAATAAAGTCAGCAGGAATAACAAATTTACCAACCTTTATGAGGATATCTTCAATGATTCCTTTTGGATAGGCAATTAACTCATCTGTTAGCTGTAGACTCACAGTGCATGGTCTGGGATCACCCAAACCCAATATGTTGAATAGAGATAGGGCCATCAAGTTGATATTCGCCCCTAAATTACTAAGTCCTTGAACCACCTCGCTGTTGCCAATTTGATGGGGAGAGTAAACTTCCCAGGGTCCTTAATCTTTTTTGGCATCTTTTGTGTCATTACAGTGTTACACTCTTCAGTGAGTGCTACCGTCTCAACATCCTGCAGTTTTACCTTATTAGAAACCACGTCCCTCAAGTACATGGCATACTTTAGCATACCCTGCAAAACATCTAACAAAGGTAAGTTAATGTGAAGCTCTCTGAATATGTCAAAGAACTTCTTAAACATTGCATCCTCTTTCGCTTTTGTTTGCCTTTGAGGGAAGGAAAGTGACGACATTTTCTTCTTCTCTGGTTCAGGAACTTTTTCTTTTGAGTACTCAAACTTCCTCGACTTTTTAACAACTCTGTCATTAACCTGTGGGGATTCAAATCTGCATCCACCTCCTTAGTTACCTTTGGAGGTTCTTCTTGAAGCTTCTTACCACTCCTTAAGGTAATTACTCTAACCTATTTTGGATTTTTTGTCTCTGTAGGCAACCCACTTTGAGGCCTGGTATTCAGTGCCTATTGTAACTGCCCCAACTATAACTCTAAGCTTCTTTGGGAAGCTTGCTGATTTTTTACGTCTGCAGCCAACTGTGATTCATTAGCTAGAACCTGCTTCATCATCTCTTCTAAGTTGCTAGTTGACTGATTTTCTTATTCCTGTGATTGCTGAATTTTCTGTTGTTGAGTGTTCCAAGGTTGAGTATGCCACTTCATATTGTAGGCATTACCATAATTTGGCCTTTGAGCATTGCCTACATACATGACTGATTCTGAATTTGATGCACACATAGAAACTGCATGACTACTATTCATGCAACTTTCCCACCAACCTGCAGCTTGTTGGATTGCATTGACTGTGGCTGCAGGTTGTGCTACTCCCAATTTTATGTTGCTAAATTGAGTGTTTAATGCAGAAACCTGGGCAGATAACGCTGTGAATTGGTCTACCTCCAATACACCTGCAATTCTTTTTGTGGCACTCCTCGAGTCTGAATGCCATTCTGGGTTCCCTTGAGCTATGCGGTTCAATGAAGTGTATAACTCATCATATGTCATCTCAAGAGCTTGACCACCTGTAGCTGAATCTAGTAAAATTTTTGTATTATGGTAAAGAGCCTTTACAAAAGTATGAGCAAGTACCTCGTTGGACTGTTGATGGTGTGGATAGTCCCGAAGAAGAGCCTTGAAGCACTCCCAAGAATGATAAAGATTCTCGTATGGCTTTTGTTTGAAGTACACTATCTCACTGAGAAGTCTCACATTCTTACCAGACTAGAAAAACCGAATAAGAAATTTTCTGGCCATGTCATCCTATGAAGTGATTGAATTTGCTGATTCCGCATTCAACCAATTTTTTGCTTCCCCAATCAGTGAAAAGGGGAACAAAGTCATCCTCACATAATCTGTATTCACACCCGTGGGAATAAATGTATCACTGATTTCCAGAAAATTCCACAAGTGGACCTGTGGATCTTCGTGTGAAAGCCCTGTGAACTGTCCACTACTAATTAGAAGTTGTACCATATTCTTTTAAGCTCGAAATTACCTCCTGCTATCGTCTTCTGAAATGGGGAGGTCAAATTTGTGGGAAGTGGGATTTCCACTTCTCTGACTGTCTTGCGGGCTGCTTGTTCATCAGCCACGATGGCAAAATTCTCTTAGTTTTCTGCAATTTGAGGAATACAGGGGAGAAGGTTTGCTTCTCTCTTTTATTGAAGAAAAATTTGCTCAAGTTCGGAACTTGGTTTAACCAAGTCTTGATGCCTTGCCAGCTTCCAACTTTGAAACCTGTTTCCTGCAAGTATAAAACCAAGAACAAGCGTAAAAACACCAAATAAATCTAAAAGTCAAACTAAAATAAACAATTGCCAAATTACAAGTATCCGGCAAAGATGCCAAAAACTTGACAGCGCCCAGTGCACACGCAAGTGTACGTGTTCTACCAAGTAGTAAAGAGGCCTTCAAGAAAGCTAGATATATATCCCACGGGGACTTGATCTAACAACTTATTCAATTCTGGTTCACAATTTAGATTCAATTGATTCAAGAGTAACAAAAATAAACTTTTGAATATTGTAAATTGTAAATAAAGTAAATAAAGTAAATAATGCGTAAATAAGAGTCTTGAAACAATCAATAGGAGAAAGCCCACGGTTAAAGCACTTTGAACAATCATACTATGTTATTGAAATTCATTCGTTAACTTGCTTATCTTGGTTGTTGATTCGTAGGGTTAATTGCATGATCATGGTCTCCTAACCTCTAATCTTTTACCTAATATGGACATTACAACTACATCGTTGAGCGGGGATGTAATAATTCAATTAAGTTATTAAAGCTATCATCCTACGTTTAAATCAAGTAAGGTTCCCAAGTACATCCTTGTCTTAGGTGTTAAGTTCAATTCTTTATTTCATAAAAGAATAAAATCCCAAACTTTGTTTATTCCCAAGTTCTATCTCCCTATTTCCTCTCTCGAGATCACAAGGTTGACAAGAGATGTATTTTCTGGGTGATCAATCCATCAAATAATTAAATCAAGAATAAACAAACAACCAATATTGATAAGCAAAATTAAACGAATTTAACCCAAAACAATAGTACTCATGTTCTTGACTATAACCCCGGAAAGAGGACGTTTAGCCAATAATATTTATAATCACGATCCAAATTGTTAAATACATGTTATGATATAATTAAAAGCTAATTAAAGAGAAAATAAAAAAAAGCTAAGAAGTGCAGCTGCTCCTAAAAAATACTCCTCTAAGTTCCCCAGGTGTAACAAGATCAAAAACTCCTTACTAATCTGTGCAAAGTGTGTATATATAATAATTATACTAATCCTACTCTTTATGTGATTAAGAGATGTCAAGATGATCCAAAAGATTCCCAGCTCCACTAACGTGTGAAATTCATAATATAGTAGTGGAACAATACCTAATCCACGTAGGACAATATGTTTGTATTTTTGCCGTGCATGGACAACCCAACACAACGCGTTGGTTATAGCATCGATAGGAATGATGTGACGCGTTGCTTATAGTGTTGCTGGAGCAATGCATCGCGTCCATATCGCGTTAGCTCACTGGAATTAGCCTTCAAAATAAATTCTAAGTGTTGAACGTCCCACCTTTTTCCCTTATTTTTTGTAGTGTATTTCTAATGAATTTCTAGACTTTTATCATCGATTTATCACCATATTCAGCTCACAAAGCTTCATAAATAATCACACACCACAAATTAAAGATCATAACAATATAATATCCATAACGACGAATCAAAACATGAGCTAAGATAAGGCTTATTTCCATGATCTTCAATTTATCGCTCCGACTCTTAACTTAATCCAATTGAACTTTGTCCATTACCAACAAGTTATTCCACTCATAATTACACATTAAAACCATTAGAAACTCCTTAAATATATTAGAATCAAACGAAACCAACTAGACACACAACTAGCTCAAGCTAGTAAAACTAGTTTCCTCGATTGAATAAATGACTCAATTAAGTACAAACTTGTTTGAAAAACACGTTGAATATTGTAATTACGTCCTTGAACACTTATATGCTTGTTTATATCATTATCACACATAAAACACACGAATTATCCTCCAAATAAGGCTAAATAAGATAGAATAGTAACACTAGAATGCATAAATACACCCATGTAACGCTCCACATTTTTGAGTTAGAAATCGAACCATCATTCCTACGTGTGTAAGCTCTAAATTCATGGTTTATATTTAGATTCAAGTTTAATGATCCTTATCCTAGTGTATGAAGTGATTATGAGGTGAAAAGTGTTCATAAAAATCACTTGGAGCAAAGTTGAGCTAAGAGTCATTCATTTATCCAAAGTTTGATATTCGATTCTACAAGCGTCTACTTTGAACATGTATAAATTTCGATACACATAGAATTTTTTATATCAAGACTCACTAAATTGTAGATAATTGAATTAGATTTCCAACGATACCAATTTCGCCAAAACTGGGTACCCGAGTGAAAAGTTACAACCATTTTTGTGAGAGAGGCAGTAGCTGTGCGCTTAGCATACGACGCGCGCTCTGTCGCACGCACCTAATTCCCAGTTTTTGTTTTCGTGTTTTTAAGGGAAAAAAGATCCTTTCCTTTACCCTAACCCACGCATAACATAGAATTTCAGCCTTAAGAAGCATCAATTGCATCTTTTATTCAATTTTGTCTAAAAACATCAAGACTCTAACTCATCCCCAAAGATCAAGAACTCATCCCTAAGATCAAGAATTCCAAGAAACTAATCAAGATCCGGGTTTCATCTTTCAAATCTTATAATCTAAGGTACGTGGAGTTTTCCTAAAACTACTTGGGCATAAGGGAATTGTTTCAACAACTTTTAACATTGTGAAATCATGAATTCTTGAAGGGGTTTTGGAATTTACATTGAAATTGTGCATTTTGAATTCTTTAATGATATTATTATTTTGGTCTTGAGGCCTTTCCCCCAAATTGATTTTTAATCTTATATATGTATGTATGTGTTTAAAGTTGATATTTGAATTGAGAGAATGACTACTTACGCTCCCTCTCATGTTACAACACCTCTTGATCTTAGAATGTCATGAGTTGAAGAATGTTATTTAGAAGCATGATATCAATGTTCTTAACTATTGTTGAATGATCTAAGATTAATTTATAAATTGATGAGAGGGTTTTTTACATGTTGATAAATGTTGAAAATAAATTTATATATTGAAAGAATTGTATGGTTTGCCAAAAATACATGACCACCACCTGTTTGTTGAAATGATGAAAAGAGTGATCCTTGCATAATTTGATAAATATTTTGAAGTCTGAAGCTTCTTGTATTGTTTGAAGTATGGTGGTCCAAACTTTATGTTTTGAAATATAAGACTATGATATAATATTTTATGGCTCAGAAACATGACTTGCAAGTCTTGGTATGACGATACCAAATCAGACAATGCCATAACAGACAAGAATAAAATAGAAATCAAATTTTTACCCAGACTTACAAAATTTGGAATTCAGAAAGACTGCATGTTCAGAAAAGGCTAAAATTGGGCATAAAGAGATGTTAGGTGGTTACCCGAAGAATGCAGGAGTTCATAAAAATCTTTTCCCAAAACCCTGTTTTACCGATACGGGTTATTATCTCTCCTAGAGGGATTATACGCTGGCCTAGTGCCCTGTGGCGTATCAAACTCAGACACTCGAACTCTTGCGGAAAACTTGAGTTGGGGGCTTGGCCGCCGAGTTAAGAGCGGACTCCATATAGCCCGTGGGGTTGTAGACTTGTAGGGTGTACCACCTAACTCAGAAGTAATACAAAGATTAGAATTGCATTGACAAGATTGTTTTAAGATCATTTAAGATTTGACCATGTATTTTAAACTACTTCATGTACATTGTTTTTATGACTTGCTCTCACCTATGTTATATATATAAATTCATTATTTTGGATTACTCTGCATACCAGTACATCTGTATTGACCCCCTATATTTCAGGATCTGAGGCACAGTTTCATGGTCCCACACAGTAGTAGATCTGTGTGTGTCAGAAGTTGCAGTTGGTGAGCCTTCTTTTTTTCGGAAGACCTGACTTTCAGATTTTAGTGTTTCTTTCTTTTTATGGTCTACTGGGGGCCTTGCCCCTGTTTTGTTTCAGACTTATGTTGGATTTTGTGATGTTAGAGATTTCGCAGACGGATGTCATATGTCTAGAATATTCAAAACTTCTTTTCAAATTGTTCAAGTTTATGAGTTTAACCATGGTACCGTCTTGTATTGTTTTCCAAAAATTTTCTTTTACTATATAAATATTGTTCATGATTACCAGATTTATAAGAGCACCCAAGCCTTTATGGTTCGGGATGCTCGTTACATCCAGGGTCCTGACTCGGGTCGTGACAACCCAACATCATGGCTCACCAACTCTGTCGTATCCAAGTGTTCTTCAGATGTGATAGACCATGGGTCTATTCCTCAGAATCTACATTATGAGACAATGCAACCTCCACAAAGGATGCTCAATACCTAGAACATATTGGTATGCAGAACTAACCAAAAACAACATGTATTCCATATAAAATAGTTGAGAGAATTTAAAAAATAATTTAACATAAAAGATATCAAAACACATTGGCATAATCAATGAGCTTCTAAACATTCTTGTAAGTCATGACTCAACTCTTTGTTTTACTTCTGAGCTAGATGGTACACCCTACATATCTATAATCCCATGGGCTATATGAGATTTGCCCTTAACTCGGTGGCCAAGCCCCCAATCCGAGTTTGCCGCAAGGATTGGAGTGCCTAATTAGACGAGGAAAGCCTCCTTACTGACATACCAGGTCATGAAAGGGTGTGCCTCCTTAACAACACACCATATTATGAGAAAGTATGCCTCCTTACTGATATACCATTTCATAAAACCCGCATTGGCAAAATACGGTTTTGAATAAGAGTTATCTGAACTCGTTCTTTCTTCGGATAATTAGCTAACTCTCTTTAAGACTAATTTTTAGCATTTTAAAACATGCATCTTACTGAAATCATGATCTAATGTCTGAAAAGTATGTAGTCTATTTTGTCCTGAATTTGTCATGGCATTTATCTGATTTGGTATCATCATACTAAGACTTGCAAGTCATATCAACCATATCATATCATGTCTTAGTACTCTCATTCAAAAACATGTTATTGGACCACCAAAATATTCAATCAGTATAAGAGATTTCTTATTCATAACATGTAAAAATGCTCCCTTTTCAATACTTTATCATGTGACAGTCATTCCTTTCATAAAACACATGCAACTCTTTCAATTAACAGGATAAATATTTATAAATAAGAGAAATACCTTCTCATCGTATCATAAATAATGTTAACCATAATGACAATAAAGACTTTACTCTCAAGTTTTTAATTCATGCATTTGAACAACCCATAACACATTAAGATCACACCGACGAATTTCATATCAAGAGAGGGAATTTCGTAAATCATGCTCTCATAAAATTCATATCATTCATACACATGAATATAATCCAAGTTTAGGGAAAACCACATAGTTTAAACAAGTTTTCATCATAAAATAGGGTTCCCAATGCATGCTCTTTAACAATTTCAAAACTCATCATACGTACAAACATATATATATATATATATATATATTCTTTAATACTTGTAAAAATATTAAATCTTATGCCCATGAGATTTAGGATAGTCCCACATACCTTTTTGATGAACAAAATTCAAGATATCTTGAATCTAAGCCTTGGGAGCATGAGTTTTTTAAAACCCCCCTAACTTTTCTCTCTTTAGAGTGGAGAGGAGAATGAATGATGAGAAACTGACATATAATGGGCAATTGGCATTTAAAGAGTGTTTTCATGTCATGGGGGTAGGTTTTGAGTTGAGTAAAAGACCAAAATACCCATAAAGAAAATAATAAAAATGCAGGAATTTCCTCAACCCACGACTAGGTTGACAAGCAGGCAACTTAGTGATGTCTCGTCACCCTAGTCGTCAATTCTAGATAGATTTTTCTCTTTTCTAGTTAAGGTTGACAACTAGGGTTGATGGATTGTCACCTAGTTGATGGTTTATCAGCATATTCGTCACCTAGTTGACAACTTGTCAACTTAGTCATCACTTTCTGACAGTCAGACACACTGAAGTAAAATAAGCATAACTTTCTACTTCGATATCGGATTAAGGTGAAACCAGTTGTGTTAGAAATACGACTCAAAGATATTTCATTTTTTATATAGTAGTACACATAAAATATTATATACTAGGAGTAATGGTCATTGGAAGTTGTCCCAAGTTGAAACATTCACTAATACTTAATCGATAGAAAAGTTCTCAACTCGCCTTTGAGTTTGGAGATTTTTGTGGCTAAATTCATATTCAAAGGTACTCACACACTATATAATTGATCATCACACATATATCAACAAGGAATCATTGGATTCGAGTCTATACGCATTGGAACAATGATTTAAATTCTAGCCTAAAAATGCGTGGTATTACAGATTTCAACATTAAATCATGGTTTTATATTAGAAAATTTGGGGCTAAATTAGTGAAATCCTATTTTAAATTTGTGAAGGTCTCTTTGAACTCGATTTAAATGAAATTTCATATTTGAGTTTCTTACTTTATGGGTAACATGATTTTGAAATAAAATTTTAATTTTGCTCTTGTGGGATCGGGGTTGACTTTTGAGCTCAAGAATGAAGTATAGAAATGAGGATATCCATGGATTCATTTTCTTATGTAGAATATATTCTTAATCAGAGTGGGCTTGTACAGGAGCTTTGCATAAAGGAAAGCCTAAGATTTGACTATTTAATCTTTGTTAAAGGCAAGTTTAGGCTCTCTTTAACTCTTTTGCGAAGTATTAGTGAATTAAATGATAGTGTACTTGGGAAATAGGTGCTGTGATGTCTCGTATAAGTGAAATAATGAGCATGTATACAAGTAATGGTGTCATATTATTTGTAAAATTGAGATTGAATCCTTGTTTTGTGGATACATGAGCCTGTTAATAGGTGTAGCATTTGTGGAAATACTTGTGTTGCTTATTGATAGTTGTCCAAATTTTGATATTTGAAAGTTAGCCTATGATTTACCTATCTGTTCATGTTTTCACTATCCTTATTGTAGTATTGATTGTTCTGGATTGTCATTTATGTATATTTGATAATTTGATCCGGTAAAGGATCAGTGTATATTTTTGCGGCATTGCATATCATGCATACAAACATGAACATTGAGGAAGTATAATAATAAAAACAACATACCCAATAAAATCCACATGTGGGGTCTGGGAGGGTAGAGTATCCCAACCATACCACTACCTCACAGAGGGAGGGAGGTTGTTTCCGAAAGACACTCAACTCAAGTGCAACAAATCCAAGGATGGACGTTTTCTTAAAACATATATGAAAAATATATTGACTAAATAATGAGTATAGTGAATTCTCCAGAATAAAGAAGAATGAAAATATTTAAAAGCTTCAACCACAAAGCCAAGCTCCATTACTTCTTTTAAATTGGTTATCATACACTAAAATATCAAATTTCCATGACTACAAACATAATCCATTTAAACATTTTTAAGCTTACCAAACTTTTCAAATCCAAACCTATTTGGATTGAATTGGTTTGAAAAGTATGTCAAAGCAATAAAGAACCCAATCATCCATATACTAATATCAAGCTCATGTAGCATAGTTCATTACTCATGAGCATTTGGTATTATAATGGAAGAAGAAAGGAAAAAGGTCTAGAATACATAAACATCTTGGCGTGCAATTCAAGAGTACCATCTGTTCAAAGTCATGATTTTCCGTAATACAAAGTAGATCAATCCATTGATAACTTACAGTGTAAGTGAGCCTTCAAGAAATCGTATTCATAATACGGATTGCAATTCAATGCATGAGAAACAAATTTGATTGTTTTGCTCATGTTCTAGTATTTTAAAAGGTATTTTCTGGGTAAGCCAGGGTGAAGCCAGTCTGGATCATCTTTGGAGGGATTGTCTAGTATACAGACAAAAGGATCCACAACAGGGTTATCAGGATCCTACTAGAGCAGCAACACCCCCAACTAGGGGTCAAGGTAGATATCAAAGAAGTAGAGGTGCACCACCAGCTGACAGGGGAAGTGGTAGAGGAGTGACTAAGGTGATAGATGATAGAGCTCACTTCTATGCCTTTCCAGGGAAGCCTGAGGCAGAGTATTCGAATGCATTCATTATAGGTATTGTCTCAGTTTGTCATTGACCTGCTTTGGTGTTATTTGATCCTGGTCCTACTTTATCCTATGTGTCTGCATACTTTGCTTCTAGCCTTGATATGATGTAGGAGTCTATAACTGTTCCTATTTGTGTTTCTACCCCAGTAGGTTATTCCATAGTGGTGGATCACATGTACCAATCCTGTGTTATTTCTATTATAGAGTGTGATACCTGGGTAGATTTGATTATTCTCAATATGGTCGATCTTGATGTAATTTTAGGCATGGATTTGCTTTATCCCTATCATGCTTCTTAGACTGTCATGCCAAGATAATTAATTTGTCTATGCTTGATTATTTGAGGTTAGAGTAGAGCGGTGTTCAGAGTTTATATTCTAAGAAGGCGATTTATTTATTCAGGCCCAACGGTTAGTTGAGAAGAGGCGTCTATCATATTTGGATTATCTTTATGATACCCATACTGAGACACCTTTTGAGGAGTCAATGAAGATGGTTAGAGAGTATATGGATGTATTTTGTACCGACCTTCCAAGTCCCTCCTGATAGAGATATTTATTTTGGTATTGATTTGGAGATGAGCACTAAGCCCATTTCTATTCCTCCTTATAGGATAGCACCGATGGAGCTGAAAGAATTGAAAGACCAATTTTAGTATTTATTAAGTAAGGGGTTTATTTGACCAAGTGTATCACCTTGGGGTAATCATTGTTTTTAAGGAAGAAAGATGGATTTATGAGGATATGCATTGATTATCGACAGTTGAACAAGGTGACAATCAAGAATAAGTATCCTTTACCACGTATTGATGACTTGTTTGATCAACTTCAAAGTGCTTCAGTGTTCTTGAAGATTGACATATGGTTAGGGTATCATTAGTTGAAGATTCGAGCTTCGTACATTCTTAAGATAGCTTTTCGGACTAGATATGGCCATTATGAGTTCTTGGTTATGTCCTTTGACTTGACTAATGCCATAGAAGCATTCATGGAGTTTATAAACAGGGTGTTTCAACCATATCATAATTCATTTACAATTGTGTTCATCGATGAAATTTTGGTATATTCTAAGAATGAGGTGAATCATGCGGAGCATTTGAGAATTGTACTCCAGAGGTTGAGGGATGAGAAGTTATATGCCAAGTTTTCAAAGCGTGAATTTTGGCTCAGTTCTATGTCATTCTTGGGACACATGGTTTCTAAAGAGGGTATTATGATAGATCCGACCAAGGTTGAGGTAGTTCAAAATTGATCACGACCTACTTCAGCTTCAAATATTTATAATTGGGTTGATAGGCTATTATGGGAAATTTATGTAGTTTTTTTTTTCCATTGCATCCCTTACAACTCGATTGACTAAAAAATATGGTTTTTCAGTGGTCGAATAAGTGTAAGGAGAGATTTCAAAAACTTAAGACTCTATTTATGCCAACTCCTATCTTGCCCTTACCTATGGAAGGTGAGGGATTTACTATGTTTTGTGATGCTTCCAATATTGGTTTGGGTGGCGTGTGATAACGCTCAAACTACAGCTCTCGTAAGAGTGTAAGCGGTCGTTGTCAAATATATAACCCAACTGGGTTGGGTATCGATCCCACAGAGAATACTTGGTCACTAAGTAAGCAAATATTATTAGACTTTTGGTGCAAGTCTCGTAAAAGGGGGGATTTTGTAACGTGCAATAATGTAACAAAGTGAAAACGAAAAATAGCAAAGTAAAAAGAAAGAATGTTTAGTAAGATGTTTAACCAATGAGAATTGAGAGTTGGGGTTATGTCCACCTTATGAGTTATACGTCTCTATTGTCTATGAGTTATGCGGAATTCAGACATACATGTGCTTATAGAGAGTTGTATTCTATGGTAAATCCAGTCGTCTTTCGACCATCAAGGATTATTTCACTTTAACTCTTTCGAGATTAAAGCGTGTCTAACGGTACGAACTCTCCAAGAGGTTAATCCAGTTATGGCACTAACTTTTTAACAGGGGTTGGTGCCCTATTACCTTGACATTATCTCTTTTCCAGACATATAACTTTTCTTTCGAACAAGTTAATGCTATACTGGCGTATTCTATGCGTTTGCAACCACAAGAATTTGCATTAAGATGAAGAGAATAATGATATAAGCATCATACGAGTCACGAACTCACAAACTCATAGCAATAGATAGTATCTCATAAGGCTTCCATAACCCCAACAGAGAAGTTTAGCTATTCATGAGTGCAACGGAAATCACAATAGACTTTATCATTATACCAAAATAAAGATCTCACGTGTAGTAGGGTTTGGTATGGCGTTAGGCGTGAATTCCCTTTTAGAATAGCGGTTCTCTTGTTGTGGAAATTAAGAATTGAATAGATGAAGAGAAAGTAATTAATTGAATGAGAATTGTTTTCAAAACTCCCGAATTAATTGTATGAATGGAGAGAGATGATAATAAAAACTTCAGCAACATAGGGTATTTATAACACCCATATCCTATTCCTACTAGGATACTGCATTACTTATCCTAGTCCTACTAGGTTACTGCATCATTATCCTAATCCTACTAAGTTACTGCTGATCCCCAAAGTCTTTAGAAATGTTGTTTTTGCCCGGGACAGATATTCCATGCGTCACTTTTGGTCCTTGGCGTCCAAGCTTTCCCTTCCTTCTTTCGTGAAGCTTCCTTGGGCGTCAAGTTATCCATAATATGCTGAAATCTGCATCATTTATACCTGAAAACTTGCTAATCACGTTTGTTACCTCACTTACAAGAAAAAGGACTAAAAGTGCATGAATTATATATTTTGTCCTCAAAACTTAGCTAAAATATGGGTCAATTATAGTACTTTAGGCGTGTAAATACGCCTATCATCAACACCCCACACTTAAAGCTTTATTCGTTCTCGAACAATATATCATGTCCATATAAACAACTACTTAGGGTTTCACAGTATCAACACAAAATATTCATCAAGACAGGCACAACAATTATTAACAAAGAGTAGTTTTCTAATCACTTCTAGAAACAATTCAGCCTCCAACATAGACTCGTGATGATGGTTAATTCGTATCCAAAAGTTAAGGCACAAAGAATCATATACGACTTACCCAAAACTCATCAACCATGTGTGTCTCACAATATGTCACCCATAATTACTCACAAGTATTTCATTTTCAAAACATGGGTATAATATTATCCTTGCTCTCACTCTCACAAAGAATTCATATGTTTGCAACTGATGACCATAGGCTTGCCCTTAGTGTAATGCTCTACTAATATCAGAATGTTAAGCTTAGGATCAATTAGGTCTTTTACAGGTTGTAATGTAGGCTAAGGGACGGGTAGGACTATTTTGGCCAGAAATAGTGACTATGTTCCTAAGCGCTTTAATACATCACATTATGCCATTTACACTTTCTTTCAAACAACCTTTCTACTTTCTTTTAATCTACCACCCCTTCTCACCTATTTTGCCATTCAAGCATAACTATCTTTTTATTTAATCATAAACATAATTTATCTTTTTGTTTTTCTATTTCTTTTTCTTTTCTTTTCTTTTTTATTATAACACACCTCTATGATAGCCACTTTTTTTTTTCATAACAAATTCAAGTACCAATTCACTTTAAGGCATCACTCTCACCCAATTTCCTCTTATTTTGTCACATGACTTCACAACTTAAAGCATTTAGGAATTTGGATCAAATTATGGTTTTGAAAAAAATGGATTCGGCTTACATATGAGGCTGTCAAAGAAAATGGCTAAAGGCTCAAAGGGGTTGACTAGGATAATGTCCATGGGTAGGTAAAACGAAGGTAAACAAGTATCGGTTGCCAAAGAAATGCCTAAATCATCTCCTAGACTCACACTCTTTATTTCGCTTTACACACACACCAGGCAAGTTCTAGCATCAGTCACAAACACAGAATATACTATCATCTCACACACACAAGGCACATGGTCAACTTTATTGGGAGTATTATAGACTCTTGACCCTAACAGATGAATGAATTAAACCACACAATTATCACACAGTGAGTCACACTTAGAGCCTAAATGTCTCAATAGTAATGATTCTAGCACAAACTCATGTCATAACACCATGCCGCCTATCAGAACAATTTCATGCATCAAAATCTAAAAAAAATCTAAGACTACTAACTAAATCAAACAACCAAACATAAATAAATGCAAATGCAGATAAAGAAGTATAACATACAAATACCAGCACCCCACACTTAGACGGGACACACTGACCTCAGTGGAAAATAAATAAGAAGAACCTGATTAGTCGGACTCATCCTCTATGTCTGGGGTCATACCCCCTGCATCGGAATCATCATCAGAGTCGTCGTCATCAGAGTTCTTTTCCACGACGGAGTCTGGCATTCGTCGATCATCATCGGTTGGCATATCTTCATCAAGAGGTTCCTCAAAATATACACCTACTCCACACATTGCCCTCACGTGCTCATTCATTGGGTAGTCATAATCCAACTGTTGGAGCTCTGCAGCAGTTGGAACACGACCCCCGCTCATCATGGTAAACTTCATCATGCCATATAAATGGCGGGAGAAACTTTCATCGCGAGCATGTCTTTCTGCAGTGGTTAGGTTAACGCCATGCATGGATTCAACATCTTTAACCTTTGTGAGGTCAACCTTCTTTGGGTTGTGTGGAAGCTTATGATCATACGGTTCCTCTTCGATGTCTTCCTTCCTCAATATTGCAGTCAACAGGTTGCCCAAGCTGAAGTGGGACCTGTTGTGTAGCCTAGCTTTCCGCATTGTAGATCGAATAATTTCCCCAATGTTGATAGGGACATTCGTCATCAATGCGTACACCAGGAACACTCTATCTCGTGTTATATTTGTGTACTGTGTCCCTGGAATGAGGCAAGAGTTGACTATTCGCAGCCATATCCTAGCTTCTCCGTTCAAGGAGGCATACGGGAAGGTATTGTGCCGACCGGTATCCTTGTGACGACTCCACCGTGCCATTGATCTTGTTCCACATAATGTGTGTCTGATTGCCCTGTATGGAGGTCTGCGATAAAGCTCCTTGAATGGTGTGGGATTAACAGATGGCAAGCCTAGAAAGGAGTTGAAGAACTCCGCATTTAGTTGCAGAACTTGGCCCCGAATCTTAACTTCACTCCCTGTAGTTTTCGGTGACCAGTTGGCATAGAATTCTCGTGTTAAATCGAGATTGCACTCTCCCATATCTCGGAAGATGAAATCAAGATGTAACGCCATTATCTTAGCCAACATGCGAGGTTGTTTCTTTGCTAGGCTCTCCTTGTGTATCAACTCCATGTGAACATATTTCTTCTCTTTATTGTTCCTATACCACTCCTTTCCTTTCTCCTCTAAGACCCATTTAATTCCGAACATGCGGCGAGGTATTTGCAGCGAGGAGGATTCGCCTTGCTCTTTTCGTCCCCTTTTCTGGCCTTTTTGTGAGGTGGTTGCTTTATCCTTTACTTGCCTTGCTTTTGGTGCCATTGTACCTGAGATTAAAATAATATTCATTTTAGCTTCATCTCGGTGGATACAATCAATGAACAAGCAGTAGTGGCAACACCCCACACTTAGTTTGTTGGTACGGACTAGTGAAGTGAACGATGTCGATTACTCAGACTTCATCGATATACGTTTTAGGCGCTATATTCCAACAATATAATCAGTGCAGTCATACTTCCAAAAACATCTTGGCAATACTTTCATGGTTGATACATCTTTTGATCAAGAATACTACATAGAGATTGAATCAAGTTATAACATCTAGAAATAATCACAACCTCACAAGTTGGTAGTTTAACCATGATTCTCATCTCGATGAATAAGTCATTCCAACATGTAAGCTTTCTATTTACAAGATTATGCAATTTTTGTGCCCATGTCAATTCCGCAAAAGTATGACAGTGTATGAAAATCAAAGACAAGTTGGAAACAAGTTAAAATCATCCTTACGTATTCTTTCACTCACTTAGTAGTATCACAACAAATCAACCACATTCAAATCACCAATACTACTTCAAGATCTAACAATTTATTGTAGGCGTAGTATTGTAGTACTTACGGAATATAAAAGAAGAACAAAGAAGTACTTACTTGGTTGATGCCTTTGGAAGATGTTCTTGTGAAGTAAAAGAGCAAAAGTAAAATTTTTGAGAGAATTTGGAGAGGTAGGCGGCGCTTTTCTTAGGTTTGCAATGTATTTTTGGTCTAAGATTAAGTTTCTTATTTATAGGGCAAGCTTGGGTCGGGTTTTGACCCATTTAAAATCGGATTTGGAGACCAAAAGTGACCATGGGCGGCGCCTTTTGCTTTGCCTATGCTTGGCATAGGCGGCGCCTTTTGCAAAGCATTGTTGAGCATAGGCGGCGCCTATGCCATGGCATTGTTAGGCATAGGCAGAGCCTATGCCATGGCACATGAGATTCAGAGACAAAATGCTTTTGCATAGGCGGCGCCTATGCTATGGCACACTTAGGCATGGGCGGCGCCTATGCTATGGCACACTAGATTCCGAGAGCTTAGGCCATAGTATAGGACTTGCCTTGTTCGTGGCCTAGATTTACATAGGCCTTGCCTTGTTCTTTGCCTATATTTTCATAGGCAATGCCCAACCCATAGCCTTTTGCTTCTTCTTTCCTAACTTACCACCTTGAACATGCAATTCTTCCAAATCAAGAGTTGAACTCAATCTCCTCCTTTACACCTCTTGCACCTACACTTACTCAAAAGAAACAAAAATGATTAGAATGATGGGTTGCCTCCCATCAAGAGCCTTAGTTTTGGTCATGGCACGACTCTTCTTTTCTGATTTTTATTTAACAAAAACAAACACTTAGTAGAATGAAAGAAAGAATGAAAAATGATGGGTTGCCTCCCATCTAGCGCTTGATTTATTGTCGCGGCACGACATAGTTACCTCGAGTACTTAGACTTCGTCGAGGTAGATGGTGTCCATATAGTTAATCGAGTCAAGAGGACCGATATATGGTTTTACTTGTTGGCCATTCACCTTAAAGACAACACCATTATTGTCTTCTAGCTCAACTACTCCAGACGAGTAGACTTGGGTAACTTTGTATGGACCAGACCATTTGGACTTTAACTTACCTGGGAATAGCTTCAGTCTGGAATTGAAAAGAAGTACCATATCATCCTTTTGAAAGTTTCATTGAACAATCCGCTGATCATGATACTTTTTCATCCGTTCCTTTTAGAGGTCTGCTCTTTCATATGCATGTAGACGGAATTCATCCATCTCATTCAGCTGCTCCAATCTCAGATTCATGGCATCATCCCAATTCAAATTAAGTTGCTTTAACGCCCACAATGCTTTATGCTCGAGCTCAATGGGAAAGTGACAAGCCTTCCCATAAACTAGTTGGTACGGGGACATGCCAATTGGCGTTTTGAATGCAGTCCTATAAGCCCATAGTGCATCGTCCAGCTTCCGAGACCAATCCTTCCTATTAGCATTTACAGTCTTAGCAAGGATCTTCTTGATCTTTCGATTGGAAACCTCTACCTGTCCACTAGTTTGTGGGTGATAAGGTATGGCTACCTTATGTTGCTTGCCACCATATTTGGCTAATACGGATTTGAACAACTTGTTGCAAAAGTGAGATCCTCCATCGCTTATGATAGTACGTGGTACTCCAAAGCGAGAGAAGACATTTCTCTTCAAGAATGCTACAACACGCTTTCCTTCATTTTCGGCCAATGCTACTGCTTCAACCCATTTTGAAACATAATCTACAGTGACGAGGATGTATTTCATTCCAAACGAATTTACGAATGGGCCCATGAAATCAATACCCCATACATCAAATAGCTCAACTTCAAGCATTTTTGTCATGGGCATGTCATGGTGTTTCAAAATTGCGCCTTGTCTCTGACATTGGTCGCATCTTCTCACAAATTCATAGGCATCTCTAAATATCGAAGGCCAATAGTATCCACTTTGCAATACCTTCCTTGCTGTCCGATTACCTGCGTGATATCCCCCAACTTGGGAAGTATGACATGCCTCCAATATATTCGGCACCTCTACATGGGATATGCATCGCCTGATAACACCATCCGCGCATCGTCGAAACAAATATGGATCATCCCAAAAGTAGTGTTTTACATCATGCATGAACTTCCTCTTTTGATGGAAAGATAGATTTGCAGGCATCACATTACTCACCACAAAATTCGCAAAGTCTGCATACCATGGTAACTCTTCCATTATTGTGGCTAAGATCTCTTCATCAGGGAATGCGTCATCAATCTCAAGATCAGGCTACGCTATATGCTCGTTCTCGAGTCTAGATAGATGATCAGCCACTTGGTTCTCGCAACCTCTTCTATCTTTTACCTCAAAATCAAATTCTTGTAGCAACAATACCCATCGAATTAGCCTTGGTTTCGCATCCTTCTTTGTCATTAGATATCTCAGAGATGCATGATCAGTATGAACTACCACTTTGGTTCCCAACAAATAAGCACAGAACTTTTCAAAAGCATACACAACCGCTAGAAGCTCTTGTTCTGTGACAGTGTAGTTCTTCTGGGCTTTGTTCAGGACCTTGCTTGTGTAGTAGATTGGGTGGAATAACTTTTCCCTTCTCTGGCCAAGTATACCACCCAAATCTACCCCGCTAGCATCACACATGACTTCAAACGGTAGAGACCAATCTGGTGCTACAATGATAGGAGCTTCAATTAGATTCCCTTTGAGGCATTCGAATGCCCTCAAACAGTCTTCATTGAAGTCAAACCTTGCATCTTTCTCCAAAAGTTTGCATAATGGACTAGCAATTTTGGAGAAGTCTTTGATAAACCGTTGATAGAAACCTGTGTGACCGAGGAAACTACGAACTCCCTTTACTGAAATTGGGGGTGGTAGCTTCTCGATAACTTCAATTTTAGCTCGATCAACCTCAATTCCTTTTTCAGAGATTTTATGACCAAGAACAATACCTTCTTTAACCATAAAGTGGAACTTCTCCCAGTTCAGCACTAGGTTGAATTCAACACATCTTTGTAACGCCATACTTAGGTTTGCCAAGCATGATTCAAACGACTCACCCACAACTGAAAAATTGTCCATGAACACCTCCAAGGTGTCTTCAACCATATCAGAAAAAATGGACATCATACAACGCTGAAAAGTGGCTGGTGCATTACATAGCTCGAATGGCATGCGTTTGAAGGAAAACGTACCATATGGGCATGTGAACGTTGTTTTCTCTTGGTCTTCGGGGGCAATACAAATCTGATTATATCCGGAATAACCATCTAAGAAACAGAACCATCCTTTCCCCGCTAATCGATCGAGCATTTGGTCCATGAATGGCATTGGGAAGTGGTCCTTAAGCGTCCATGAATTTATCTTTCAGTAGTCCATGCATACTCTCTATCCTGTAACAGGTCTGAGTGGAATAAGCTCATTCTTTTCATTCGCAACTACCGTCATGCCTCCTTTCTTGGGAACACATTGTACCGGGTTCACCCATGTACTGTCAGATATTGGATACACAACCCCTGCATCTAACCACTTAATAATTTCTTTGTTCACCACTTCTTGCATAGGTGGATTGAGACGCCTTTGATGCTCAATAGTGGGTGTGCAATTTTCTTCAAGTTGAATCTTGTGTGTACAAATCCCAGGTGGAATACCAATGATGTCAGCGATGGTCCAACCAATGGCTCTTATATACTTTCGTAAAATAGAAATGAGAGATGCAACTTGATGCTCACCCAACTCTGCTGCCACAATGACTGGGAGTGTGCTTCTGCTTCCTAAGAATGCATACTTTAAATGATTAGGCAACTCCTTCAACTCTAACGTTGGTGGCTCTTCAATAGATGGTTTAGCTGGTGGTGTGGGCCGATTTTTAAGATCAAGGTCCAGCTTCTTGGGAGCATGAGGATATGACCCAAATCCTGTTAGAGCACCAATAGTTTCTTCATAGTTTTCAGCATCCTTGTGTTCAAAATTCATGAGTGCAACCGCCAATGGGTCGTCAATAATCTGCTCCTCTTCAGATAATTCTTTTTCATCATCAACATAAACATCAGCTACCGAGAATACATTCATCTCTTTGGGGTACTTCATTGATTTGCACACATCAAAGCGAACTACTTCGTCATTTATTCGGAATAAAAGCTCATTAGCTCTTAAATCAATAAGCACACTTCCTGTTGCAAGGAAAGGGCGCCCCAAGATTATGGGAACTTCTGAGTCTGCCTCACAATCCAAAATAACGAAGTCTGCTGGAAAGATGAATGAAGAAACCTTCACCAATACATCACATAGAACACCAACAGGTCGTTTTACCGACCTATCCGCCATTACGAGCCTCATGTTGGTTGGAGTAGGATCACCCAACCCCAACTTTTTGTAAATAGATAATGGCATCAAATTGATGCTGGCTCCTAAATCACATAATGCTTTGGAAAAATTCAAAGATCCAACGGTGCAAGGAATAGTGAAAGCACCGGGGTCGGCCTTCTTCTGAACTAGTGATCGGGTGGCAATTGTGCTGCAATGATGAACAGTATCTGTCAACTCATAGCTTGCTACCCGCTTCTTTGTCAAAATATCCTTCATGAATTTCGCATACCCAGGCATTTGTTCAAGTGCTTTCACCAACGACACATTAATGGTCAGCTGTTTTAACATAGTCATGAATTTGCTGATCCTTGTATCATCCACCTTGTTCTTCAATCTTTGAGGAAAAGGTGGTGGTGGAAGGGGAATAGTTTTATCCACCACTTTATTTTTATCTTGTTTTGGTTCAGTGATATTTTTAGACTGTGGATGTTGAGGAGTGACGTCATGAACGTCTTGGTCAGCTTCTATGGCGTCATCATCTTCCTTATTTTCGTCCACTTGCTTGCTTTGAGATGAATTTTCCAGCACCTTACCACTCCTGGTAGTAATATCCATGCATGATCCGTCGTTCCTTGGATTTTGCACAGTGTCACTAGGTAGAGTGCTTGCCTTTCTTTGATTGAGTGCTGCTGAAAGTTGGCTCAATTGCTGCTCTATTTGTTTTATTGAAGTGGAATGTGAGTCAACCAAATGCTTCATTGAGGACAAATCATTTATTACCTCCGTTACTCCCGCGCTGGTTTCTTCCACTCCTTTCAACAGTTTAGCCATCATCTTTTCCATATTTCCCGACCCAGATGCAGTGGTGTCACGTCTTCCTGGGGGAACATACAAACCACTCCTGTCGGTATTGTTTTTCCAACTACCTTGATCGCGGTCCTTGTATCCAGATTTATCATAATAGATCCGACCTTGGTTTCCTTGGGCATTGCCTCGGAAACCCCACTGATTATTCAAGTAGTTGGCTTCTTCCTCGGAATCAGATTCGTCTCTTCCTTTTGACGCAACTGCTTTGACTTTTTTGGTCTTCCCTGATAATAAATGTTTTGTAAGAAGATCCATCTGTGTTTTCATGTGCGCCATATCTTGATCACGTTCCTCTTGTCTACACCTCTGTTCTGCAGTCATGCCAACAGATACGGTAGAGCTTGCTACCTCAGAATCCCTGGTATGCCAAGCTCTACTCTACTTTGTCATACAATCTAGCATATCACTTGCCTCAAGAAAAGTAAGGTCCATGAATGACCCACCTGCAGCATTATCAACCACTGGCTTAGTCACTGAGTTCAAAGCCCTGTATAATATCTCCATCAAGTGGATGTTGGTCATCTGATGATTTGGGCACCGCATAAGCTTCTTCTTGAACCTCTCCCATGTTTTGTGGAGAGCTTCAGTTGGAAGCTGTCGAAAATTGCTGATCTCATCCCTCAATTGGGCTCTCTTGGATGGCGGAAAAAATCTTTCTAGGAAAGCGTCTTTCAGTTGCCTCCAATTAGTAATAGAATCAGGAATTAGCCCGTTCAACCATAGAGTTGCCTCCCCAAACACAGACAATGGAAATAACCGCAGCCGAATTGCATTCTGTCCAACGCCTGGATTGTCGAATGACTTGCATGTAGAGATGAAGTTGATCAGATGCATATTCGGATCATCGCCTGCAAGTCCACCAAATAATACCTTAAGCTGAAATAGTTGAATCATGGTGCTAGTGATATTGAACTTGGCTCCGGGAGCCAAGGGTGGAGAAATAATAGCTCCTGTGGCACCAGCTCCATCCAGATCATCATCATCATCATCAAAAGGATCCTGCACAGCTCGGCGGTCAGGTCTCATTCTATCTTGACGATCTCTCCTGTGCATAGGTGCTGCCACTTCATCTGCATGCCATGGATTCAGTAACTCATCATCACCCAGGTCCTCATCATCAAGATTTGTTGTTCACCTTGGGTTATCAATATTCTGTTGATGTACTTGAGCAACTACCAGTGCAGCTAGTCTAGCCTGCTCCTGTTGAGCCGCCCTTCTGTCAATGTCACGTTGTGCATCCATTCTGCCAATAAGTTGCGGATCAGGGTTTATGGGTAATAATGGTTGACCAGAACTTCGAGTATTTGGCATGCACTGAACAAAACCTGCAGAAAACAAAAACAACAACTAAAAGTAAAGTACGAGAATCTTTGACCAAAGGGTCTAGTAACTATCACAAATTTAGTTGACAACATTATTCCCCGGCAACGACGCCAATTTTTGATAACGCTCAAACTACAGCTCTCGTAAGAGTGTAAGCGGTCGTTGTCAAATATATAACCCAACTGGGTTGGGTATCGATCCCACAGAGAATACTTGGTCACTAAGTAAGCAAAGATTATTAGACTTTTGGTGCAAGTCTCGTAAAAGGGGGGATTTTGTATCGTGCAATAATGTAACAAAGTGAAAACGGAAAATAGCAAAGTAAAAAGAAAGAATGTTTAGTAAGATGTTTAACCAATGAGAATTCAGAGTTGGGGTTATGTCCACCTTATGAGTTATACGTTTCTATTGGCTATGAGTTATGCAAAATTCAGACATGCATGTGCTTATAGAGAGTTGTATTCTATGGTAAATCCAGTCGTCTTTCGACCATCAAGGATTATTTCACTTTAACTCTTTCGAGCTTAAAGCGTGTCTAACGGTACGAACTCTCCAAGAGGTTAATCCAGTTACGACACTAACTTTTTAACAGGGGTTGGTGACCTATTACCTTGACATTATCTCTTTTCCAGACATATAACTTTTCTTTCGAACAAGTTAATGCTATACTGGCGTATTCTATGCGTTTGCAACCACAAGAATTTGCATTAAGATGAAGAGAATAATGATATAAGCATCATACGAGTCATGAACTCACAAACTCATAGCAATAGATAGTATCTCATAAGGCTTCCATAACCCCAACAGAGAAGTTTAGCTATTCATGAGTGCAACAGAAATCACAATAGACTTTATCATTATACCAAAATAAAGATCTCACGTGTAGTAGGGTTTGGTATGGCGTTAGGCGTGAATTCCCTTTTAGAATAGCGGTTCTCTTGTTGTGGAAATTAAGAATTGAATAGATGAAGAGAAAGTAATTAATTGAAAGAGAATTATTTTCGGAACTCCCGAATTAATTGTATGAATGGAGAGAGATGATAATAAAAACTTCAGCAACATAGGGTATTTATAACACCCATATCCTATTCCTACTAGGATACTGCAATACTTATCCTAGTCCTACTAGGTTACTGCATCATTATCCTAATCCTACTAAGTTACTGCTGATCCCCAAAGTCTTTAGAAATGTTGTTTTTGCCCGGGACAGATATTCCATGCGTCACTTTTGGTCCTTGGCATCCAAGCTTTCCCTTCCTTCTTTCGTGAAGCTTCCTTGAGCGTCAAGTTATCCATAGTATGCTGAAATCTGCATCATTTATACCTGAAAACTTGCTAATCACGTTTGTTAGCTCACTTACAGGAAAAAGGACTAAAAGTGTATGAATTATATATTTTGTCCTCAAAACTTAGCTAAAATATGGGTCAATTATAGTACTTTAGGCCTGTAAATACGCCTATCATCAGCGTTTTGATGCAAAAAAATATGGTGATAATGTATGCGTCAAGCCAGTTGAAGCCACACAAATGGAATTACCTATCCATGATTTAGAGTAACTAGTGGTTATATTCGTATAAAATTTATGACGACACTATTTGTATGGAGTTCATTGTGAGGTATACACTGATCATCGTAGCCTTTAATATATCTTCAAGAAAAAAGAGTTGAATTTAAGATAGTATAGATGGATGGAGTTGTTGAAGGATTATGATATGACTATCTTATATTATCCGAGTAAGGCCAATGTAGTAGAAGATGCCTTGAGTAGGAAGGCAGATAGTATTGGTAGTCTTGAAATATTGCTTGTGGCAGAGTGACAATTAGCCAGAGAGGTTCAACGGTTGGATAAAAGTTTTGTGTATCCTTATATCTCTAAGTCAGGTAGAGTTCTTGCATGCATAGAGGCGAGGTCCTTGTAAATAGAAAAGATTCGAGATTGTTAGTTTAAGGATGTGTCACAACCCGAACTGAGGCCCAGACCGCGACGAGCATCCTGAACCATAAAGGCCCGAGATCTCTTCTCTAACCGAAAATCATATACACAATTCATATACTATAAGGACAATACAAAAAAACATGACAAGACGGAAACATAGTCATTCTTTTACTTCAACTAAACAATACAAAAATGAGTTCATGAAACTTTCAAAAAACACCTGACATTAGTCTCCGAAATCTCTAACAACTCAAGAACACTACTATATGAATACTGGGACAAGGACCCCAGTTGGACCATAAACTAAAATGAAATATCAATGTCAAATCAACAAGGCCTTCTGAAATAAGAAAGGCTCACAGACTGCAACTTCGGATAACCCAATCTACTACTTAGCAGGACCCCAGGACTGTGTCTCAGATTCTGAAATATAGGGCGTCAATACAGATGTACCGGTATGTAGAGCAATCCAAAATAATGTGTTTATATATAACATAAGTGAGAGAAATTCATAAAACATTTTACATATACTAAGTGAAAACACATGGGCAGGCTTAAAAGAGTTTGAAATCATTCTTTGAAATCAAGACTCACTCTTTGTTTTTATTTCTGAGCTAGATGGTATACTCTACAATCTGTAATTCCACGGGTTATATGGAATCCGCCCTTAACTCGGCGGCCAAGCCCCCAATCCAAGTTTTCCACAAGGATTAAAGTATCAGTAAGGGGGACACGCTAGATCACACAACAGGATGTCAAAATCCCTAATCAAATCAACATGTTATGGTAGTGCACAAGATCACAAAGCATGTCTCCTAACCATAGTCCCAAATTAGGATGACATGAATCAAGGTAGATAAGATCACAAAGCAGGGTACCATAATCCCGTGTCAGCAAATCACTGTTTATAGCATTGAGTCTTTCAACTCATACATTCTTCGGGTAACCATCTAACTATCTTTAAGCCCATTTTTAACCTTTAAGACATGCATCTTTCCGAAATCAAAATCTAAAAATCTTACTCTGTTATGGCATTCATCTATTTGTTATTATCATACCAATACTTCCAAGTTATATCTCTAATCCATAAAAAATCATGTTATAGTCTCTTCATTCAAAACATAAAGTTTGGACCATCAAATCATTCAAATAGTCCAAGAGAATTCATATTTCAAAACATGTGTCAAATTACGCAAAGGCTCTCTCTTTTAAGCATTTCAGCAAATGGTGGTCACTTTCTCAAAACAATCATACAATTCTATTGACTATCATATTTAGCATTCAAAAATAAGAAATATCCCTCTCTTCAATTCACAATTGACATAAAATTCATAATTCATAGTAAAACCCTTGGTTTATGATTTAAGATATGCAATTGAGTAATCCATGACTTGTCAATCAAGAAATAACACCATGAGAGGGAAAATTCATTATTCATGCTCTCAATTCATGTATCAAGACTAAAAACACATAGATACGAGAAAATGAAGATTCAAAGGAAGTCCTCAAGACCAAAACATTATATGGTTGAGAAGGATTCATAATGCATATTCTTTAAATTGTTCTCAAAACCCTTAATAAATATGTGATTTCTAAACCTTGAAAACTTAATAAAACAATATCACCATGCCCATTTAGTTTAGGAAAACCCCACGTACCTTAGATTACTTAGGTTGAAGGATGAAAATCCAAGTCTTGATTCGTTTCTTGGAAATCTTGAACTTAAGGATTGATTCTTGATCTTTGATGGAAACCCTAATTTCTCTTGTTCTTGAGAGTGAAAAGGATTATGAGTGATGATAAACTAATATTTTATCAGTTAATAGGGTTTAATGCATGATTTAAGTCGTGGGGTGGGTTTTGAGGTGAGGAAAATACCAAAATACCCCTAAAGAAACCAAATAAAATTGCAAAAATCTTAAGTTGACAACCAAGGTTGACGACCCATCAGTTAGGTGTCACAACCCAGAATAACGGACCGTGCGGGCACCTATTCTATTCTAAGTATCTAGGAGAACCCTTATTATCCAACTAAAAATATGCGAAAGACTTCTGATTTTAAGAAAATATAAAGTAAACTAAATACTAATAAATAAACTTTTTCAAAAACTTCTTACAAATGTCCTTCACTATCCCGATACTTGGCCAGACATGTACAAGAGCTACCTATTACAACATAGATTGACAATGCAACAAATAATACAAGGAATCTAACATCTACCAGGAAGAAAGTGCAGAAGTTAGTGCTGAATTTCGTCATCCATCTAGTAACTGCAAACTAACCTGCATTCAGTCTACACCCAAATAAGGAATGTAAATGAGTAGGGTCAGTACAACCACACGTACTAGTAGTCATCATCGGCCGATCGTGTTAGTTCATATAATTATAAAATAGAATTAAGGAAAATAAATCATGACATCTTGCATAGAATATAATTCAACCAAGGTTGTAATACCATTATTACTTTACCTATATAAGTTGCATCATCCAATTACTCTTCCAACTCCATCAGTATTATATTCATTACTAACATACTCTAGCCTCATTAATTCACACAATCAACCACAATCCAATGCGAATACATCACTATTCCTCTTTTTTCACCTTATCTTTTTCATTACTCATATTCATAGGAACAAACCCGAATCATAGACAACCCACACTAAACTCTCGGGCTAATAACCAAATGCTCTCTTATAATATTAAAGAATGATAACTAGCCATTCTGGTAAGATATGATTAAAACACGTATAAATAAAGCAAGTCAACCAACATATAAGTACATACAAAGTTTCACTTATTCAAATACATATCACACAATAAAATACCCAATGAATCAACAATACAACAATAATAGGTCAAAAAATGCTCACAAACAAGACACATAACCATTAAGAGTATCAACCATGCTGTAAACATCCACAGGCTCAACACAAATATGTACACACATGCTATGGGACTTATTTTTTCCCAAATAGTCATGACCTATAGGGAACAATCTATGTTCATGTACCGTACCGGAGTGGTATCCGATCTGCCATATACATATCCATACCGGTGTGGTACCTGATCCATCATATACATATCCGTACTGGTATGGTACCCTATCCAACATACACATATCCATACCGACGTGGTACCCGATCCAATATACATATATCCATACCTGCATAGTACCCGATCGATCATATACTTATCCATACCAGCATGGTACCCGATCCAACATATATAAATCCATACCGGCGTGGTACCCAATCCACCATAAACAAGTAATATCAATATCAAATTTACACTTCTCAAAATATACAACAGAATGTACCAAGTTTACAAGTACACTTAAAGTCATGAGACAATTCCATCAAGTAAATTTCAATAATAATTTATAAATGCATCAACAGTCCAAACATCAACAAGCCTGTAACATCCCGAGTCTGTACCCCGGATGCCACACGGTACTTATAATCTTGAAGGACCATAAGCTAACCCATATCTAGTACCTGCTGTAATAACTGTATAAAAATACTATAATAATTGCAAAAAATAGGCAGAAATATGCCATAAGGTTCAAATCTGATTAATGAATCTGAATACAGTATCAAAATACCAAAACTAAACAAAATACTAAAATCTGAATAACTATCTGTAATATTCTAGTCTGGAAGTCTCTAACTATCTGAATTATGGAGTTGATGGGACAAGTCCCCAACTAACTCCGTCTACTGAAATAAACTGAAATATTATAAATAATAGACATATCCTCGAACTATGAGGACTTACCACTACTTTGACAGATGAGAATATGATCCGCTAAGGGTGCTCTGGAGCCCGTGCATCTGAACCTATGATATAAGACATCATAGCGCAAAAGAAAGCATGCGTCAGTACTTTGAATGTACTGGTATGCCCTGTGAGGTAGGCTGAAATACATGGGTTCATATGCATGAATAATACTAACTGAATAACATGAATATAGTTGGATAAGAGTACATGTATGAATACATATACTGTAACTAAAATTGTGATACACTGAATCTACTAAGTTTGAATACTGATTAACTGATTAACTGGATAACTGATACTACATAACTGATAACTGGATGACTGTATCTGATAGTCCTGAATTTTGAGGAACTATACTGAGTTCTGTACTGAGCTGAGTGACTATATCCAATAGCCCTGAATCTGTAGAACCGAACTGAGTTCTATTCTAAGACTGAGACTGAAACTGAGACTGTGGGAGGTAATCATCTAACCGACATACCTTTTTTTAGATTAATTGGGTTCAACCTGTAACCTCAGTTCGAAGGGTGTCAATATCGTTCCACGAGTAAGGATAAGCTGTTAGTTAACCCTCTCTGACAGGAAGCTCTTCCATCAACCCTCACTGGCAGGAAAACTCATGTGAGATGTATCAACCCTCATAATATCTGGAAGAAAGCTATCCCAACCTACGCTGGCTATATAGTTCTATAACACAGGGATTGATACTAGGGGTCAAACCCTCTACTGGCATGAATGCCCCCATCCCTGGGTTAACTCGGTGCTTAATCCTACTTCTAACTGAAAGGGCACTGAACTGATTTCAAGTCTGTACTAGGCTGGACTGAACTTTTACTGAGTTTACTATTTAGCTGAGCTGACCTAAGTTCATTGAATTCCATTGACTAACGGAATACTACTGAATTCTGCTAGTTGACTGAGTTTACTGAGGTCTGAATTGAATACTAAGTTAGTCTGAACTAGTGATGAGTCTACTGAATTTTCCTGAGTTTTGTAACTGAATGAGAGTACTACTGATCGTGACGTGATTGATATTATTCTTTGACTAACCATGGCTCTAGGTAATCAGCTAAATTATCGAGTACCACCCGCAAAACTCGATAGCATAAATTAAGAGACATGGCATAAACTTGAAACATGTAAGCTAAGTACTTGATCATCATTCATTAATTGGGGTATTTTATCAAATATTTTCATGATACAACTTGCACATAGGCTAACATTGACATGAATTCATTCTCTTGATAGTTCACATGGACAATTTATCAAGCACTTGGTGAGCATAACATATGCACATAATATTAACAACAAGTAAGCATCATAATTCAATTCCCATTTCACCATTCAAGGGTTTATCATGTATTTACACACACAATAATCAATTTCCATATGAAACATGTAATAATTCATGAATTAGGAACCTAATCCAATTAGCAATCATGGATACACTTTAATTCCAACCATGGAAATCACGAAATCAATTACTTGAAGTTCAAAAGAGATTCTTGGACTCCAAGGGTGGAAGGAAACCTTGGATGAACACTGCACATACCTTTGTTGAAGAATTTCTGAAAGTTAATGGTGGAATCTTGAGTTCTTGATTTGAGATTAAAGCTTCTAGGGTTTTGTTCTTGAGCAAATTTGAGAAAGAATGAGTTTATTTTCTCTCTAAGGTGATAAATTTCATGTTTTGGGGGCTGAGGGTTGAGGAAAAAAGATCCAAATACCCCCAAGAATGCAGTCTTTTAATGACTGGAAATTGGGTTACCGATGCGCAGGTCGACGCTCCGCATCGATGGCATTGACGCGATAGCCAACGCGTCGCACCAAGTTCGCATTTATTCACTGGAATATGCACTGAAGCTGGGGGAAAAATTATCCATCGACACGATGGTCAACGCGACGCATCGAGATTGCATTGACCCACTATTTTGGGCACTTAACCATGATTCAAACGAGGTTCGAAAAATCCAAAACTTATCCGGGAACACCTATGGACCTTCCTGATCATGAATCAACCTAAACATCAATATTTAATGGATGTTTAGGTCATGAAATAAGATTGCCAACTTTTGTAGGCTAAAATGGAACTAAGTCTGAATACTTAGCTAAATATTCTAAGCTTGGGACCCCTTGGCAAGCTTAAATGACTGAATTAAGCTAGAAATTTTACGGGGTCTTACAAAGCCATTCATGGCATTAATACAAGGAGTTATCATTATCAAACAAGCCTCTCAAAGGCACATTTCAATAAATCATCATTATCACCAATTTAGCCTCTCATGGGCATTCTATAGATAAAGTGCTTTTATCAATACCAAAATAAGAATATCATAAAATAAATCACAATTTAACACGTAAGCATGCAAGTCACTATTGGAGTATTACTCACTCATTAATTATTAAAATGTCACTACCTCTTTTCATATAATACAATCATCACACTAATTCAACTCATCTATCCTTTATATATTACTATGGTCATCAGTACTTAATCCTAGCATGGTTCTCCTCACCATATTATTGTCCAACACATACAACTTAATATCATTATAACTCAACTAGGTTCTTCACCAAAATAACAAAGAACTATCATGTCCACATCCTTCATTTACAACAATCTCATTGCAACTCATAGTACATAATATCACATAATTAATCAATAATATAGTTTTTGGGATTAAAGTTAAGTTCTCATGTCTTTATCCATTTCAACTCCATGCTTGCAGGCCTAGACATATTTTTTCCCATCAATTCTAAATTAATGAAAATATAAAATAACAAAATCTTCTACTCATTAAACCTAGACTACCTGGACGCCAAGATTTTTGAAGAAACAAGATGCAACAAAGATGCTCTTTCCTTTCCTTCATGCCTTGGAATAATCAATAATCTAAAAATCAAGCAATTATAAGAGTAGTTAAATAATTACTCTTCAAACAAATATCTTGGCGATTCAAACCCACTAATTCTACTCTTAATTCAAGGTCTATATCATCCCCAAGTTTAATTAATGATTAATTATCTCTTTCAAGCTTAAACCATCTCCATTAATGGAGTTTTTATGCTAAAGGTCTTATCTTTAAGAAATTCAAGGTTCCTAACCATCAAAATTCATAATCTAGTTTATAAAATTCATGTTAGAAATCATTAATTTATAGTTTAGAATCATATACAAGCCATATTAAAAACACCCATGAGTATTCCCAAAAGAATTCCACCATTAAAGGTCATTCTAAGAATTCTAAGATGTTAAAGAATTAAAAGATGAAGAAAATCATGGGAAAACTTGCCTTAATGAAGGAATTTCTCCTTAAGCTTTGGGAAATAACCTCTGTAGGGCTGGGGAATGAAATTTGGGGTTTTTAGACCTAAAATATGGCTGAAGCTGATTTATATATCATCAGAATTTTCATTACAGCAAATCCCATTTCAGCCCGGACAGTGCTCACTAAAACAGTCATAACTTTTTACTCTGAAATTGGATTGAGGAACGGTTTGTTGCGTTAGAAAGAGGACTCAAAAATATTTGATTTGTAGGTAATAGTACCCCTAAATCATTATATTATAGGATATATGGTTATTTGAAGTTAGCCTAATAGAAACCCATATCAAAACTATATCGGAAAGAAAGTTATAAACTTAACTATGTGTTAGCGATATTGTACGATCTTAATTCATCCTAAAAGAACTTTAAAACTAAAGTATTTATATTTGAACTCAAGAATAATTAAATTCTTCGAGCTTGAGTCTATCTAGACATATCTGAAGGCTAACTTTGCCTAAAAATTCGAGGTGACATTACAAATAAAATATTTGCTATTTTGGACCCAAGTTAATATTGAGGATTGAAAATTAAGATTTTTCATGAATTTATTATGAATCATTTCGAAATGAAGAAATGGTTCGTTATTAGGTGAAAAGTCATCACCTAAGTCGTTACTTTCAAGCTTGAATTCCCCCTTACTATCCTAGGCTGACGACTAGAGCTGATGGGTCGTCACTTAGTTGACGGCTTATCAACTTAGTCATCACCTAGTTGACAAGTCGTTAACTTCGTCGTCATTTTCTGGCAGTCAGATACTCCAAAGTAAAATGAGCATAGCTTTCTACTCTGTTATTAGATTAAGGTAAAACTGGTGGCATTGGAAAGAAGACTCAAAGACCTTTCATTTGATATATAGTAGTCCCTCTAAATCGTCATATACAAGAATTTATGGTCAATAGAATTTGACCCAAGTTTAGACATTCACTAAAACTTAAACAATCTGAAACACCTGCCAACTCATATGAGCTGCATTCTCACCTCTACTATTTCTCCACATAGCTACCCAATCATACGATACATCCTTCAATCTATAAGATACTATCTTTACACTCTCTGACTCAGAAACATGCATAATCTAGGTGATTTTCTTCACTTATCTAAGTAAAGCTGTGGGTACTCACTTGCTTTCGACCCAAAGAACTCTGGCAGATTCATTCTCATAAAGTCATGAATTCTGGCTACTGCTAATTCCCCACCCTGCTGAAGCAGGACTGCAGCCTGATGGTTGCCCTAAACATAGGCAGTTACTTCCTAGGCCAATTCCTGAAAGGCAACTCGAAACTCAGTATGGGATACATTCTCATTCAAAGGATTAGCAGACTGGGGTGGCTGGTAATTATTTCTGCGGGCATTATCTCAACGAGGAGGCATATTCAACTGTCACATAAAAGCATAAGTTAAAAGTAGATAAAGATACTGTAAGCACGATAGATCATGAAAGAAAGAGATGATTTCCTAAGAATGTCCCATAGCCTCTTGCTCATAAATGTGGCGCGGTTCACACCTATGATCAAGACTCTATGTAATGCGTCTTATCTGACTCCCTAGGACTCTTTTAAACCTTAGGATCTAATACCAAGTTTGTAACACCCTAAAATCTAATTTCGAGACATCACACGGTGCTCAAGACTATGATTATCCTTAAGCACTAATTCTGAATCTCACAATAATGGAAATATATATGTATAATCTTGCTAAATATGGAAATATGACTGAAATATCTGATCTGCTTATAATCTGTAAAAAGCTAATACTGTAAGTCTGAATAATATATAGCAGTCTGACAAGCCTCTACTAATAATAACTAGAGAGTCACTGGGACAGACCCCAGCTAACTCGAATTGTCTGAAAAAAATACCAAATCATCTAAACTAATAAGCTGCAAAATCTAAATGAATAAATCCCCAAACTATGAAGACTCACCAACTATTGGATGTATATAGAGATGCTCAAAATTACTCACGCTGCTGATACTGAGCACCTGAACCAACATATGACACAATGCAACACACAAACGTATATGTGGATCAGTACTTTGAGGATGTACTGAGTATATAGGGGTGAAATGCATACATAAAACATAATATCAATCGTCATCATGTTTGTAATACAATGCATGCTAAATGTAAATGACTCACATAAGCTGGAATATCTAAAATACTAAAATCTATAATAATGAGAAGCAAATCATACTTTATAAATCTAGTGAGGCATAACATTTAGTTTTAAAAGCTGTACTTGTGTTCTATCTTTAAATCATATTATCTAATTATAGAAAGGACTCACTTCTATATCTAAAATCTAAAAGCTGAAATCTGTAGCTAATATCTTTCTATAAAGCATAATCTGAATAAATTCATGAGCCTTTACCCTTGGTTTCCTAAAAGCTTTTCTATTATTCTTTTCTGTTCTAAAATCTGTAGTTTGTAATCTTTAAAAACATTAGGAAATTCTTTTTAGAAACTATTCTTCAAGGGAGGTTCTTCTAACCAACATAAACCATATGAGCTAACATGGAGTCCAATGTCTTGTTCCCCTATGGGGATGTAACGCCCCGAAACATGGTCTCAGAATGTCACACGGTGCTCAAGACTACGAGTATCCTTAAACTAACCTTGTCTGCCTACTACCGAGCCTAAATCTCATAATAAAGGAAATATTGACATAAAAGTCATACTGAATGCGGAAACGGTCTGAAATAACTGAGAATAATGTCTAAAACATCAATGCTGAATAATCTGAATCAAAACTAGCAGTCTGACAAGCCTGTACTACTAATACTAGAGAGTCACTAGGACAGACCCTAGCTAACTCAAACTATCTGAAAAGAAATACTAAATCATAAAATCTACTAAGCTGCAAAATCTATAAGAATAAGTCCCCAAACTATGAGGACTCACCAACTGTCGGATGTAGATGAAGATGCTCGAACTACTCGCGCTGCTGATATGGAGCACCTGAACCTACATTATGAGACAATGTAGCACATATACATATATGTGGATCGGTATTTTGAGGATGTACTGAGTATATGGGGGTGATATGCATAAGTAAAACATCATCTCATAATCATCATTTATAAAACAATGCAGGCTAAATGTAAATGACTCACATAAGCTGGAATATTAGAAATACTGAAATATGTAGCAATAAGAAGCAAAACATACTTTATAAATCTTGTGAGCCATAACATTTAGTTCTAAAAGTTGTGCTTGCATTCTCTCTTTAAATCAAACTGTCTAAGTGTAGAAAGGACTCACTCTTAAATTTGAAATCTAAAAACTAAAATCTGTAGCTAATATCTTTCTGTAAAGCATAAGTTGAATAAATTCGTGATCCTTTACACTTAGTTTTCTAAAATCTTTTCTGTCTTTCTTTTACTATTAAGGAGAATACTTTATCTTTTATCTGAAGGGAGGTTCTATTAACCGACATAAATCATGCGAGCTACATGGAGTCCAATGTATCGTCCTCCATAGGAAGAAACTCTACGTTGGGGAGAGGTGTCATACTCTTTCCAGGGAGTATAACCTTAGCTTAAGTGATCACTATCTCAGCCCACTATGGGTCCTTAATCTCAATTCTATGGTGGCACGTAGGTCTGGGGTATGAGACCTTGGAATCATACCCAACTCGGTGATAAATACTATTCCCATTAATCTGCTAAGCTTATCTGTAATCTGTAAAAAAATTCTTGTAAAGTGGATTCCAAAACTTATCTGAGGATGAAAACATCAAAACTTTATTGTAAATCTGAAATAATCAGCTCATAGGATGCTTAAAACATCATTTTTCTTGAAATAATAATATTCATTCTTTGGGGGTAACAATCCATGCATGTCAAAACATCATAATAATCATGCTTGATAATGAAAACAATAATAATTCACATCAAAATCTGGAAATTTCTGCAATAAGCATGAAAATATGAAAATAGACATGCAAGTCATCTTTAAGATCTCTCAAAAACTGAAAATCTTGCAAATAGAAATAATGGGTATGAACCCTAATTTAAATCTCATGTATAATCATTCAAAATCATATGAATTTTAAGTAAAAGCTTAATTTTGGGCACAAGGATGGAGAAGATCCTTGTTCATAAACCCCACATACCTGGATTGATGCTTAGATGAAGAAACTTAACTTATTGGTTCATAATTGAGTTCTTGGAGATGAGTTCTTGATTATCTTGCCTTGGGAATCCTCAATTTGAAGTTTTCTTGGAGAATGTATGGAGGATTTTGATTTCTTGGTAAAGAAGCTTTGGAGCTCTAGGGTTTTACTTTGAGAGAGAATCGATGAATTTGGGCATAACGTTCTTAAAATATGATTAAATCTTGTGTTTTGGACGGATTAGGGACTTGGGGATTTACCAAAATACCTCCTTTAAAATTTATTTGGAACTGAAAATGACAATACTTTTCCGATTTGGTTGGCCACCGCGACACACCACAATTGTGGTGGCTCACTGGAAAATGGACGTGTGGGAACTGGGCTCCCTCCTCGACGCACCTCCATCGTGGTGCCCTTTAGTTTGCCATTTTTCCCACTAGCATGACGTGCTAGTATTGCGTTGGGTTACTGGATTTGGACAATTGGGAAATTGGACCTCTCCACGATGCGCCAATATCGCGGAGGCCTACTGGAAATTGCCAATTGTGAGATGGGACATCTCCGCGATGTGGTGCAATGCAAAGTCTCACTGAAATTTGACAATTGTGATTTTACACTTCTCTGCGATGCACTACGGTCCCAAATCACGGTGTTTTAAGACTAAAACTTAAAATAGCCATAACTTCTTACTCGGTTATCGGATTTAGACGAATCTTATATCGTTGGAAAGATTATTCAATTTCCCACACAATAGAAGGTCTAATTCTGGAAAATTATATATGAAATAAATATTATTCATTTTGGGAGCTATCCCTTAACATTTAAGGACAAATTTAAGCTAAGAAGAGTATGGGGTATTACAATATCTCCCCCTTGGGAATATTCGTCCTAGAATATGGCTGGTTAAGAAGAGAATATTGAGGAATCTTAGGCTATAAGCTATCATGCACAACTAAAATAAACTGAATAACTGAATCTCATCACAATGAGCTACTGAACTGATTTAAAAGTGCATGAATTCTCATGAAAATAACTATATAGCTGAATCTGAGACTGGGAAGGAACTGAATGATGGAAAACTATTACCTTCAATTGAATCTAAGTTTGTGGAGAAGAGATGAGGATACTTGGTATGCATGTATGCTTCTATTTTCTAAGTAGCGCCCTCAACGGACAGATTTTGCTATAGAACTTTGACCAAGGGAACTTCTTTGTTCCTTAGTCTATGAATCTGATGATTAAGAATCTCTACCGGGACTTCTTCATAAGGAAGGCTATTCTGAACATCCATACTTTCTAGAGGAACTATAATGGCTGAATCGTCCATGCACTTCTTCAACAAGGATACATGGAATACTGGATAAACTGAGGATAAATTTGTAGGTAGATCAAGCTTATATGACACCTTCCTAACATAACATAAAATACGGAAAAGACCTGCATAACGGGGACTAAGCTTCCCCTTCTTGCCAAATCTCTTCACCCCTTTCATGGGTGAAACCTTTAAATACACAAGATCATCAACCTCAAACTTAAGATCTCTTCTTCTTTCGTCTGCATAGGATTTCTGATAAATCTGGGATGCTCTCAATCTCTCTCTAATCAACTGAACTTTCTCCATGGCTTCAAATACCATGTATGGCCCAATTAAAGTGGCCTCACCCACTTTGAACCAACCAACTGGCGATCTACATCTCTGCCCATAAAGAACTTCAAACGGGGCCATCTGAATACTAGCATGGTAAATTTTATTTTATGCGAACTAAATCAACGGCAAATACTCATCCCAACTTCCCTTGAAGTCAAGAACATATTTCCTCAATATATCCTCTAAAGTCTGAATGGTCCTCTCTGCCTGACCATCTATCTGTGGATGAAAAACTGAACTAAGATGAACTTGGGTACCAAGACCCTTCTGAAAGGCTCTCCAAAACTGAGAGGTAAACTGAGTACCCCTATCTAATATGATGGAAAATAGAACTCCATGCAATTAACCATCTCTCGGATATACAACTTAGCACAATTTTCAACTGTGTAAGATGTGAACTGGCAAGAAATGCACCGATTTAGTCAATTTGTCTATGATAACCCAAATCAAATTATGCTGACGACGTGAATGGGGTAAACCAGTCACAAAATCTATAGTCACCTCTTCTCACTTCCAAGTGGGGATACCAAACTCTTGAAATGAGCCTCTATATCTTTGGTGCTCTACGTTAATCTATTGATAGGTTGCACACTTAGCTACGAACTACGCTATATCTCTCTTCATACCACTCCACCAATAGATTTCTCGCAAGTCATAGTTCATCATGGTAGCACCTGGATGAATGGAATAACGTGCACTATGCACTTCCGCCATAATCTGCTGCCTCAAATCATCAACACATGGCACACAAAATCTAATTTGGTATCTCAACACACCATCTCCTCCTTGGGAGAAAACATCTACCTTTTGGTCTTTAACTGACTCCTTTAGTTTGACCAAACTAGAATCCTTATCTTGTTTCTCCTTCACTTTCGAAACTAGAGAAGATTTGGAACTACTATGAACCCAAGCATTCCCCTCAGCTGAGTTAACCAATCTAACACCCAATCTAGCCAAACAGTGAACTTACTGAGTTAACTCTTTCTTATCATTCTCCACATAGGCAACACTACCCATAGACAATCTACAAAGGACATCTGCCACTACATTGGCCTTGCCTGGATGATACAACACACTCATATCATAATCCTTCAATAATTCTAACCATCTTCTCTGATGGAGATTCAACTACCTTTGAGTAAACACATATTGTGATCCATGAACACATCAACGAGCACCCTATACAAATAATGTCTCCAGATTTTCAAAGAAAACACAATAATAGCTAACTCAAGATCATGGGTTGGGTAATTATTTTCATGAGGTTTAAGCTGTCTAGAGTCATAGGCTATGACCTTACCTCTTTGCATCAACAAAAAACCCAAACCAACTCTGGAGGCATCACAGTACACCGCAAAACTATCTATACCATCAGGTAACGCTTGGACTGGGGCTGAAGTGAGTTGAGTCTTCAACTCCTGAAAACTCTTCTCGCAGGAATCTAACCACTGGAACTTAACTTTATTTTGGGTCAATCTAGACATGGGAGATGCAATAGATGAGAAACCCTCAACAAAACATCTGTAATAACCAGCTAGACCCAAGAAACTCCTAATGTCTGACGGAGAGATAGGTCTAAGCCACGGCTTTTGTCTTTTGGGGATCAACTCTAATACCCTTACTGGAAATAATATGACCTAGGAAATCTACTGACCTTATTCGAAATTCACACTTGCTGAACTTAGAGAAAATTTGGTGATCTTTAAGAGTTTGCAACACAATTCTAGGATGGTTTGCATTATCATCCTCACTACGAGAGTAGACAGGAATATCATCGATAAAGACTATGAAAAACATGTCCAGATACTATTTGAACACTCTGTTCATCAAATCCATGAAGGTTGCTAGGGAATTGGTTAATCCAAAGGACATGACTAGAAACTTAAAATGGCCATAACGGGTTCTAAAGGCTGTCTTTGCAATATTACACTCCCTAACTTTAAATGATGATACCCATATCTAAGGTATATCTTTGAGAAATAACTTGCACATTAGATTTGATTAGATGATGATAGTGAATGCACATACGCCAAGAACCATCTTTCTTTTGCATGAATAGGACGGGAGCACCCAATGAAGAAACACTAGGCCTTATGAAACCTTTATATAGAAAATCTTTGTGTTTCTCTTTCAACTCTTTAATCTTGGCAGGTGCCATACGATATGGAGGGATAAAAATAGGCTGAGTATCTAGAAGATGATTAATATCGAATTCTATTTTTCTATCGGGAGGTACCCCTGGTAAATCTTTGGGAAAGACATCAGGAAACTCATTGACTAAACTGACTGATGATCTTGGGTGTATTTATACGCCTAAGAACCATAACTTACCCATATTTTAGCTAAGTTTGGAGAACAAAGTGCCTAGTTTCTTATGTTTTTACTCTACTTCTATGTAATTAAGCTAACTGATGTGATTAACATGATTTAAGGTATTAATGAGGTAGATGGAGACATAATGGGACTATGGAATGTGGATGGAATATGCCACAAGATAAAAGTAGCTTGTTGGATCAAATGTGGCGCCTAGAAACTATGTCCAAGACTAATTTGTCATTTATAATTAGTTCAGGGACTTAGAAGGCAAATATGAGAGAAAAGAATATTAAAAAAGACTTGATGCTGAATTTTTATCATTATTCATTATTATGTATTAGTTTTTGGAAGAGAAGAAGGGCGACTTAGCTTGGGAGAGAGAGAAAAACATTTTCATTCACTATTCGTACACCAAGATCATCTTCTAGTTTTTGGTATGATGAATATTTCTACTGTGATTTTTGTTTTATTCATGAGGAGCTAAGTTTATTAGTTATGGTTATGGAAGCCTTGTAGCATACAATCTATTACTTTGGGTTTTGAATTCATTATGCATTGATTTGTTTACATCATACTCTCTTTGTTTATCTTGAATTCTCGTGGTTGCAAACATAGAGGATGTGCCTTAAAACACAACTTGTTCGAGAGAAAGGTTGTTGTTAGGAAAAGAGTGTAGTGACAAAAAATAGGATTTCCAATCCCTATTTCATATGTTAATGCCTTAACAGGATTAACTACTTGGAGATTTTATATTTTTTTTGTAAACACTTTTGATTCGAGAGAACTAAAGTGAATTAGTCCTTGATAGTTTAGAAACACTAGGATTATGTTAGTAAATACAATACGCTTCTCTGTAAGCATGATGCATGTATGAATTCATAAATCCCATAGTTAGAAAGTATTGAAAACTACAAGGTGGACATAACCCTAGCTTGCTATTTCTCTGAATTTGAATACTACTACACATATTTCATCTTGTTAAACTGAAGCCATTAATTTGTGAACTGAATCAAATTCCCCCCTCCTTTTTTTATGGAAACGAATGATTAAAAGTGAACTAATCTGCATACAACTTAATTAGAACCATATTCCCTGTCGGATTCGACCCCAACCTAGTTGGGTTCTATATTTGACAACGACCGCTTAGGCTCTCATAAGAGAGGTGTAATTTGGGCGTATCAAATTTTGGCGCAGTTGCCGGGGAATACGGTTGTCGATTGAGTTTATGTGTGTTAATTAATTATTAGTCAAGTTTCCCTATTATATGTTTATTTATTGTTTTTGTTTGTTACAGGCTCATTGTTATTTATGCCATGAACCAGAAGTTTAGGAGAACCATTATTACCCTTCAATCCTGAACCTTATCTTATTGAAAGAATGGCTAACCAACAGGAAGCTGAAAGATTAGCCGCTTTGGCTAATGCTCAATTAAATCAACGAAATATAGATAAAACAGGTCGAGTACCTAATCTAGATGAATAGGACATGGGAGATGATGATTTAATTGACCCAGTTAATAGGAGGCATGCAGCGGGAGTAGTTGCACCTGTAAATTGAAATCATCCATTCAGAGGAAGACTTGACCGCCAAGCTGTGCAGTTTGATATTGACAACTACGAGGATGATTTAGATGGAGCTGGAGCTATAGGGGAAATCATTCTACCACCACTAGCTCCTGGGGTAAAATTTAACATCACCAGTACTATGATCTAACTACTGAATTTGAAAGGACTCTTTGGTGGATTGCCTGGTGATAATCAAAATCTACATTTGGTGAATTTCATTAATATTTGTAAGTCGTTTGATAATCCTGGAGTGGGACAAAATGCTATTCGTTTGAGATTGTTCCCGCTGTTTTTGTCTGGAGAGGCAACTATGTGGTTGAACGAGCTGACTCCCGATTCTATAACTAACTAGAGACAATTGAAAGAAGCTTTCCTAGAAAGGTTCTTTCCACCCTCCAGAATGTTACAGTTGAGGGATGAAATCAGTATCTTTAGGCAATTGGTTAATGAAGCTTTGCATGAGACTTGGGCGAGGTTTAAAAAGAATTTAATTCAATGCCCAAACCATAACATGACTGATGAACACTTGATGGAAATATTCTACAGAGCTTTGAATGAACTTACAAAGCCAATAGTGGATAATCCTGCAGGAGAAGCTTTTATGGAGCTTACCTTTACTGAGGCTACAGACATGTTAGAAAGAATGACTAAGACAAGTAGATCTTGGCATACTAATGATTTCATGGTAGTAAGCAATACTAGGTCTAGTGTAATATCAGTAAAGCAGCGTAGGAGAGAAGAAGAGCGTTATCAAGATATGGCTTATATGAAAACCCAGATGGATCTGCTCACAAAACATTTTCTATTAGGGAATGTAGAAAAGGTAAAAGCTGTGGGGTCCCACGGTAAGAGAGATAAATGAAACACTGAGGAAAAGGCTAAGTATTTGCATAACCAGGGGGCTTTTTTGGACCGGCGGTCAAGGAAACCAAGGTTGGAACCATCAAGGAGATTGGAAGAATAAAAGTGATAGAAGTGGACTGTATGTACCTCTTGGAAGCCGTGATAATGCTGTTGCCAGTTCAGGAAAAATGTCCATGGAGGACATGATGGAGAACTATTAAAGAGAGTTGAGGCGACCAATTCTGGGGTGACTACTATGAAGAGTGGCATATCTTCCATGAGTTAACTTGTAAATTCGCACTCAATCTCTATTAAAAAACTGGAGCAACAGATGAACCAATTATCTACAGTATTCAACCAAAGATAGAATAGGACTCTACCAAGTGATACAGTTCATAATCCGAGGACTGATAGATCATGTATGGCCATTACCACTAGGAGCGGTAAGATGTTATCTAGTCATCCTCTTATACTAATGCAGTCGAAATGGATTGGGAGATGGTTGATGAATCTTTAGTGGTGCCTGTGGAGTTGGGAAGTTTCAAAAAGATGAGTGCAGAAGTGGAACAACCACCTAAGCTGAAGCATGTTAGTGATGTGGAGCAAGGCATAAGAAAGGAGGTAAAAGTTGCTCCAGCTGAAATCTCAAGGCCACCACCCCCATTTCCACAACGATTAAAGAAGAAAGAAGATGAAGGTAAGTTTAACAAATTCATGGCTATGTTAAAGAAATTGACAGTGAACGTGCCTTTAGTTGAAGCACTGGAACAAATGCCCGGATATTCTAAGTTTATGAAAGATCTTGTGATGAAGAAAAGAGCAGTAAGCTATGATCTGGTGGGTAATCTCCATCATTATAGTGCTATTTCTACAAGGTCACTGGTGCAGAAGAAGCCAAACCCAGGAGCATTCACCATCCCTTATACGATTGGGTCTCTGGATTTTGCTAATGCCTTATGTGATCTGGGAGCTAGAATCAATCTGATGTCTCTATCTGTTTATAAGAAGTTGGGTTTGGGATACCCCACACCCACAAAAATGCAACTTGTAATGGCGGATAGATCAGTGAAAAGGCCGGTTGGGATTCTATATGATATACTTGTAAAGATGGCTGATTTAATATTTCCTGTCGACTTTGTTATTCTTGATTACGAAGTAGACTTTGAAGTACCCATAATTTTGGGAAGGCCGTTCTTAGAAACTGGGATATTATTAGTTGACCTGGAGTTGAATGAGCTGAAATTTAGACTCAACGGGAAAGAGGCTAGTTTTGAAGTGTGTAAATCCATGAAACAATAAAAGGAGATGGGTGTCTTTTCAATTGTTGATGTATTCTACGAAGATGAGCGAGATGTAACAGTTAAGGATAGGCCTGCTGTGGAGACCATAACTGGTTTGGTTGAACTTGCAAGCAAGGATGTGAGTGACTTCAAAGTGGCTGGACTTAGAATAAAGCATTTTCTTGATCCAACAAATGAGGTACAAATGGTATCATCGATGTATCTTGATGAAGCGTACGTAGTCAAGATAATCGAGTCATGCCGTGACGTTAAATCAGGCGCTGCATAGGAGGCAACCTATGATTTTATTTTCATTTTATCATGTTAAATAAAAATACAAAAATAAGAGTCAAGCTGCGACTAAAACTATGGAACTTGGTGGGAGGTAACCCATCCTTCTAATCATTTTTAGTTGTTTTTGATTAAGTGTAGGTGCATGAAGTACTAAGGAGGTGATTGGTACCAAATTTGGTTTGGAATTGAACCATATCAATGGTGGTAAGTTAGGAGTAACAGTGACATTACAGGTAAGCTGGAGTGGTCAAATGTTAAGGATCGAGTCATGACTTATGTTAGAGTTGTGACCCAAATTATATTAATCCGCCCCCAAAGTTTTGCGGTGCGACTTTATTTTGTGATTTTTGGCCCGATCCCTATGCTACCACCATAGACCTAGATGGGGGTGAGGGGGCAAAGCCCTTATGGTACGAACCTTTATCAATGCTTTATTTGAAGAATAGGGTGCATGGAATCCAAGTTTAAGTGTACTATAGGGTGTGTGGTGCCCAAGTTTACATAGGCCATGGCAAAGGCGTCGCCTAAGACATAGTCTAAGATTGCCCTCATGTATGCTATACCTTATGCGACACACACCTTAACTTTGGCCATGTCTTGTGCGTGGCTCACCCAACCACACACCTTCACCATTTCACTTGTGAGACTATCTATGCTGCGCCTAGCCTAACTTATGCAATAACAAATACGACGCCTAACTCACCTTGTGCGGCAGGTTATGTGATGCACACTTGAGGTTGTGCAATTACTTATGTGCCTCCTAGACCAACGTACATGCTCACTATTTTGGTTGAGCAATAGGCTGTGCGATGCACACTTAATGATGTGCGATAACATATGCGCCGCACACCCTTCAAATTCCAACATGAATCTGACTTTAACTTGGGTCAACCCGACCCGGATTTTATTCTTTCAATGGACTCATCACCCTAAATGCCCAAATTCATCCTTATTTCACCCCCAAGACATGGAAGATTTCTCCCTCACCATTCTGTTGGTCCTTCAAGATTACTCTTTCCTTAACAATCTAAAGAATTTCCCCCTTCCTTCCTCAATCTTCCATATTCAAGGCAAGTTTTACTTTCTTAACCCTTAGTTATTGTGACCTTTTGTTATAGTTAATTGATTTCTTGAGGAATATGAATTAAATTCTTTCCATGTCTATGTCAAAGAAGGATTTTGAGCATCTTGGGAAGATAAACATCATTGTGAAGTAGATACCATTGTTGTAGTACTTGAGCTTGTACATGTGAGTGAATTGTTCACAACAAACATGGTAGTTGTGTAACCATTAGTTTCCATCTTATTGTGTTAAACATGATGTTGAGAAAATTGTGTAAAAGTGATGGTGTTCTATATATCGTTATATGGTTTTGAAGTTGTAGGGCATGATTTTGTTCAAAAAGTGCTACATTGAAATAGAATTGGGGAAATTAAAGTGAGTGAATTGTATTGCGACTAATGTTGGTGCACCATATCAAAGTGTATGTCGGCGAAATCTGAGTACCCGATAATAACACTTAATTGGTTTATACTAACAAATTAAGTGTGGGGTGGTGACTTCACCACCTTTATCTTAATTGTAGTTAGTTTCATTATGTGTAGCTGACATGGGTGATGTGATGAATATAGGAAAAATGGCTCCAATGATGATCTCCATGCCGATGGAATGACTCCTAATATAGATGAAGAGTACTATTAGCCAGGTTCTTTAGCTTGTTATTTGCACTAGGGGCAGTGCCTAGATTAAGTGTGAGGTGGCTGGTTACTTTGCTGCTTGTTTTGTAAGAAATTAGTACCTTCTCCTTAGTATACTTCTATGATAGGATTAGTTATTTTGTTTCTTGTTAGATGTTTGTTTGATTTATTCATAGTTAGGTGCTTTTCCTTATGATGGATGGATGACGATCGTCTTAAGAGAAAATTAGTCATTTATTGCATGTAAATGTTCTTGGGGATCACATGGCATTATAGCATGAGTATGCGATGGATCATTACGTTTGAAATACCTAGGCTCTAGTTGTGACTCTTGTTGTGATTGTTGGTTTTAGTTGAATTCATTTAATTGTTGGGTCAAGAATCTATAATGCTCCTAATTGAGTTGACCATGTTCCATAAAAGTGTAAGACTGTTGTATATTCCTTATTCCAACTGATGCTAGAACTTTCCTGGTGTGTGTGTAAAGCAAAATAAAGATTGTAAGTTTAGGAGATGATTTAGGCATTTCTTTGACAACCATTGTTCATGCCTTCTTTTGACCTACCTTTGCACATTATCTTAGCTAGCCCCATTAAGACTTTAGCTTGTTCTTTTGCTAGCCTCATATGTAACCTAACCCATTCTTTAATAGACCGTAATTTTATCCAAAATCTCTTAAGCACTTTAATGTAAAATAAATTTGAGTTAGGAGTTTGACAATAAGAGGAAAAAGGTGAAATTAATGCCCCAAAGTCTAGTTATTGGCGTGTGCAATTGATGTGGTTGGGAGTAGCAAAAATTGTTGAAAAAAAGTTCCAAATTTTACCCTGAACATGTTACAATGAACCTGTTTTGGCCCTGGTCCTTCTTGGACATTGTGCACCTCAACTATGGCAAACCACTTAAGTTGAGGGTGGCTATCATAGGGGTGCGTAACGTGAAATGGGTGCAAATATATATATATATATATATATATATATATATATTTGAAAGGGTTGCATACTCCCACCATAGTGTTATTAATTGAGTTTAATAGGATAGGGTGAAAACAAAAGATATGGATAGATGAAAGTGGTGTAAATTGGTTGTTAAAAATTGGTCTTAGTTACATAATATAGTGTATTAAAGCGCTTAGGGAAATAGTCACTATTTCTGGCCAAAATAGTTCCTACCCATCCTTTAGCCTACATTACAACCCGTAAAATACCTATTTGATCCTAATCTTAGCATTCTGATATTAGTGGAGCATTACACTAAGGGAGCGCATATGGTCATCAGTTGTAATTTGATAATTCTTTGCGAAAGTGAGTGCAATTTGATTCTTATATCCATTTTGTTAGAAATTGCATGATTGTGAGTGATTATGGGTAACTTTCTTATTGTGAGGGCACATGGTTGATGAACGTTGGATAATTTATATGATTTCTTTTCTTAAACGGTATGCATGAACTTACCAACTTAATGAGTCTATTCTTGAGGGCAGGTTGTCTCTAGTAATGATCCATGAATTTACTTCTTGTTCATAATTGTTGTGTGAGCCTATTTGAGCATTTTGTTTTTCCTTCGTGGGTGTTAAGACTTGTGTAGAATTCATAAAGACTTGTCGGAATGGATAAGTTGTTCGAGGACGAACAAAGCTTTAAGTGTGGGGTGGTGATCTTGGGTGTATTTATACGCCTAAGCACCATAACTTACCTATATTTTAGCTAAGTTTGGAGAACAAAGTTCCTAGTATCTTATGTTTTTACTCTACTTTTGTGTAATTGAGATAACCAATGTGATTAGCATGATTTAAGGTATTAATGAGGTAGATGGAGACATAATGGGACTATGGAATGAGGATGGCACATGACACAAGAGAAAAGTAGCTTGTTGGACCAAATGTGGCACCTAGAAACTAAGTTCAAGACTAATTTATCATTTATAATTAGTTTAGGGACTTAGAAGGCAAATATGAGATAAAAGATTATTAAAAAAGACTTGATGCTGAATTTTAATCATTATTCATTATTCTGTATTAGTTTTTGGAAGAGGAGAAGGGCGGCTTAGCTTGGGAGAGAGAGAAAAATGTTTTTTTTTCTTTTGCTTTCACTATTCGCACACCAAGATTATCTTCTAGTTTTTGGTATGATGAATATTTCTATTGTGATTTTCATTTTATTCATGAGAAGCTAAGTTTATTAGTTAGGGTTATGGAAGCCTTGTAACATACAATCTATTACTGTGTTTTGAATTCATTATGCATTAATTTGTTTACATCATACTCTCTTCGTTTATCTTGAATTCTCATGGTTGCAAACATAGAGGATGTGCCTTAAAACACAACTTATTCAAGAGAAAGGTTGTTGTTCAAAAAAGAATGTAGTGATAAAAAAATAGGATTTCGAACTCCTATTTCATATGTTAAAGCCTTAACAGGATTAACTACTTGGACATTTCGTATTGTTTTTGTAAACACTTTTGATTGGATAGAACTAAAGTGAATTAGTCCTTGATGGTTGAGAAACACTAGGATTATGTTATTAAATACAATACTCTTATCTGTAAGCATGATGCATGTATGAATTCGTAAAGCCCATAGTTAGAAAGTATTGAAAGCTACAAGGTGGACATAACCCTAGCTTGCTATTTCTCCAAATTTAAATACTACTACACATATTTCAACTTGTTAAACTGAAACCATTAATTTGTGAACTGAATCAAATTCCCTCTTTTTGTTTAATGGAAACGAATGATTAAAAGTCAACTAATCTGTATACAAATTAATAAGCACCATATTCCCTATGGGATTCAACCCCAACCTAGTTGGGTTCTATATTTGACAGCGACCGCTTACGCTCTCGTAAGACAGGTGTAATTTGGGCGTATCAACTGACTGAACTATTGGTCTCAGTCTTAGTGTCTTTAACTCAAACAAGATGATAGATACACCCATTGGAGATCAACTTTCTGGATTTAAGATAAGCTATGAAATGACTTTTGGGAGATACTGAATTACCTGACCACTCACAAACTGGCTCATCTAGAAACTAAAACTTCACCACTCGGGTGCGACAATCCATAGAAGTATAACATGAATGGAGCCAATCCATACCAATAATAAGATCAAAATCAACCATATTTAACTCTATCTAGTCTACTAACATGATTTTATTAAGGATAGTAATAGGACATTTTCTATAAATGTGTTTAGCAACAACTGACTCACCTACTAGGGTAGAAACCAAAAAGGGCTCTGGGATCTTTTCATAGCTTATCTCAAAATTTACTACAACTAATGGGGTCACATAAAAGAAACTCAACCCAGGGTCCAACAACACATAAACATCAAGATGAAATACACTAAGCATACCAGTAACAACATCTGGTGATCCTCCTGGTCCTGGCGGGATGGTAAAGCATAAAACCAATTTTGGCGTTGACCACCACTGGTACCGGATGATGCGCCCTGAGGAGGGATTGGGCGACCTATAGGAGCTGGTGTAGTAGTAGTTTGAGTCTGGGGACGATCATCTATATTTCCCTGCTTAGCATGCGGACAATTTATAATTCCATGAACCGACTACCATAACCAAAATAACCCTTTTGTCGCCAAGCTCTCATCGGGATGATTCATACCACACTTAGTGCAAGAAAAATAATGAGGTCTTCCACTTACACTATTCTGAGATCTGGGCATAGAAGACTTACCCCACTGCTCTTGTCTACCTGTGTGAGCGGGAATACTAGCTGAAGATGGTGCTGGCATAGATGAATGATTCTAAAATTGCAGATGATTTCCTCCTTGTGACCTAGACTGGCCATACTTAAACTGCCATGTTCTAGCCTTCTTACTCCTTTTATCTCTTCCCTTCAACTTTTTTGCCTCAATCTGCTGAGCATGGATCATCAATCTAGCAAGATCCATGTCTCCAATAAGCATGGAGGTCCTACGCTCCTTGACTATCAAGCTAGACACTTTGGTAACAAACTTACTCATACTTTCCCTAGGATCAGCCATCATATCAGGAGCATACTTAGACAACTGATTGAACATAAGATAGTAATCCTTCACTGTCATTGAGCCCTACCTTAAATTCAGAAACTCCTCTATCTTAGCTTCCCTCATCTCACGTGGAAGAACCTATCTAGAAAAGTATGCTGAAACACTTGCCAACTTATAAGAACTGCATTCTCACCTCTACCATTCCTCCACATAACCACCCAATCATAAGATACATCCTTCAATCTATAGGATGCTAACTCTACACTCTTCTCCTTAGAAACATACATAATCTGGGTGAACTTCTTCACTTAATATAGATAAAGTTGTGGGTCCTCACCTGCTTTTGACCCTAAGAACTCTGGCAGATTTATTCTCATAAAATCTCTAATTCTAGCTGCTGCCAAGTCACCATTTTGCTGAAGTAGGACTACATCCTGATTCTGATTATTTCCCTAAATATTGGTAGTCACAACTTGGGTCAACGCTTGAAAGGCATCCCTAAACTCAGCATGGGATACATTCTCATTCAAAGGATCTGCAGTCTGGTTACTATTTCTGCAGGCAATAGCTCGACGAGGAGGCATGTTCAACTGTCACGTGAAAGCATGAGTTAAAAGCAGATAGAGATACTATAAGAACAATAGATCATGAAAAAAAAGATAATTTCCTAAGAACGTTCCGTAGCCTCTTATTCATAAATGTGGCGTGCTTCACACCTATGACCAAGACTCTACGTAACACGGCTTGTCTGACTCCTTAGCACTCTTATCAAACTAGCTCTGATACCAAGTTTGTAATGCCCCAAAACCTGGTCTCGGAATATCACACGGTGCTCAAGACTATGAGTAGCCTTAAGCTAACCCTGTCTGTCTACTACTGAGCCTAAATCTCATAATAAAGGAAATATAGACATAAAAGTCATACTGAATACAGAAACTGTCTAAAATAACTGAGAATAATGTCTAAAACATCAATTCTAAATAATCTGAATTGAAACTAGCAGTCTGACAAGCCTCTACTACTACTACTAGAGAGTCACTGGTACAGACCCCCAACTAACTCGAACTGTCTGAAAAGAAATACTAAATCATAAAAACTACTAAGCTACAAAATCTGTATGAATAAGTTCATGAACTATGAGGACTCACCAACTATTGGATGTAGATGAAGATGTTCAAACTACTCGCGCTGCTGATATGGCGCACCTGAACCTACATTATAAAACAATGTAGTACATAGGCGTATATGTGGATCAGTACTTTGAGGATGTGCTGAGTATATGGGGTGATATGCATAAGTAAAACATCATATCATAATCATCATTTATAAAACAATGCATGCTAAATGTAAATAACTCACATAAGCTGGAATATCTAAAAGACTAAAGTATATAGCAATAAGAAGCAAAACATACTTTATAAGTCTTGTGAGCCATAATATTTAGTTCTAAAAGCTATGCTTGCATTCTCTCTTTAAATCAAACTGTCTAAGTATAGAAAGAACTCACTCTTACATTTGAAATCTAAAAGCTGAAATCTGTAGATAATATTTTTCTGTAAAGCATAATCTAAATAAATTCATGAGCCCTTACACTTAGTTTTCTTAAAGCTTTTCTGTTCTTTTTTTACTATTAAGGAGAATACTTTATCTTTTATCTGAAGGGAGGTTTCCTTAACCGACATAAACCATGCAAGATACATGGAGTCCAACGTCTCGCTCTCCTAAGGAAAAAACCTCACGTTGGGGAGAGATGTCAAACTCTTTCCAGAGAGTATAACCTTAGCTTAATTGATCACTATCTTATCCCACTATGGGCCCTTAATCTCAATTCTACGGTGGAACGTAGGTATGGTGTATGAGACCTTGAAATCATACCCAACTCGGTGCTAAATACTACTCCTTTTAATTTTCTACGCTCATCTTGTTGGAAATCCACTTTAAAACTAGAATAAGGGTTTATTATGAAACCATTTATGCATTTATCTGAATCATTTTGTAAATGAAGCTATTTTGCTTTCTATAATCTGTAAAAAAATTCTTGAAAAGTAGATTTCAAAACTTATCTGAGGATGAAAAGATCAAAACTTTATTGTAAATCTAAAATAATTAGCTCATAGGATGCTTAAAGCATCATCTTTCTTGAAATAATAATATTCAATCTTTGGGGTAACAATCCATGCAACAATCTCATACCAAAACATCATAATAATCATGCTTGATAATGAAAACAATAATAATTCATCTCAAAATCTAGAAATTTCTGCAATAATCATGAAAATATGAAAATAGACATGCAATTCATCTTTAATATTTCTCAAAAACTCAAAATATTGAAAATAAAAATAATGGGTATGAACCCTAATTTAAATCTCATGTGTAATCATTCAAAATCATATGAATTTTAAGTAAAAGCTTGGTTTTGGGCACAAGGATGGAAGAAGATCCTTGTTCATAACCCCACATACCTTGATTGATGCTTAGATGAAGAAACTTGACTTATTGGTTCCTAATTGAGTTCTTGGAGATGAGTTCTTGATTATCTTGCCTTGGGGGATCCTCAATTCGAAGTTTTCTTGGAGAACCTATGAAGGATTTTGATTTCTTGGAGAAGAAGCTTTGGAGCTCTAGGGTTTTGCTTTGAGAGAGAATGGATGAATTTGGGCATAAAGTGCTTAGAATATGATTAAATCTTGTGTTTTGGACGGATTGGGGCCTTGGCGATTTACCAAAATACCCCTTTAAAATTTATTCGGAACTGAAAAGGACAATATTTTTCCATTTTGATTAGCTACCCTGATGCTCCACAATCGCGGTGGCTCACTGAAAAATGGAAAAGTGGGAACTAGGCTCCCTCCGTGACGTGCCTCCATCGCGGTGACCTTTAGTTTGCCATTTTTTCCACTGCCGTGATGCGCTAGTATCGCGTTGGGCTACTGTATTTGGACAATTGGGAAATTGGATCTCTCCACAACGTGCCAATATCGTGGTGGCCCACTGGAAATTGTCAATTGTGAGATAGGTCATCTCCATAATGTGGTGCAATCACAGAGTCTCACTGGAATTTGACAATTGTGATTTTACACTTCTCCGTGATGCTCTACGGGCCCAAATCACGATGTTTTATGACTGAAACTTAAAATAGCCATAACTTCTTACTCGGTTATTGGATTTAGGCGAATCTTATATCATTGGAAAGCTTATTCAATTTTCCACACAATGGAAGGTATAAATCGAAAAATTCTATACGAAATAAATACTATTCATTTTGGGAGCTATCCCATAATATTCTAAGGACGAATTTAAGCTAAGAAGAGTACGGGGTATTATAGGGGAAAACCTCACGATGGGAAGAGGTGTCATACTCTTGAAAAAAAGTATAACCTAAGCTAAGTGGTCACATCTGTAACTGTAATCCATATAGAAATGGGAATAATTTGATAATCTATACCTACGTTGGCTATGTAGTTTTGTGGAAGATAGGGTATGCTAATCCCACACTTCTCTCTCAATGCTAAATACTACTCCCTTTTAAATTTGTATGCTCATTCTTTTGGAAATTCACTTTAAAAACTAGCATAAGGGTTATTATCAAACCAATTATGCATTTATCCGATTCAATCTGTAAATATAGCTAAACTGATTTCTATAATTTGTAATGAATATGTAAAGTGGATTCAAAAACTTATCTGAGGATCAAAAAATTGAAGCTTTACTAAAAATCTGAAAATAAACTGATCATAGGATGCTTAAAGCATCATCTTTCTTAAAATTTCAACATAAAATCTTGGGCTTATTAACACATGCATCAAGTTCATGTCAAAACATCATACGGTTCAAGCTTGATATTGAGAATAATGATAATTCAATTCAAAATCTGAAGTTTATTGCAGTAGGCATAAAAATATATAAATGGACATGCAATTCAACATCATAAACACTTAAAATCTCATAATCTTGCAAATAGCAATAATAAGTATAAACCCTAATTTAAAACTCATGTAATTTTATATAACATCATGTAAATTTAAAGTTAAAAGCTAGTTTTGGTCACAAGGATGAAAAAGGATCCTTGTTCATAAACTCCACATACGTTAATTGATGAGAAGATGAAGAATCTTGAATTTTGGATTCCTATTTGGGTTCTTGAAGAAGAATTCTTGATTATCTTGAATTGAAAATCCTCAATTTTGAGTTTTTGGAGAAACAATGGAGGAAATTGATTTATTAGAGAGTAAGTTTTTAAGCTTTAGGGTTTTTCTTTGAGAGAGAATGGGTGAAAATAAGCATAAAGTGCTTAGAATAGGCTTAATTCCTTGTTTAAGACGAATTGGGGGCTTGGGAATTGACCTAATTGCCGTTTTTTAATTTTTTGTTGAGACTATAATAAGGGAGAAATTCCCAATTTTGCAGGACACCTCGACGCACCACTATCGCGGTGGCTCACTGGAAAATGGATGAGTAGGAACTGGAAGTTCAATGCAATGCGGAGCTATTGCAGTGCACTACTAAAATGCCATTTTGTCCATCACCACAATGCGCCACTATTGTGGTGAGCCACTGGAAATTGACAATTGAGAAATTAGGCTTCACCGCGACTTGAGCCAATCATGGTGCCCCACTTGATTTTAACAATTCGGAACTGGAGATTCTCCTCAATGCAGGCTTATCACGGAGGTCCACTAAAATTGGACAATTGTGAATTAAGCCTTCACTGCGATGCGGTGCTTGTCCAAATAGTACCCTATTAACACTAAAAGTACCGTGACTTCTCAAGCGAGTATTGGATTTAGGCAAATTTGGTATCGATGGAAAGTGAATTCGATTATCTACACAATGGAGGGTCTAAATCTAGAAAATTTCACATGTAACAAAAGTTATTCATTTTTTAAGCTAACCCTTGACATTCTAGGAGAGAAATTAAGATAGGAAAAATATAGGGGTATTACAGTCAGTTTGTCATTATTTTATCAGTTTCAGACAGTGGTTCCCAGATTCATGATTCAGAAATGTTTTTAGTATTTAAAACCTTATGGCATATTTAGATATTCTGCACATATTATTTTGTTATTATTATTCAGTGCTCACAACAGGTATCAGCTTATGGTCCCTCGGGATTGTAAGCACCGTATGGCACCCAGGGTGTACTCTCAGGGCATTACAAACTTGGTATCAAAGACAAGTTTTAAAGTGTCCTAGGAAGTTTGAAAGCCGCATAAAGTAGAGTCTTGTGCATGGGTGTGAAGCGCGCCACACTTTTGGGCAAAAGGCTACGAGGTGTTTAAGAAAAGTTTCCCTTCTTTCAGTGTTCTTGTCGTACGACTGAGCATGATTCTCATGTTAAAATATATATCTAATATAATATTCCTTCTGTTTATAGAACATGCCTTCCAGAAAGACAAATGAAAGAAGAAACATAAACTAGCCAGTACCTCTGCCCATTCAGAAAGATCCCTTGAATAATAATGTTTCTCATGCCGAGTTCAGAGCCGCATTCACTAATCTAGCTCACTCTGTAGCAGCTCAAAATGTTCAACCAACTATTTTTTTCCCAACCTAGTGGCCAATACTGCCGCAGCTAGGATTTGGGACTTTACCCAAATTAATCCTCCTCTGTTCTTAGGATCCAAATCTAAAGAGGATCCGCAGGAATTCCTAGACATGGTACATAAGGTAATAGATATTATGGTATGAATTCTAGTGAGAGTTCTAAATTGGCTGCTTACTAGTTGCAGAATGTAGCCCATACCTGGTTTAAGCAGAGGAAAAGGGATAGAGGTGCAGATGCAAGGCCTGTAGAGTGGGAGGAGTTTCTACAATCTTTTTAGATAAATTATTCTTGTTGGAGCTGAGGGAATCCAAGGTGTTATAGTTTATCAACTTGAGGTAGGGCTACATGAGTGTGAAGGAGTATTTCCTTAAGTTTACTAAGTTAGCTAGGTATGCTCCTCATGTAGTGGCTGATAACAGATCTAGGATGAGCAAGTTTGTGTTTGGGGTATCTGATAGTGTGGACAAGGAGTGTAGGATTATGATGTTAATTAACAAAATGGACATATCTAGGCTTATGGTCCATGCTCAACAAATTGACTAGTAGAAGAATAAGGAGAATGAGAGAGAGAATAAGAGATCTCAAACAAGTAGCTTTAATTTCACTCAACCAAAGACAAAGGGTGAAAATCATTCTTAATTTTATTAGAAATCTTAGTCCCAGCCCCATCTTCAGCTAGTGCCCCTATGCCAAAGTTCAGGAATGACAATCAGGATAGGGCGCTAAGCTCTAAGTCATAGGGTAGTGTTAACAGTGGTCGTACAAATCCTCTTTGCCAGAAATATTGTAGAAACCATCAGGGTGAGTGTAGAGATGGAAATGATGTATACTTCGAGTGTGGCAAACCAGGCTATCAGATTCAAGAGTGTTGGGTAGTTTCTCAGAAATTAAGGGATTTGCACCAACAGGTCCAGTTCCATCAACCATCAGTTCCAGCCGGCTGCCTAATTCAGTAGGGCGCCACTTTCAGTGCTACTAGTTGTTAGCATCAGAACAGTCTTTATGCACTTCAGACTCGACAAGATCAGGAAAGTTCTCCTGATGTGGTTACCGATACGTTGCAAGTATTTCATTTACATGTTTATGTTTTATTAGACCCTAGAGCTTTTTATTTTTCATAACCCCTTATATTGCCGTCAACTTTAGAGTCAGTCTTGAAATCTTAGTAGAGCCTTTCTCAGTGTCTACCCCAGTGGGTAAGCCATAATAGCCCTGCGGGTATACAGGAACTGCCTGGTTACAGTGTCTCAAAAAGTTACTTCAGTAGACCTTATAGAGTTAAAGATGATAGATTTTGACATCATTCTCAGCATTGATTGGCTCCATTCATGTTATGCTTCAGTGGATTGCAGAAATAGAGTAGTTCATTTTCAGTTTCCAAATGAACTAGTCCTTGAATGGAAGGGTATTACCACAACACTTAGGGGTCAGCTTGTTTCGTATGTTAGAGTGAGAAAGATAATATCCAAGGGATGTATTTATCATCTTGTCAGAGTCAAAGACTCTAATTCTGAGACTCCAAATCTTGAGTAAGTTTTAGTATTGAGGAAATTTCCAGATGTGTTCCCTGAAGATCTTCCCGGAGTTCCTCCCGAGAGGGAAATTGACTTCGAAATTGACTTTTTTCTAGATACTCAGTCTATCTATATTATGCTATACAGAATGGCTCCAACGAAACTCAAAGAGTTGAAAAAATAGTTGAAAGATCTCCTAGATAAGGGATTCATCAGGCCCAGCATTTCCCGATGGGGCGCACCAGTTCTATTCATACATAAGAAAGACGGTTCTTTCAGAATGTGTATTGACTACCGTCAGTTGAACAAAGTCACAATCAAGAACAAATAACCACTTCCCAAAATTGATGACTTGTTTGACCAACTTTAGGATGCCAACTATTTTTCTAAGATAGACCTCAGATTCAACTATCATCATCTCAGAGTCAGATAATGTGAAATTCTGAAAATAGATTTCAGAAGTTGGTATGTTCACTTCAAGTTACTAGTCATGTCCTTTGGTCACACGAATTCCCCAGTAACCTTCATGGACTTAATGAATCGAATGTTAAAGCAGTACTTGGACATGTTCGTCATAGTCTTCATTGATGACATTTTTTTCTACTTTTGTAACAAAAATGATCATGCAAACCACCCCAGAATAGTATTGCAGACTCTTAGAGACCATCAGTTGTTCTCTAAGTTCAGTAAGTGCGAATTTTTTCTAAGATTAGTAGCTTTCCTTGTCCATATTATTTCCAGTGATAGCATTAGATTTGATCCTTAAAAGATTGAGGTGGTGAGAAACTGGCCCAGACTCATTTTTCCATCAGATATTAGGAGTTTCTTGGTTTTGGCTGGCTATTATCAGCTGTTTGTTGAAGGGTTTTTGTCTATTACATCCCCCATGTCCAGATTGACCCAGAAGAAGGCTAAGTTTCTGTAACACTCCATAGCATTCTTGACTTAATATCTCTCTTGGTACATGCTTAAAGATCTAGCTATCTTAAAATTTTCTAAGTATTGAAATGACTTAGCCTTATTTTAATCTCTTAAAACTTAATGATTTCTAGATAGATCATTTAAACCTCAAGATATGGGTTTTTAAGTTGATTCATGTTCAGGAGGGTAAAGGGGTTGTCCCAGGAAAGTTTTGGACTTTTTTGGACAATGTTTGAGATGCGTTTGGGTGAGAAAGAAAGTGGATCAACGTGATATCGATGTGCCGCATTGGTAATCACATTAGTCAAACCAGTGGCTTGATCCGATCTCGATACGTCATGTCGCCAATTATGTTGGGTGCCCGTTCACGATTTAAAATTTTTTGGCTTTGGGGAGGGCATTTCAGTCTATTCCCTTGTCATATCCCAGCCATAACACAAAATTAAAACGTATTTAGGGCATATTATGCCCAAAACCACTCAAAATCCTTCAACACAAAACCCTAACTTCCCTTCCATAGATCAAGAATTCTTCTGCTAAGTCAAAATCTTCAAAAAAAGAGTCAAACTAGGGTTCCACTCTTCGAACCAATTAATACAAGGTATGTAGAACTACTCTAAAAATCTTGGGCATAAGTTTAAATATTTTATCAAGATTAAACATCCCCAATTATGTTTTAAAATGAAATATTTGATATTGTTTTTGAAAAGTAAGCATCATGGGATGGTTTTAGTGAAATTGTATGTTGTCTTGAATCACTTTTCATGGAAATTTAATTATATATGTATATATATATATATATATATGATTTTATGTATTTTTTAATATTGATTGAGAGCATGAGTATGAATTCCCTCTCTTGTTGTGAACTAAGGTTTATAATTTCATTGTGAATGGTTTGAAGTGCATTCTCTATGATTTAAAAGTGATCTTCTCAATATCATGGTGCTTGACATGGTTTATATATTATGAGAGAGATTTTCTTGTTATTACTACATTCATGCTTTAAAGGGAAAGAATTGCATGTAATTGAATAAATTAACATGATCACCACATGTTTTGAATCTTCCAAAGAGAGGATAAATGCCTAAGTGTTTTTGAGATTTCAAACTGATAACTCTATTGTGATGTTACGAATCTTGGGTGGTCATGTGCATATTTTGAATATAATGGGATGTGAATTTGATATGATATTCACTTGCAAGTCAGGGTATGACTATACCTGATGGTGAGATGCCTTTAATGGAATAAGTATTAAATGATTTGAAAGTATGAAACATGATTTTAAAGAACTAAAAGTTGGACTTAAGAGAGCTAGTTGGTTACCTAAGTAAGCGTTTGAGTGTAAGGGATCATCACTAGAAACCGTAGTTGCCGATGCAGGATTTATGATATATTATCCTACATGGAATGACAATTAGGATATCTTACATGGGGGGATTTTCTATGGTGTGCTCACATGGGGGTATCACCACTCCAATCTTGGTGGCTACTTCGATCGGAGGCTTAGCCGCCGAGTCAAGGGCGGGTTCCACATAGCCCATGGAATTTTAGATTTGTAGGGTGTACCACTAGCTCATAAGAATAACAAAGAGTTAGTAAAAGTTGTCAAGAACTGATTTGTAAATATTTAAATATGCCCATGTATTTTTACTTATATAATGTTCCATGTTATTGTGAAATGCTCTCATCTATTTTGTATAAAAACATGTTATTTTGAGTTGTTTCACATACCAGTACATCTGTATTGACCCCCTGTATTTCAGGGTCTGAGACTCAGTCTAGAGGTGTTCAGTTGGTGAGCCTCCCTTACTTTGGAAGGCCTATTTTTATAACATTGGTATTTCATTATGGTTTTTGGTTTGACGTGTGGCCTTGTCCTAGTTTTTGACAAAATGTTGGTTTTGATGTAATAGAGATTTTGCAGACTGATGTAGATATTGTTAGAGGTTATGGAAATTCCATTTTGAATTATCCTTTTGAATTATAATATTTGACCATGATTTCGTATCAATATGTATTTCTGCATTGTCTTTATGGTATGTGAATATGTGTATGATGTACAGAAAGTGAAGGGTGCTCAGACCTTTATGGTTCGGGATGCTTGTCGAGTTCAGGGTCTTAGCTCAGGTCATAACAAACTTGGTATCAGAGCACGGTTCATGGTCCCAGGGTATCTGTAAAATCACGTTGGGTAAAGTCCTGCTTATGGGTATGTAGCACGCCACACTTATAAACATGAGGCTACAAGGCATTTAGGAATGTCTATCTTCTTTCATGACTTAGTTCATGCCATATAGTCTGCATGTCCTCTAATCAATGATTTCTTGTGTTACAGAAAGTTACCATGCCTCCCCGTAGAATCAATGAACAAAATGCTCAGGCTGAGGATGTCCATCCCACTCATGGGATGTGGACCCATAACAGAGCTCGCACCTCAGATTTGGTTCCTACTCTGGGAGTCCTTCTAGTTCCAACCAGTCCACTTCAGGCTCCGCAAACCAATGTTAACCGTTTTCAGAGCTCCCCAGAGAGAGATTTCAAATGATGAGTTCAGACAGTCCATCCATATGATTGCACAACTGGTAGCCTCTCAAACTCGTCGGTCTGAAGATATGGGTTCTATATCTGGTTTGTCAAAGACTACCCGAGTTAGTCAATTTATGAGACTGAACCCCCTATATTCACTGGCACGAAGGTTGAGGAGGACACCCAAGGGTTCATTGATGAGTTGGAAAAGATTTTTAGAGTGATGCACATGAATGAGGTTGAAGGTATGGAATTGGCAGCCTATCAGTCGAAGGATATGTCAAATCAATGGTATAATATATGGGAGAATTCAAAGGGTGGTGATGCTGAGCCTTCTATGTGGGGTGACTTTGTCGAAGCTTTCCTGGAATGATTCTTTCCCTTGGAGTAGAGAGATTCCAAGGCTGAAGAGTTCATGAATTTGAAACAAAGAAAGATGAGCGTCACAGAGTAAACCCTAAAATTCAACCAGTTATCGCGTTATGATCTAAAATTGCCATGCAACAGGAGGGCACGTATGAGGAAGTTTGCATCCAATCTCTGAGATGACTTGGTATTTGAGTGCAAAGAAGTGATGCTGAACAGATACATGGATTTTTATATGCAACAGGAGGAGGAGCAAAAAAAAAGGGTGGCGGAGGTAAGAGAGATAGATAAGAAGGCGAAGAGGGCCATATCTGCAGATCAGAATAACAGTCAGCACTAAAGTGGTAATAATTGGGGTAACAAATGGTTGAAAAAGAAGTTTTAGAGTTATGCTCAGCCTTTAGCCAGCTTCTCAGTGTCTAGACCTCCACCTGATCAGCGGTTCCAAAATTTTTAGCCCAATAGTGGGGCAAAAGTGCAGGGTACTCAGTCCTAAGGGAGTGTGGCTCAGTCCTTCAAGTCACACCTTGTTGTGGTAATTGTAGAAAGAATTATCTTGGGAGGTGCTTTTTCGATCGTAAAGTGAGTTATGCGTATGGTTATCCTGGGCATCTTCAGAGGGATTTCCCGACAGTGAAAGGTAATGTTGGGGGTACTAACTCTCAAGCTAACTCCTCAGCACTGCCACCACCACCTCCTAAGGGTACTATTTCCGCTACTGGGGGTGGTCGCAACAAATTTATGCTTTGTCAAATTTTCTCTCGTGATGTGTATGTGTTACTTGATCCTAGGTCTACTTTATCTTATGTGACCCCATTTGTGGCTGTCAGTTTTGGTTTTAAGCCTAAAAATATTCTGGAATCTTTCTCTATTTCTACCTCTGTTGGTGACTCTATTGTGGCTAGAAGGGTGTATAGAAACTGTGTGGTGTCTATCTATAATCGTGATACTATAGCTTATCGACATGGTTGACTTTGATTCTATTTTAGGGATGGACTGGCTCCATTCGTATTATGCCACACTAGACTGCAGAACCCAAAAAGTCACCTTTTCCTTTTTGAATAAACCAGTGATAGAGTGGGACGGGTATTCTTTATCACCTAGAGTAAAGTTCGTGTCTTACCTTAGATCCCGTAAACTCATATCGAAGGGTTGTTTGTATCATCTTATTCGAGTCAAAGATTCAAATACCAAAATTCCTTCCCTCCAGTCTGTTTTTGTAGTTAACAAATTTTCAAAAGTCTTTCCTGATGAACTCCCAGGGATACCACCTAATAGTGAGATAGATTTTGGCATTGAATTTCTACCGAGCACTTATCCTATTTCTATTCTTCTATACAGAATGGCTCCTGCAAAATTGAAAGAGTTGAAAGAATAGTTAAAGTACCTTTTTGATAAGGGTTTAGTCCGTCCTAGTGTGTCTCCGTGGGGATTATCTGTACTTTTTGTGCATAAGAAAGATGATTCTCTCTATATGTGTATAGATTACCGTCAGCTAAATAAGGTCACTATTAAGAATAAATACCCTCTCTCTATAATTGATGATCTGTTCGACCAAATTTAGGGTGCCAAATATTTCTCCAAAATAGACCTTCGTTTGGGGTATCACCAATTAAAGGTTAGGGAGGCTGACATTCCCAAAATAGCTTTTCGAACCTGATACGGTCATTATGAGTTCTTAGTTATGTCTTTTGACTGACCAATGCTCCTGCAACTTTTATAGATTTAATGAATAGGGTTTTCCATCTGTTTTTGGACCTATTTGTGATTGTTTTCATCGATGATATCCTGGTTTACTTTAAGAGTGAGGAGGATCATACCAATCACCTCAAAATTATCCTTTAGATCCTCAAAGATCATGAATTATATGCAAAATTTTCTAAGTGTAAGTTCTGGCTTAGTGCTATTACTTTCTTGGGGCATATTATGTCTAGTGAGGAAATTAAGATTGATCCCCAAAAGATTGATGCAGTGAGAAAATGGCCCAGACCTAGGACTCTAACCGATATTCGAAGCTTCTTGGGTTTGGCAGGGTATTACAGGAGGTTTGTAGAAAGTTTTTCTTCCATAGATGCTCCACTTACCATGTTGACACAGAAAAATGTGAAATTTGTGTGGTCTAACGCCTGTGAGAATAGTTTTGACTAATTGAAAGAAAAGTTAACTACTGCACCAGTTTTGATCCTTCTTGAGGGTACAGAGGGTTTTCTTGTTTACTGTGATGCATCCCGAGTGGTACTTGGTGTGTACTTATGCAGCATGGTAAGGTGGTAGCTTACGCATCTAGGAAATTGAAGGTGCACGAGCGAAATTAACCAACCAATGACTTGGAGTTAGCAGCTGTAGTGTTTGCACTTAAAATTTGGCAACATTATCTATATGGGGTACACGTTGATATTTTCACTAACCATAATAGTTTACAGTATGTCTTTTCGCAGAAAGAGTTGAATCTTAAGCAACAGCGGTGGTTGGAACTATTGAAATATTATGAAATGAGCCCGCACTATCATCCGAACAAGGCAAATATGGTGGCCGATGCCCTCAACAAATTATCTATGGGAAGTCTTTATCATGTTGAGGAAATAAAAAGGGAGATGGTAAAAGAAATTCACCGGCTTGTAAATCTAAGGGTTCGACTTCTGGATTCCAAAGAGGGAGGAGTAATTGTTCATGAGATAGCTAGATCTTCCCTATATGCTGAAGTTAAGGAGAAGCAGGCCGAAAATCCCATGTTGATGCAGATTAAAAATGTCGGTCACTAGAAGGTGATGGCGTTTGAAATTGGTAGTGATGGTATTTTGAGATATCAAGGTAGGCAATGTGTACCGAATGTGGATAGGTTATGAGAGAGGATCCTTGATGAAGCTCACACTTCAAGGTATGTTGTTCACCCAAGCTCTATTAACATGTATCATGACCTTAAGGCAATATATTGGTGGAACAATATGAAACGTGATGTTGCTGATTTTGTTTCCAAGCATTTGAATTGTCAACAAGTCAAAGTAGAGCATTTGAGGCTAGGTGGTACTTCTCAAGAGATAGCCTTGCCTATGTGAAAGTGGTAGATGATCAATATGAATTTTATCATGGTGCTTCCGAGGTCCCGGAACCAATATGATTCCATTTGGGTGATTGTAGACCGGATGACCAAGTCAGCTCATTTTCTACCTGTAAGGATAAACTATTCAAGAGATGATTATTCCATGCTGTACATTGAGGAAATACTTCACTAACATAGGTCACCAGTATCTATTATATCCGATTGAGGTATGCAATTCTCTTCACAGTTTTGGCGATATTTTCAGAGGGGTTTAGGTACCCAAGTGAACCTGAGTACTTCCTTCCACCCTCAAACCTATGGAAAAGTTGAGCACACCATTCAAGCCCTTAAGGATATGTTTAGATCTTGCGTGATTGACTTTAGAGGTAGTTGGGCGGATCATTTTCCGTTGATTGAATTTGCCTACAACAATAGTTACTATTCCAACATTCCGATGGCCCCTTTTGAAGCACTTTTTGGAAGGAGATGTAGATCACTAATTGGGTGGTATAAAGTGGGTGAAACCCAATTATTCGGGCATAATCTTGTTCATCAGGAAATGAAGAAGGTGAAAGTTATTAGAGAACATCTTAAGATAACTCAGAGTCATAAAAAATCTTATGCCGATGTTAGGAGAAGGGAGTTGGAATTTGAGGTTGGTGATTGGGTGTTTCTCAAAGTCTCCCCTATGAAGGGGGTTATACATTTTGGAAGAAAAGGGAAGATTAGTCCTCATTACGTAGGACCGTACCAGATTTTGAAGAGGATCGGTGGGGTTGCCTATGAGTTAGAATTGCTGTCTAGTCTGGGCTCTGTTCATCCAGTATTCCATGTGTCTATGTTGAAGAAGTGCATTGGAGATCATTCTCAAGTATTTCCTGTAGAGGAGATCAAGGTGACAGACTCTTTTTCATATGAAGAAGAACCTATTTCCATCTTTGAACGCCAAGTTCGGAAGCTAAGGAGTAAGGAAATAGTTTTGGTTAAGGTGTTATAAAGAAATCAAAAAGTGGAGGAAGCTACTTGGGAGTCAAAATATGATATACGGGCTAGATACCCAAACCTCTTTGAGATTGTGGATGATGACACGAGAGGTATAAGTCCTATACTATTCTATCTATCTTTTTCCTTAGTATTTTAGAATACGTGCTTGTAGGTGTTTCAAACCATCATTCGGGGATGAATGATCCCAAGGGAGGATACTGTAATGCCCCGTAGCATTCTTGACTTAATATCTCGCTTGGTAGCATGCTTAAAGAGCTATCTATCTGAAAGTTTTCTAAGTATTGAAATGACATAGCCTTATTTTAAGCTCTTAAACTTTAATGATTTCTAGATCGATTGTTTTAACCTCAAGATGTGGGTTTTTAAGTTGATTCATGTTCAGGAGGGTAAAGTGGTTGTCCCGGGAGAGTTTCAGCTTTTTTGGACCATATTTGAGATACGTTAGGGTGAGCAAGATAGTGTATCAATGCGATATCAATGCACTACATTGGTAATTGGATTGGTCAAACCAGTGGCTCAACACGATCTCGACACATCGCGTCGGGCACCCAGTTCAAGATTTTAAAATTTTTGGCTTTAGGGAGGGAATTTCAGTCTATTCCCTCATCATATCCTATCCATAACACGAAATTAAAATGTCTTTGGGCATATTATGCCCAAAACCACTCAAAATCCTTCAATACAAAACCCTAACTTTCCTCCCATAGATCAAGAATTCTTTTTCTAAGATAAGATCTTCAAGAAAAGAGTTAAGACTAGGGTTCCACTCTTCGAACCAATAAATATAAGGTATGTGGGACTACTCTAAAAATATTGGGCATAAGTTTAAATGTTTTATCAAGATTAAGGATCCCCAATTGTGTTTTATAATGAAATATTTGATATTATTTTCCAAAAGTAAGCATCACGGGATGGTTTTGGTGAAATTATATGTTGTCTTGAATCACTTTTCCTGGACATTAAATCTATCTATCTGTCTGTCTATCTGACTGTCTGCCTGTCTGTCTGCCTGCTAGCCTGCCTGCCTGCCTGCCTGTCTATCTATCTGTCTATCTGTCTATCTGTCTATCTGTCTATCTGTCTATCTATCTATCTATCTATCTGTCTATCTATCTATCTATCTATCTATCTATCTATCTATCTATCTATCTAT